>CAUJNA010003604.1:437632-494599 GCA_963377175.1 Effrenium voratum | reverse complement strand
CATAGTCTTCTAATGAAAGGGGCTAGCTTCATCAAACTCACACGAGGAAGACCCTTACAGGATTATGTCAAGCGTTTCAAATCCAAAATCAAAGATGAACAGCAAGCCTTCAAAGGCTACGCCAACACATATTCGGTCAGTGATATAAGATTGAAAGGGATGAAAGGCTTATCATACTTGAAATATCAGAAGCAGCGAATGGTAGAATTCCTTAACAGAACCCCAAATATGAAAATAATTGTTGAAGTGGATTTGTCGTTCAAGAACACTGACAACGAAGAGATACGACGAAGGCTTAGAAGCAGGAGATACAATGTCCATAACCCAGAAGAGATAAACAGTGTTTTAAACAACATAGCCCACGACATAGAGGTTCAAATCGAAATGGCCGAATTCACTCAGTCGGGTCTGGTTCTTCTTCAAGTTCAAAGTCTGGTGATAAGCTATGACAGATACAATCCTACCCGTGGCTCTTCTTATGTTCCATTGCCCGACTGGGTAGCGAACAAAAAGGCTTGTATCAATATTAAAAACAATGATGAGTTGTGTTTCAATTATTCCGTTCAATGTGGTTTTTACGAGCTATACAAAAAAGACCATCCCTGTGATATGTATCATTATAAAAAGTATGTCAATGATAGTTTATTAAATGGGACAATATAAACTTTCCAGTAGGCAATGATGAGATTGAACAATTTGAAGAACAGAACAAGCACATATCGGTCAACGTTTATTACATCAATCCTGATGCTAATAGTAAAACAATTCTATTATACAAAAGAAGCAACAACCCACAAGCACAACAAAAGATTGATTTAATAAAGCTGCCTGGAAAAAATGCCAACTCGCACTATGCCTACATCAAGAACTATAACAAGTTGATGGGAAGCCAAACCAACAAAACAAGCAGGAAAAAACATCATTGTAGGACGTGCTCACACGGTTTCAAGTCAGAAGAGTTATTAAAACAACACGAAGAACAGGGATGTCTAGCGGTTGAAGGACAACAAGCAGAAATGCCAGAGGCAGGAGCCACCATTGAATTTAAGAGCCATTTCAAGAAACTGAAAGCACATTGTGTCATATATGCAGACTTTGAATGTTTAACAGTGCCCATTGATGTTTAAAGCAAATCGACAAAAGCGACAACAACATCATATCAAAATCATCGCCCGTGTGGTTTTATGATTAATGTAGTCAATGCCATCACTGGAAGCAGTGAGCCCTATTTATACGCGAAGATTGTATGCATAAGTTCGTTGAGAAAATGAATGAAGTCATAGAGAATGTCATAAAGAAAATGAAGGAAATGAAAGAGATAATCATGACTGAGGACGATAAAACAGATTTTGACACTGCCACTAAGTGTTTCGTTTGTGGAAAGGGCTTCAGGAAGGGGATAAAAAAGTTAGAGACCATTGCCATTTTACTGGTAAATATAGAGGTTGTGCTCATGATGATTGTAATCTTGCTTTTAGTATGAGATATTACAAAATTCCAGTCTTCCTTCATAACCTTAAAAACTATGACGCTCACTTAATCATCAACAAGGCACACGAACTAAGCAAGAATGCTCAAATAGATTGTATCGCACAGAACAGCGAGAAGTTCATAACCTTTGGTTTAAAAATCTTTGCTTCAAGGACAGTTTTAGCTTCTTATCGTCTTCGTTGGATAAGTTGGTGAAGTTGAGTAAGTATGAAGATGATAAAAGGCGTGATAATTGGAAGAACATTTGTAGATACAGTGTTAGAAATCCATATGTTAAAACCGATGAAGATTTGGACTTGTTGACTGACAAGGGGATTTGTCCTTATGACTATTTTGATAGTTTTGACAGATTTACTGAAAGAAACTTACCTCCGAAAGAAGCGTTCTATAGTAAATTAAGTGAGGAACACGTCAGCGAGAAAGATTATGAAAAGGCACAAAAGGTTTGGAAACACTTCGGTATCAGAACATTAGGACAATATCACGACCTTTATTTACGCACTGATGTTTTATTATTGACTGATGTTTTTGAAAATTTTAGAGATTTTTGTAGGGAATACTACGGTTTGGACCCCGCTCATTATTATACGCTTCCTAACTTCGCTTGGGAAGCTATGTTGTTGAAAACGGGTGTTGAAATTGAGCAGTTGCACAATGAAGAAATGTATGAGATGGTTGAAAAGGGAATGAGAGGAGGTATGTGCCAGGTCAGTCATAAACTGGCTGTGGCAAACAATAAGCATATGGACGAAGCCTTTGATGAAAGCAAGCCATCAAGTTATATCAATTACTTAGACGCTAACAATTTGTATGGTCTGGCGATGTCTCAAAAATTGCCTTTAAAGAACATCAAATGGACAAAGAAAACACCTAACATTGAAAAGTGGGATGAAAAAGATGAATACGGTTTCATCCTTGAAGTGGGTTTGGAATATCCAGAAACACTACACAATTATCATTCGGACTATCCACTAGCACCGGAAATCATGAATGTCAATGCTAATCTGTTGTCAGACTATCAAAAGGAAATCTACAAAATCTACTACGGAAACAAAGAACCGAAGGACGAGGAAACCAGCAAGTTAATATTATATTTAAAAGATAAAGAAAAATATGTGGTACATATCAAGACTTTACAGTATTATCTAAAAATGAGTATGAAACTCACCAAGGCTCATAGGATAATAAAATTTCAACAGAGGGCATGGTTGAAACCGTGGATTGACTTTAACAATGGTAAGAGGAAGGAAGCAAAAAGTGATTTTGAGAAAGATTTATTTAAATTAATGAATAACGCGGTGTATGGAAAAACTATGGAGGATAAAAGAAAACATATGGATTTTGAACTGGTAGATAATGATGCTAGGTATGAAAATGTGTGAATAATCCAACATTCAAAAGTAGATTTATCATTAATGAAAATCTGGTAGGAGTGGAGAAAACAAAATCAGTGTTGAAGTTAGACAAACCTATATTTTTAGGAATGACCATTCTTGATTTAAGTAAATGACATATGTATGAGTTTTACTATGGTGTGTTGAAAAAGAAATACAACGAAAATATCAAATTGATATATTCCGATACTGACAGTTATGTAATTCAAACAATGACTGATGATGTCTACAAGGATTTTCAAGGTATCAAGCAACATATGGATTTTAGCGATTATCCTGTTGAACATCCGTGTCACGACACAACAAATAAGAAGGTCTTAGGAATGTTCAAAGATGAAGTCAACGGAAAAATCATTACTAGATTCATCGGGTTGAAGCCTAAATCCTATGCTTTCACAATCCACGGCGAGGATGAAGAACACAAGAAATCAAAGGGTGTCGTCAAGCACAAGGTGAAGAAGGAACTGACCTATCAGAACTACCACGAAGCACTGCATCAAAACAAAAAGCATGAAATCACCTACAACTTCATCAGGAGCAAAACACATCAGATTTATTCAATGTCTCAAGTCAAACAGAGTCTAAGTAATTTCGAGAATAAAAGACATTATTTTGATGCTTTTAATTCTTTGCCCTAGGTCAATTATACATTCAGGATAAACATTAATTAAAGCAAAAGATTTTTACAAAGATTATTAACAGATATGGAAAGATATAAGAACGGTAAATTTTAGCAAAATAGTACTGATGTTGGTTATGAAAAGTGTTATTAGGTAAGGCACTTGTGAGGAACTAAGCCAAAGGATGGCAAGACATAGGCAGAAATATTAAAAATTTCAATGAACAGCCACGGCGAAACAAACATTCAAATTCTAGAGTGTTGATTGACGAATACGGGGTTGGTTGATAACTGTAAGATAGAACCTCATTGAGCACTAACCCTGTGATAGTAAAGAGCATACTACATTCGACGAGAAGGATATCATATCCAAAATACAGAATGTGTTAATCGTTGTGTGGCAGGTAGAACGCCAAAAGAATACAAAGAAATGTATAATACACTTAACCAAGAGAAAATAAAGAACGGAATGAAAGAATGGTATCAAAACAATAAAGAAGAATATAAACAACATAGAAAAGAATATTACCAAATAAATAGAGAACAAATTCTTGAACAAAACAAGCAGAATGTGTAAAGTATGTGGGCGAAGTTCTGTGGAGCAGTAGGTCGCAAAAGCAAATTAAGCAGACATCAAAGACTAAGATGTGTCAATCAAATAAATCAAATGATAATGAAAATAATGAATATAATTAAACATATCAGTATCTAAGTAATTCCAATAATATTAAACTATTAGAATTATTCGAGGAATGAACTGAGTAATCCCGAATCCCGGGATTCGGGATTTCAAATCCCGAGATTTGGGATTTCAGTTCCTGTGATTTGGGATTTTCAAATCCTTGTGGTTGAAGGGTTGAAATCCTCAAAATTGGGATTTGTAATGACACAATGTGAATTGTACTCCGGGGGGCGGGGTTCAACTTTCCATAATACCAACATGAAAAACGAAGTCACATCTAACAATATCAGTAAAGAACGACTTAAAGAAATATTAACTTATAATATTAAGAAGTGAAATGCCAATGATAGGAGTGACAGAAAAAGAGCTGGAACAGGATAGAAAGATAATATTGAGTTTCATAAAGGATAATCCCTATCCATCGTATAAACAAGTCATTGAAATAATTAAAAACGATAAAACAATGGAATATATATATATCTAGATATGTTCGCCGAGTATGGAGAACAAAATCATCAATGGATAAAAGAGATTTACGAAGACATAATGAAAGAAGAACTCGTTAAACATAATGGTAATAGTATTAACGAAAGAGGAGGAATGACAACAATGCATTTTAATTATTATACTTTGATATCAGTGT
Organism: Effrenium voratum; assembly: GCA_963377175.1. Taxonomy (NCBI): domain Eukaryota; class Dinophyceae; order Suessiales; family Symbiodiniaceae; genus Effrenium; species Effrenium voratum. Next base: position 489,770 of record CAUJNA010003604.1, on the reverse strand, counting down.
TGCGTTATTTAATACAACAAAGAGCACCAATGAAAGATTATGACGTTAACTTAATCTGGTATAATCTCAGAAACATCTTAAGCAGTTCTTGGAACAACATAGGAGACTGGAAACACTGAAAGCAGGTTTAATCATATTATTCTATAACTATAATATGATTACAACATAGTTTTATAATCTAACAACGCATTTAAATGAAACCTGAAACCCCCAGCTAAAAACTACTTGAAGAAGAATTAGTATAATATAATAAGAGACAATGAGTGAGAATTGTTCTAACTTACCTGTTGATGTATTAAAAACATATAATTTCATTTAAATTAGGGGGACCTGAGTATTTGAATATAAAACATAATCATATTGAGACATTAAAGAGAATACAACAGCGATATAAATTTGAAAGAACTGAAACAAAAAGAAAGACAAAGCACTGCACTGTTGTAGGTGGTGATGATTTCAAGAGACACATAATTAAGTATTACATTTCAAGAATTATACCTTTCAGCATTAAACACATTGAAGATATAGTTTTTAATGAAACTGAAAACTTAGATTGTTTGTTAGATGGTATTGTAGACGATGAAGGTTATGAAGTAACGTTAATAGTTGAGGTAAATATTTTGTAAGACATCATTTCAATTATGAAGACAACCATTTTAACACTTTTAGTTTTCATTTTCATAGTGATGATTTTGTAGATAATATAACCATAGATAATATAACCGAAGTAATGATAGAGGCACATCAAACAATATACAGATGTATTGATGATGAAAGAAGTAGAATGAATTTTGGAGGAGTACAAAACATAAGGTTTAAACTAATTGTTGATGAACCTGTGTAATTCATAACTAAACCATAATTATATCATTTATATTGTTATATGTTATAATTATAGTGAACTTTTAATCTATAAACATTTCATTAAATGACAAACCAGAAGACCCACCCAAAAGCCAACCCGTGAAACCGCAGAAAGTCCTATCCTCTTTCAATCAATAAAACTAAAAGTTGAAATCTGGAACGAGACAGGGGACCAAATCATCAATTCGTTACCACATCCATATCGTTATTTCATGCCCCCAAAATCAGCCTTTCAAAAACGGATAAGGTGGTACACGTGTTGAAATGTGAAATAAAAAACAGAACAGGCAACCATCTACCCCCCACCCCCTAGAATCAGCCTTTTCTACATTTTTTCCCCCCCCCCCGAACCATGGTCCGCGACAGATCCCCTACTGATCGTCAGGTTTTTACGTGTTTTTTTCAATTTTCCGTTTCATTTTGTGTTTTTCCATTTGATCTGTGTTTTGATGTCCTCGGGCAGCATTTGTCGAATTCCTTTATCCAGACTGGTACTGGTATGGGCACCACAACCCCCCCGAATGTTTCCCAACAGGTCCGCGACAGGTCCGCGACAGGTCCGCGACGGGTCCGCGACGGGTCCGCGACGGGTCCGCGACAGGTCCGCGACAGGTCCGCGACGGGTCCGCGACGGGTCCGCGACAGGTCCGCGACAGGTCCGCGACGGGTCCGCGACAGGTCCGCGACGGGTCCGCGACAGGTCCGCGACGGGTCCGCGACAGGTCCGCGACAGGTCCGCGACAGGTCCGCGACAGGTCCGCGACGGGTCCGCGACAGGTCCGCGACGACTGGTCCCCAACTGGTGTCTGACTTGGCGGTTCGATTCCACCCTTGCCACATGAATGGTTGCGCCAGGCGATGCCAGATTCCGTGTGGACGACATGTTTGCGGACTGCGACATTGGTGGGCAGACCAAAGCGAGAGCCACTGGCAAGCTGAAGAGGAAACGGGCGCCGTCTGGCGCGGGGCAGGCTTTGTCGCCCAATATGGTTGAATCCTTCCGCTGGAACTTTTGGCTGGTAGAGCAGTGCGAGGCAAACTACGGTCAGGCGGCCGTGTCCACCCTGCTGCGAAACACACACAACGCGGTTTGGATGTCGCAATACAGTGACCAGGCAGTTTTGATTGATGATTTGTTTGTTCCCTCTTTTTTGTCGCTTTGCTTGGTTGTTCTTATTGATTTCAACCGACAGCCAGCCCCCTGCTCCCCCGTGTGTTTGTTCTTTGTCCAAGGTGGTATGGGGGGCATGGAGCACAGCAAGGCGATGCTTGAGGCAGCCGTGTCTGACCGAGCGCCAGATCTTTGCCCGGGTTGGGTCCGAGGAATCGTTGGCCATTCGGTTGACATCGACAAGAACTGCCAGCGAGTGCTGTGCTCAAATGAGGACGGCGCCCTGCATGTGTTCCCTGATTTGCTGCAGTTGCTGACGCTGGACGCGCGCGTGGCTGTGCTGAAAGTCATGGACACCTCGAGCCTGGAGTTGAAGCCGCTCATCGCCAAGTACAAGGCCATGCCCAAGATGCCCCAGCCGGTGCGTGGCAAGCAACGGGCTGCCGCGTGTAGTGATGCACCCGGCGATGCCCCGTAGACGAAGGATGATATCAAGAAGGTCATTAACCAACTGGGGAGCACTTTGCTGGACAAGCTCATGGCCCGCATGGATGCATTCGAGAACCTTTTTGTGGAGCAGGCGACTTGTTGCAAGCATCACTCGAAAAAGTGCGATGTGTTCCCGGCCGCTCTCTTGCAGACCGACAGCGAGCGTGTGGCACAGGTGACGGGGGTGGCAAAGCTGACGGACCCTTTGCTCATCTACATGGCCGGGACCTCTTGCCATGTCGCAGGTGCTGTCATTGGCGGGCAAGACTGTGCTTCCGTTTGCGGTGGAGTTGCAACTAATCCGGAGGAAGCGCCCACATGTGTACTTTCATGAGTGCACGAGAAACTTCAGGGCGTCAATCCTGGAGAAGTTTCTCCCTGGCTACCGGGTGCATTCAATGATCCAGCGGCCCACTGAGCGGGGGTTCCCGATCCAACGTACAAGGAGGTACACCGCGTGCATCAGGCTGGACATGGAGCTGGTCCGAACCATTGAGGACATCAAGATCCTTGATAGGGCGCCTGATTTTGATGGGGGTCAGCTGCTTTGTGCCCCAGATGATGTGGCGCCTTGCGCTTGCAACTACAATTGTGTTCCCTTTATTTATTTTGCGGGGGGGGGGGGGGTTGAGTGAATACAACATTCCACGGGTTCGCAGCCGCGCCGAGGTGGAAGCTGAGCGGAAACGTTTGTGCTCCCGCCAGATGCTGCAGGGCACGTTCTATGATCTGCTCCCGGCCTCGCTCAAAGCATCCTGGCGCGCGTGGCACTTGTGCTTTTCTCATGTCACAGAGTTGTGTCGCCCCGACTTTTCATTTGGTTTTGTTTTTGCTTTGTGTGGCAAATTCCGGCTAGATGAAGCTTCTTAGGTTTGTGAGGGGTAGCCCCTCTTTCACTTTACCTTACAGGGACTTGGATATCGGATAGACCGCGATTTAGTTGTGACTGACTGCTGACTCAGGTGAGGCTGGAACAGTACCACACCAATGAGCGGATTGCCAAGATGGTAAATAGTGGCCGGGAAGTCCTCATCAACTTGACACAGAACGTCGAGTTCAGCGGGCGCGCAGGGCATTTTGCTCCATGTTTGTTGACCAAGTCTGTGATTTGGTCAACGCAGCAAGGACGCCTGCTGCTTGCGCAAGAACTTCTTGCAGCGCAGGGCGTTCCCGTATTTGACCCCCAAGTGCAGGCGTCTGGTTTGCCAGTGGCCCCGGTCTGTGCCGATGTAGGTCAACATGCCTTGACACGCATGGCAGGCAATGCGTTTCACGTAGCATGTGCAGGGTCTTTCGTAGGATTTGTGCTCTGCAACCTTCAGCCCGTTGGACCCATTGAAGACGACGGGCTGGGTGCCCCCGAAGACTGTTCAGATTAGACTGTTTGCGCAGGCTCCTTTTTGAAGCGCCAGCATTGCCCAGCGAACGACAGCGACCATCACATGCATTGAAATGCCCATGCCTCCCCACTCCCCACAATAAGAACCCAAGAGTCACTCGTGGGTTGTGCTCGCGCTGGAGCTCCAGCGCATTGCCAGACAAGAATTGGCATTGACGGTGATACGCGGAATTGTGCAAAACTTGGTGAATCGAAATTTGCTCACCTTGATCCGAATTGTTGGCCTGACAGACGCATGGGTGCTGATGACCTGAATCAGTTTGAACTGGTGACATTTGAGTTGAGTTGAGATTATGAGACCGATTGCGATTGGCTCTAGCAGGGCGGGCAACTTGGACATGATGACATGGCTCTAGCAGGCGGACAAGGCAGAACTGGCATAGCAGCACCACATGCACTTGGAATCAGCGCTTGCCTTGCTGCCATGGCCATGGCTGCTCATGAGGCTCAGGATGAGCTTGTAGGAGCGGCGCCTGATGCTGAGGCATCAACAGGATCATGCGAGATCTGCAAGAAGCCGCTGACGAAGCAGGACCATTTTTTCTGTGAGTATTGTGTGGTCATTGTGTGGCTAAATGTTTATTGTTGAGTAATTGTTGACCCACTGGGCTCCACAAAAAGATCCTGAGTTGGTCGTCCAAGTTGGCTGTCAGGAGCAAGACCGTGCGGCCAGACTGCACCTTGCGAGGAACTTCTGTGTGGAGGACGGCTACGCCAAACGGGCCTTTGATGCCGCTTGCAAAACGCAGGGGACCATGGAGAGGATGACAGAAACTTACTTGTCCAAGGCCATCATTTTGAACTCTTCAGTCAAGTAAAGGTTCCAACAGTTACCTTTTTATTTCCAGGCCCAGGCCCTTTGTGCAGCTGGTCCCAACTGAGGAAATGAAGAAGAATGACCATGACGTGTGGATTCAGACGGTCCGTGCTTTCAGGGACAAGAAGGCCACGCAGGGAAAGGCCGCACAGTTTGACGTGCTTTCCCACGCGGTCTCGTTGAGGAAATCCAGGGTGGATATGCAGGAGGTGGTGCTGATGGGAGAGTTTGTGCGGCACAAGAAACAACTGGCTCCTCCTTTCAACCTCTCAGAAGCCGAAGCCCTGTCAGAATGGCACCGCCTTATAGGTGACCCCTCTGTGAACAAATCAGAGAAGGTGCTCTTCAATCCCAAGAGCCGCAAAGAAGAAACATTTACTCGGGTTCATGTGATTATGGAGGAGAACAAGAGGAGACAGCAAGTGCGGGCCCGTGATGAAACCACAACCCAGGAGGCATCGGCCAGACACCCCGCAGCATCCTTTCGGCAAGCTGTTGCGGAACGATTTGCCCAAGAGGACTCGGCTTGGTTTTGCTTCTCAAGTTTCTATAGTTTCCATTTTTGTTTGCAATGTTGCCAGCGGGCCCCAGCGATGGCTCACTCTCACTTACAGTTCCCCCCCAGGAACCACAGGCTGACGCAAGTTTCCTGACGGCCACAACAAGCGCTCCTCGATTGTCGCTTTCTTTCGATGATGATGGGGCTGTTCCTTTGCAACGAGTGGGTCGCAATCGGGGAGGTGGCGCCGGCGCATCCGCTGGATCAGGTGGGCGCACGCCACAAGTCAAGAAAGGCGCCGCCTCAAAGGTTCCTGCCATTGTCAATGTGGAGCAGCTCGCTTTGCAAAAGGCCACTGGGTTCTTGCCAAGGGTCGAGGCCTGCATGAGCAACATGAAGGCTGCCTTGGAAAAGGGCATCCGGGCGCTTGACACGCCCCCCGGGCTGACTGAGACGCTCGGTTTTACTAGGCTGACTTTTTGACCGTTTGAACTATATGTTCAGTCCATGTTGTTTCCAGTGCCATATATAGTGCCATGGTTGTGCACATAAGGAAGTTTTGCGCTATGGTGTCCGATGGCGTTGTGGAGGCAACCGTGACCGGTTGGCTCTTGAGCGGGGAGGACCCGCATCACCTCGGCCCGCGCAAGAGCCTTTACAAGTGTGCTTTTCAGTACGTGCAGAGACTTGTGCTGGTGCAGGCGATGATTGGTGAGGGGGCCATCGACTTCGACCTTCCTGGCATGCAGGTGCTGCAGAAGATGAAGCGCTCGGGTGAGAAACGGCCCTTGCGCGACTTGGTGGTGTGCCTTGGCAGAGAAGTCGCTGCATGTTGTTGTTTTCTCACGCATTTCTATTTTGCGATAAGCAGTGGTGGATTTTGAAACTGCATGGGCATCAGCACGGTTTAGCGGGCGTGCCCAAGGTCCGCAGGTTACTTCGATGACTTGCCCCCTGATGATGATCTGGTGCCAGTGCGAGCGCTGCTGGATTTGAATGCCTTTCTTATGAAAAGGGTCCCAAGCGCAGACGCTGGTGCTGACTACGACCCAAAGGCTTGCATCGAATCAGGCATGAGCCTTGCAAAGAAGCTGTTGGCCATTTATGCCACTGCTGTGAAGGCTTTGACCAAGGGAGGCAAAGACTACGCAAGCGCCGTGCAAACCACTTTGACGTCTGAACGGCTCCGGCATCAAAACCAGCAGGGTGCCGCCGCTGATCCACCCAAGGCCAAAACGCGATTGAGCAGCATGGCTTCCACGAGTGATCCCGCGGTGATCAAAATTCACCGTAACCTTGAAAAGCGGGCTCCGGTCAGCATTGTGAAGACCTTCGAGGATTTGGACCCGAGGGAGCAGACCATTCATCATAGCCTTTAAATCAAATGTTTTTTGTCAGTTTTCATGATGTCGGACCCAGGGGTTGGCTTCATGTGTCAGTTGCCCGCAGATAGCCCGTTGTGTGCGTCAGGAACATCATGAAGACCTTGTTCAAGGAGGAGGCTAACAGAGAGCTGGTTGAGGGATTGATTGACAATTTCCGGGAGTCCATGTCTGAGCGGGCTCAAGCGAAAGGGCAGATCAAACTCGAAGAGGAGGCCTGCGCAATCGTCAGATCCGAGCTCTTGAGCGCTCTACCCGGGCCGTCGGAGTGGCCGTTTGTTCCGGAGGACATGTTCCAAACAGACGGCCCAGCCCAGCTGAGTGAGGAAGAGAGCAAGTACATTTGCGCGTTCTCTCAGGCAGCCTTTGTGCACGGACAACGGCACGGCAGCTGCTACCACGGAGTGGAGACATCATGCTTCGCCTCATTGCGTTTGCAGCGCCAAGGCGCCCGCGTGTTTGTCATGGTGAGACTGGCTGAGGCAAGGTCTTACCTGCAAAGGCAAGAGCTGGATCCGAGCGTCGAGGATGTGGTCAACTGGCTGCTCCGGCTGAGTTTGGAGGACCTCCCGTCGCCCACAGAGCTACCCAGCCTCACTTCCTCGACAAGCAAGTGCGGGGATCTGTTCTTTGCCCCGGCTGGATATGTGACGGTGGACAAAGCGTGCGTAGAGGATAACTATAGTCTGTCGGAGCCTCGTGTGATTTGTGCGTGTGTGTCAAATGTGTGTCAACGGGCATGGTGTGGAACTGGCGATAAGTTTGCGATGCGGTGCATGTGGTGGAGGGTGAGATGTTTTTGTTTGTTTGCCAATGAGGCGAATACCGCTGGCCATATTTCCATGGTCCCTGCGACCATCTGTGAGCTTCTACGCTGAGTCAAATGCGACGCGTGGCTGCAGCTTTAAGCGTTGCAGTGTCAGACTCAGAGCTTCTGCTGTTCCTTGGGACGGTGGGGGTCAGTTTGGACTGAGGAAGCCTCATGTGGAAGCAGCTAGCTTAATCATGGCTCGCGAAGATGATGCCTCTGGTGATGAACCAGGCCCGTGGCTGAGGCTTGCAAACATGCGTCATGAGATTGCTGCTCTGATCAATGCTGACAGGTGACCAAGAAGACAAAGACCCAGCCGCAAAGGAGCCACTGCCCCTCCTTGACATCTCGCCTGACGCAAAGCGTAAGCAACAGATTCAAAAGATAGCTGGAGCAAACAGAAACAGCAACAGCGACAGCAGCAAGGCAAGTGCAGCTGGCCACACGCTGATGTTGGACCACCTGCATCCTCCACGCAATTTGGAAGACTGGTTTGCGCAAGATGGCACAGACATATCTGCTGAGCTGCAGCGAGCTAGGGACCACCTGCTCTTCAATGCCTACACGACCATTGCATTTGAGTCGGCTTCTGGAAATGGCAAATTGGATCCGGAGGACTTGGCCCTATTTCGTGACCCTGAAGGTGACCAGATCCAAGATTTAGAGGATTGGCTCCGATTCTTGAAGCGGCATCAGAAGGGTGAAGTGTCAGCAGCAGCAGCAGCAGCAGCAGCGGCACCAGGAGAGCAGCAGTCGCACAAGCAGGCTGAGGCAAATCAGGATAAGGCGCAAGCGTCAGCAACCGGAGGCGCTGATCAGCAGAAGCAGCAGCAGCAGAAGCCGGCTGGGGAGGCCCAGAATGATGAGGCGCAACTGTCAGCAACAGGAGGCGTCGATCAGCAGCAGCAGCCGGCTGAGGAGGCGCCAGTGGTTGACAAGGCTACGGAGGCAAAGCCGCGGCATGATGAGGCGGCGGCCCAATCAGTGGTTGACAAGGCCGCTGAAGCAAAGACGCGTGACGATGACGGCTGGGGAGGCCAAAAGGAAAGCCACGCCTGAGTGTGAGAGGCCAGCGAAGGCAGCTCGAGTTGAGGCGCAGACTGTTTCCTGGAAAGGGTGGGACCAATTCAAACGCCCCTTCCCCACCCCGGAGATTGTTGGGCGTGCCGCCCAGCCACAGGCGCAGATGACCCAGTTGAGCCTGACAGCCTTCGCAACACAACCAGTCGCGCCCAATCCATCTCAATCATCGGGATCATCGGGCCAGGACAGAACAAAAAATGTTGTTGACACATTGTTGTTGACGCAGTAGTAGAATCGACAGTCAACATAGTGTTGTGCCCCGATCTCTTCTCGCGCCTGTCAGGAAGCTACAAGCATGCCGGCGCCTACTGCCAAGGCCAAGGCCAAGGCCAAGGGCAAGGGGAAACAACAGCAGGTGGAGGCGGACGAGGCCGAGGAGGCCAGACCCCAGGATGTTTGATTTGTAGCAAGTGCATAAGTGTTTGCCAGCGACCAACAGCGAGGCTGCTGCGGCCCTGGCGGCAGCGAAGAAGAGACCCAGGAAGAGGAAGTGATGCGGCAGGGTGGCATTTGTTGATTGTTGCGCGTTCTGCAATGCAGTTGATGCGCTCAGTCAGCGTGGGATCGCTTGCGGTGGGAGGAGTGCTGGACTTTCTGATTCTGAGCTTTGCCCGAAGCCGAAGCATGATTGTCCTTGGAGGACCATCGCTGATACAAAAACAAAGCCATCACCGTTACTCGCAAACTTATTTGCCACGAAAGCTCAAGCGAGCAAACATGTAATTTGTTTGTCAAGGAGTCCTGCAGGGCATGTTGCTTTGCGCGCAGCCGCTTGAAGCGACTGAGTAGGGTGACGCCCATAAGATTTGGGCGCCGCATGGCTTGCAGCCCCTTTGTTTCACTGGTAAACGCTTTGAACATATGATGGGGGATACATCCAACTCGCAGACGCCGTGGCTTCTGGAACTGTACAGTCAGGACTCTGTTTTACGAAAACTTGAAAACCTCTCGGCACCTGCGCCGCACGGATGTGGGGGATCATTGGCTTGGTAGGAGCAAACTGTAGGAACTGCGTGGCTGCCAGATTAGTCATTGATTGAAATTGAAGTGAACCAGCAAGTTACCAACAAAGATTGATCTTCACATCCTTCAAATTAACGTAGAGCTGGGAACCATGTTGTTTTCGCTTTGGAGCCGGAGCAATCCACTTTGGATTGAAATGCTGCCAGCCAGCAGTGCCAGCAGTTGAAGTTTCAGCATGGCTACGACCTGTGGCGGACTGGACGCTTGCAATACTTGGGCGCAAAGCAGCCTAGTTTCCTCCGCACTGTTCATGCGGCTTTGATGTCGGTGTTTTCCGAATGGATTTGAATTTGATTATCTCCAGAAGTTCTTGGGGCTGGCCTTCCATTTGCAAAGTGGTGCCCGAATTGCATTCCAGTGCAACACTTCGCGGTTAGCTTGGTGACTCTGTGTTGGCAGCCAATTGTTTTCCCAGTTTCAGATGTGGGGGAGTACAGTGATTGCTGCAGCGGACGGAGTTGGTAGTTGGTTGCTTGCATTGGGGAATTGACCTGCCAACATCGGCCAACTTGACAGCTAGTGTCCCCACCCTTTTTCTTTTTATCGATTGGGACTCTTGTTGCGATATTTGTTTGTCGCACTTCCGTGTTGGTCAGCACAGCCGACAGCTCACCATTTAGCTTTACTTTTGTATTTTCCACAGATTGGCACAAGTTTGTACCCCCCAGATTTATTCCCCTCAAGTGCGTCTTCTCGTGACTTGTGCTGCCTGTGCCTGCGTGGTGGCAAGTGGCATGCCATGATCTACAGGGTCAGTGTCTCGCAGCACACTGAAGAGATGACGCCAAGGCAAACTGATTTGAGTGTCCCGTTCAAACGGCGAATGGCTGCCTTGTGTTTTGCCCGGCTGATGGCAACAGCCCTCACGCGGTATGTGCACGGACCTTGGAGGGTCACAATCTTTTGCCTCGAGCCGGGTTGCTGGCCTGTGGAAGGCGATGCACCGCTTTCTGTGTGGTCCTGCGTCTCGCAGTGATGACCTTGACAAGGTGGCCAGCCAAAAAAAAGAAGCACAGGCAGCTCCCGGCAATCCCAGTGGCATGTGTCTTTTTTTGGCCTGGGCACCCAACGCATGTCCCAAGTTACATCCCCTCTACGGGCCCTCAACTCAATTGTTGTATTTTCGGGTTAACCGGGTTGTCATTTGATCATGTAGATTTTAAGATTTGCCCGAGTGCTGTGCGTCGATGAATGTTTTTAGTTTTTCACTAGCTATTTAGCATTTTTCTGTTATCCCGAATTTTGAGTTGTTTGATTGTTTTTGACCATTTGGATTTGATGGCTTGCCTCCAGTCTTACACACCAGCATGAAGGAAGCATGCTGAATGCTGTTCGTTGCCCGGAAAGTTTTGGCTTTAGATCTCTGCTATGCAGGTCTGCTGCGGATACCAGCACATGATCAGCACTGCGTGAGCCATCCCCGGGAATGATAACTAGACCGGCATTATATTCTCAGAAAGGTTCCGTGAAGCAGATTATGACAATCTAGGAGACATGCCTGCATGCGCACTAGCCATGTTCGAGTCGGTGGATTCCGACTGGCACCCCTGGTTCTTTGTGCGGCTGATCGATGCTGATGCTCGATGGATTGAGCAGGGCTTTACACCCCGCAAATGCTGGGAGTACCGCCACAATGTGAGGCGCTGGAGAGCCCGCCGCATCTTGATTGCTATTGGGTTGGATCTTTAGACTTTAACTTTTTCGGAAATCAAGGATTTTCCATTCAGTTAAACTTTTTGCAGAGGGGTCAACAGCAACCAATGGTTGGCAACCAAGGCATGAAGAGCGTGTTGCAGCAGATGAGGGCCCGCTTCAATGCCAAGGTCAGACTCCTCAATGCCAAGGGCTGCAACTTCAACTTCAACGCCAAGCAGCCGAAGACTCTCATAGCAGGCAAGCAGGTGATCAAGAAGCATTACAGCGCTGCGTCATAATCAGGCATGCCGCGCTCTTGCCTCTTGGCAAGTCTTGGAATTGCGACGCGAGGCTGTATAGCGGCACTGAGTTGCCTCTCGGAATTGCGTCGCGACGTCAAATTGCATTCGGCAAGCTGCAGCTGTATAGCGGCGCTGAGCTTGAATTTTGACGCAAACTCCACCTGTGCAGCCGGCCACATAAAAAAGTAATATAAATACTAAATAAATCAATCAAACAATAAATGAATACATACATATAAATAATAATAACTAATATGTTATGTTTACACATATATGATAATAATAATGATAATATATTAATAGTTGCACCCACCTTTGTGTGAAAAACATTTTTTAACGATTGCCCCCCCTGTTATGTTTGGAGGTGTCCCTTTTTGAGGCTTGGGTTCCGCATGTGTTTATCTGTTTGGCGGTGCCCCTTTTTAGGGTTTGGGGTTTGGTTTTTTTTGTGAGTGGCCGCCCTGACGCCCCACCTTGGTGTGAAATTAGGGAGCCCCCCTGTTATGTTTGGAGGTGTCCCTTTTTGAGGCTTGGGTTCCGCATGTGTTTATATGTTTGGAGGTGCCCCTTTTTAGGGTTTGGGGTTTTGTTTTTTGCTAAGTAACCACCCTGACGCCCCACCTGGGTGTGAAAAACATGTTTTATTGAGGCTTCGGGTTCCGCATGTGTTTATATGTTTGGAGGTGCCCCTTTTTAGGGTTTGGGGTTTTTCTTTTTTTAGTGAGCCATCCTGCAAGTTGAAGCCTGCTTGTCACATTGGATACCAGTTGCGCTAAATGTCAAGATGGCAGAGCAGATGGCAAGCACAGCTGCTCGCTAGAGGGTAACGACGGTTGTTTCCAGTGGAAAGCCATTTGTCATGTGTTGGCCGCAGCTGCCTGCAGGCAACTTAGCAAGACCGCCGCAATTTGGCTGAGTGGCCCCCTTTGATATGTTTGGAGGTGTCCCTGTTTGAAGCTTGGGGTTTTGCATGTGTGTATATTTTTGGAGGTGCCCCTTTTTAGGGTTTGGGGTTGTGCAATGAAACGTCCTGCTGCCTCCACGGATGGTGGCTCGCTTGCAGAGCTGGACTTCAGCATCTTTGAGGATGATCTGGCTCTGGGCGCTCGCGTGGGGGATGACTCAGCTTCGCATGAAAGGCAAGGAGGGTGAAATCAGTAAATCGGCATTTGCAAAAAAACAAACACCTAGAACCACGCCACCTGGCCAAGCCTTCAAACCTTTGGGCAGGAAACGCCCCGATAAGAAGCGTGTATTTTTTGCACATTGGCGCAGGTTGAGCCTGGCAGAGATGAGACATACAACCCGGCCACGCAATCGTGGCTCGGCTCGAACGTGTCATCATCATCATCATCATCATCATCATCATCATCATCATCATCATCATCATCATTGATCATCATCACCATCATCATCATGTTGATCATCATCATGTCACGCGAGCCTCGTTGCATTGTTCCGTGCTGTGGCTCCATCGTTTTAGGGCATGGGCCAGCGCTCGCCAGGACGAAAGGCAAAGAGTCACAAGGTTGACGGTGATCAAGGCCCGGCTGTTGAAGACGCGGTTGCGAGTGGCGAGCTCCTGGATTCAGAAGCGGCAGCGGCAGACAAGAAGACTTGATGCTGTGAGCTGCGGGCCTTGCCCTTGCCAGACCTTTGCTGTCGGGTATGTGTCAGCGTGGGGGGCATTAAGACCGATCATGCTTCAGGGCCATTTCTGCCATTTCAGGGTGTGTCTCGAGATAGCAACTGCACAGCTGCGCATTCATGCACGTGCGCTATCCAAGTCTAAGTAAGTCGGCACATAATGCCCCTCAAGCCGCCGAAGTGCAGTGCTACATGCAGCCGCCACAGAGCGGTGCAGCCTTGCCCCCCCATCAGTGCCCAGCGGACAGGAGCTCATGTGAAAAGAAGGGTCTGAGCCGCTTGCGTTCGTGCGTATGAGGTGTGAGGCCACAGCCCCGTCCAGTCAACCTTGTGAAATGCAGACTTCAAACCCTTAGTTTACCGTTCAACCGGTTTAGCCACCCCAAAAAACGGAAATATATTTTGGCGGATGTTGCATTTTTGGGTTTTTTTGTCAAATCCAAGGTTTGACGGTTTGGATTTCAGTACCCACTGGCCATTTTCAATGTTTTTTTGAAATTTTCATGTGAGTCTACCAGCGATGTCCTTGTTTTTTTAAACTATAATTTTCTCCCCCAATGTATGTGGTTTTTGGCACATTTTTTTTTAAGGCTAAAACATAAAAACACATGAAAAAAACCTCTCCAGACCTGAGCTCGCGAAAGTTAACACTGCTGCTGGATGATGCGCCGCAGCGCCTCGTCCCACTCGTCCCAATACGTCTGCTCCCGCTCTGTGTTCACCCCCAGGTCCCCCTCAATGTACTTCTTGACGGGGATCCAGCCGTCGTCTATGTTGACACTCGGGCTGAAGATGTAAATTCTCTCAAAGACGCCGCGATACTGCTCCAGAACCAGGCTTGTCAGAGCCACGGTTTTGCCCGATTTTGATGGCCCGAGGAAGATGCCCGTGCATGGCACCAGGGGCACCACGGGGTCAGAGGGCTGCTTGCTGCTATATTCAGTCGTAGGAAACAGCTTGATCTTCCCCATTTCCTTTGCGTTACTTCCCAAATTTCAAGAAGCCGGGAAGCCGGGCGGCGAGTCTGTCAGTTCCGGGCAATCCGGGCGGCGACTCCGGATAAACTAAAGGGCTGGTATGCAGCTGAAGTACATGGGGAGCAAAGCGTGGCTTGCTCCACACCTGGACCGGCTGCTGGGGGACGTCGATGTGCTTCACTCTCCCTTCTTTGGTTCTGGAAAGCTGGAGTACTACCTCGCCGCCCAGCGCTGGAGGTGCGCGGCGCAAGACCCGGTCTTCCTGCGCTCCTTGCTGCGCCTGGTGGGGCGCAGGGTGGACAGGCCTTCGGCCCTGGCCCGGTGATTGGTTTTTCGGGCAATCCTGTGCTCACGCCAGGATTGAGTGGAGCAATCCTGTGCCCACGCCACGATTGACGGCTGGGCGTGTGAATGGTGAAAAAGAACACTCGGTCAGCGATGCTGCGAGGACGGCATCGCTGACAGACCTTCGGCGCTGGCCCGGTGATGGTTTTTCGGGCAAAATACCGAAGTCGGAATTCGGTGTAGGGCGAAGTCGGAATTCCGACATCGGTGTGGTGCAGGCTTGGCAGGCTGGAGGCTTCTATGCCAGTGGTGCGGCAGGAATGTGGCGCGCTAGGTATCGAAGCCGTTGGGCAAGCCATCAAACAAGCCCGTACTCATTGGGCGAGCCCGTACTCATTGGGCGAGCCATCACACGAGGTTGGGCGAGCCAGTACTAAGGGGCCGTTGGGCGAGCCACTCAACCACTTTCACAGTGGCCTCCACGCCTGCTTCAAATGCTTGGCGCTGTCCTACGGTGCCCGGCACCAGGTGCCCGCTCGGCACTACCTACAATTGCCTGCTCGGCGCTGTGCCTGCTCGGCACTGGCGCCCCCACAGTGCCAGCACCGAATTCCTGTGCCTGCTCGGCACTGTGCCGAGTGCCTGCTTGGCACTGTGCCTGCTCGGCACATCCTAGGTGCCCGCTCGGCACCGCCCCGCCTCCCAGCGAAGTTCTCCAGGATGTACACCTGACAGGAAAAAAATCGGGGGGAGGGGGAGGGGCATTAGGGCTTGAACCACATGCACATGACGTGCAAAACCGTGCAAAAAACCAACATGTCAAAATGACATGTTCAAAATCATGTCATGCAAAAACAAGATGTCATGTCAAAATCATGTCATGCAACCGCACCATGCAAAACCCATGCAAAAACCATGTCAAACACCATGCAAATCGTGCGAAACAAGAGTGCGCGCGGCGCGTACGCTGGCGTGGCGTCTATGCCGGGCAGGTGGCGCGGCCATGCCAGGCAGGTGGCGCGGCAGGGCGGAGGCTTCTACGCCGGCAAGCCGCCGAACCCTCACAGTCCCCCGGGTCCTTGCTATACGTGCTATATGTGCTATATGGGTCTCACAAGGCAAGCCACTGAACATCCACTCTCCCCCGGGTCCTTGCTATACGTGCTAGGACGCTGCCGGGTACGTCCGCTGAACGTATTGCCCGCCCAGGGCCGCAGCCGCAGCCACCACCGCAGATCATCGGTCGACCCGACGACGTAGAGCGCCTCCTGGACAAGCGGGGCAGCGCGCGCAGGAGGGGAGCGCGGCGCAGCGCAAGAGGAGACGGCAGCGGTGGCTGCGGAGGAGGGTGAGGTAGCCGTTGCCTCCGAGGGCGTGGGCGGGGCCTTTGGGTACCTGGAAAAAGTGGCAGAAGGAGCAGCAGCCCTCGCGCAAGCCCTGCTGCTCCTGCGCCCACAAGGTCCGCTGCTGCCTGCGCTCCATCGGTGCGCAAACGGCCCGTGATGGACCGTTGTTCGTCAGCGCGTCGGCCTCTGGGTCTCCAGCTAGGTCGTCCTTGCCGAAGCGGTTTCCTCCGCCTTGGCGCATGTGTGCGGAAGCCTTCCTCTGGAATCGCCTTCAGGGGCGTGTGCTGCAGAGGGTTGGGGTCCTTGCTGGACTGCACGAAGTCGTCCAAGTAGAAGTGGCTCGTGATGAACGTGGTGGCCTTGCGGTCCGGCTGGTCCAGGGGCAGCGGCTCATTCCGCTCCAGGTAGCCCACCACCTGCTCGAAGCGCGGGCGCTGGCTGAAGCCGTGGGCCCGAAGCGTCTTCATCTCTTTGGTTACTGCGCGGCAACTTCGCCCGCTGCGCGTTCGACGCCCCTGCGCTCGGCGCGCGCGTAGCGCAGCGCATCGTCCAGGTGCCGCTGCCCCTCCTGGGCCAGCCTGCGTTCCCCCAGCGAGGCGTTGAAGGCCCGCGCCTCCTCCAGCTCTCGCTGGCGCTTCAGCAGCAGCGGCTGCAGGTCGTAACTGGGATACGTCTTGCGAAACCACCGGAGGCGCTAAACCTGGTGATAGAAATCGAGTTTGCGGGCGCAACGACTGCCTGTGTTCGAGAACGCCGGCGCGCCCGTCGGGCGCCACACTAAGCACCGACTTGAAGATTCAGAACGTCCAAGTTCTGGCCTTCCAGGTCGTCCTGGACTCTGCGCTGGTAGAGTTCTTCAACCGCGTGCTCCTCTTAGAAAGTTGCTTGTGTTCAGCCCACGGTGCGCACGCAGCAGCCCAGCGTCCCAAACGGAGTGGCGGAACGCGCCTTCACAAAACTTACGGGCGCGTTTGTAACTTTTTGGGCGGGCTTCAAAATCCACGTGCTGGCCAACTCGGCGGCGAGGCAGAAGGACAGCTTCCTAGAGTCTCAGATGCAGCTGGGCAGCCTGCAGTACCCTCGCAACCCCATAAAAGGAGTCTCGGAGCCTTCCACTTCCTCTTGCTCCTTGCGGGTACTTACGACAACACGGTGCGCAACATCGACATCGACCGCGTGGGCTACCTGCGCGACGCTTTCCGACAGATTGAGTGGCGTCAGCACTCGCTCAAGCGACCTGCCCGGTTCACCTTCAAGGGCCTGGACGCACAATGACGGACCTATTCATCCACCTAGCTGGTGACGCTCTCCGGCAGGCGTCTCTGTGCAGGACTACAAAAAAAAGCGCGCTGCCCTTCAACGTTTTTGGCTACAGGTGGCAGCGCCACAAAAATAACAAAAAAGACCCGGTGTCCCTCTTCTTCGTTTTCGAAGTTGAGTGACAGCGCCCAAAATGACAAAAAAAAAAAAAAGGCCCGCTGCCTTTCAACACCGTTTTTTGCTACAGGTGGCAGAGCCCAAAAACATGCAAAAACACGGAAAAATGGACTTGTTCCAGGCCCCTCGAATTAAAAAAGCCAGAACGGTCTAGTTCGGAATCTGAACCGCTCCGCAAGCTCTGCCGTGGCCGCAATCTCGTTGCACAGCGCAGCAGGAACGCTGTAGAGCAGCTCGCGTGACTGGCTGACCCTCTCGTACTGCCCCTCCATCAGCCGGGGCCGCTGCGCAGCCCGGAGGTGCCTGCCGTCCTGCCATGCGCCGCAGCGGCTGCCGGGCCTGCGCAGGCCTCGTCTCGGCCGTGGGCGCGTCGTCAGTGTGTGGCTGTATCCCGTGCAGACCGGGCTGGCCCAAACCATGTTGAAGTGCCCCGGCGGAAACGTCGTGTAGTCCAGCTCCGGATGTCGCAAAGGATGGTGGCGACACGATGTCCAGGGAGACGACCTTCCAGCCCGCCGCCTCAAAGGCCCTGCCCACCGACTTGGCGCCGCAGAAAAGCTTCAGAAGTCTCGGCGTTTTTAAAGAGCAAGATTACTGCCCAGTGCGCGTTCATCGGACGGATTTTTGTCTTCGCAAGATAAAAAGCCAAAGGCTTGCGCTGGCTGGACGTTCAGACAATGCCAAGCATGTCCATAGGACTCCCATCAGGGCGCGCTGGTGTGCAAGGTTGACGTGGAGGTGGAGTGTGCTTTGCGACCAACACCGACCTGGAGCTGTGGACGGAGGAGGTGGAGCAGGGCGTCATGCTGGGTCTCGCCACCGAGGCCGTCGTCGCACGCAGCTTGCTAGCCGTGACGCCAGCGTCACGGCGCTCCAGGCAAGGCCGACGCGACGCTGCTGGCCTCGTACGCCGCGAAGGCCGCGCTCTCTGCCAGCGAGACCACGCTCCAGAGCGCCCTCGACGCAATCCTCGCGGAGCTCGCCGCCCTGCAGCTTTCCGGCAGCGGCGGAGTTGTTAACGCGCCGGCCTGGGCGGGCTTCACTACTTGGGAGCTCGTTCGCGGAAGCAACGTCGTTCGCAACCTGCATCTGGAGGCTCCTCTCTCTGCTGCGCTGGCCAACGGCGACGACACGCTGAGCATCACGGCAGACTGCTACTCCACCGCAGCGGCGGACGCGGCCCTTGCGGCTGCGCTGCTGACCTACTACACCACAAGTGGACGCGCTCTTGGCCGACTACCGAACGGGCGCGGCGCAGGACGCGGAGACGACCAGTGCCATCTTGGCCGCGCTGCTGGCCTACCACACCTCGGCGCAGGTAGACGCGCTGTTGGGAGATTACCGCACGGCAAGTGCGCAGGACACGCAGACGCAGGCCGCCCGCTGCTGGCCTACAGGACGGGCCCGGACAAGGACGTCTTCACAACCAACCAAACCTCGGCGCTGGTGGCGTACCGTTCGGCCGCAGACCAGGACACGGCAACGGCCTCGAGCATCGCAGCCGCGCTGCTCAGCTACTACACCATCGCACAAGTGGACGGTTTGTTGGCCGTCACGGAGGCAGCCTCTGCCCTGCAAATAGCCGCGCGCTTTCCGGACGACTGACGACGTCACGACCTGTACAGCATCCGTGACGGACCTGCTGGCCAACTTGCTCACCGCGGGACGGGCTCACCGCGCAGGGCAACGTGGGCTGCGACCAGCTGCTGTGCAACGACGTGAACTGCACGGACGTGTTCACAACGGGCGTGGGCGCCTCGGCACCGGCGCCGTCGCCGGAGCCACGCTGTCGTCCACCGGCGCCGTGTCGGGCAGCTCGCTGAGCATCCCCGGCGCGGCCAGCGTGGGCCTGCTGAGCTCGGCCACCGGAATCCATCAACAACACGGCCAACGCCGGGAACTTCACCACGGTGGGCGACGTGTCCACGGGCACGCTGACGGCCTTGGGCGCAGCAACCGTGGCAGCTTCGCAGCCATCGGGGCGGTCACGGCGCCACGCTGACGATCACTGGGGCGGCATCCGCGGGCCCGCTGGACTGCGAGAGCCTGGACTGCACCTTCACGGCCACAAGCGGCGGAGTGTCGACGGGCAGCGTGGTGTGCGGCGACGTGACGAGCTCGGGCACGGTCTCCGCGCCGCAGCTCTTCGCGTCCAACACGCTCACCGTGACCAACACCTCCGACTTCTCGGACGATCTCTTCTTGACGAAGAACTGGGCGGGCTGGAGCAAGGTGCAAGTGTCCAACAACAGCGCGGCCTCCGACAGCGGCCCGGAGCTGCGGCTGCTGGGCAACCAGAGCGCGAGGGTCTTCCTGGAGCGGGACGGTGGGGCGAGCTCATCATGATCAACGACGAGGCGCTGGTGCAGACGAACAGCTGTCCTTGACCAGAACCCCGGCTGCCTCGTGATCTCTGGCAACACGGGCAACGTGGTCTGCAACACAAGCTTCACGGACTTGTCGGACAGCCGGGTGAAGACGGAGATTGCCGAGGCCGACGTGGCAGAGCTCAAGCAGCTCTTCAACTCCGTGGAGGCCAAGCAGTACAAACGCCCGGACATGAACGGGGCTGGGCTTCGCCTCGGACGACTTTGCAGGAACGAAGTGGAAGAATGGGGCCACGCTACTCTCACCTCACCAGCGTGCTGTGGGGGGTGTGCAAGCTTCCAGGCCCGGCTGGATGGAAGCCTGGCAGGCCCAGGGGGCCGAAGAAGCCATAAGAAACATGGCTGACGCCCGTCAAGGGCGTCTACGAGGATCCCCACACAGGCTTCGGCAGCATAGCGCAGACGCTGCGGCAGGCTCAGGTGCGCGACCCCAGCCTCCAGACAGGAAGTGAAGGCGTTTCTGGACGGCCTCCGGGCGAACCAGGAATCGCAGAAAGGCTACAATATCTGGAGGCCATGAACCAGCTGCAGGTGGACCTGGCCGACATGAAGGCCTTCGGGGGCAAGCCCTACCCCTTCATGCTGGCCGCGGAGCCGCTGGGGGTGCCGGCCAACGTGTACTCCGACGACGGCTCCGAGTTCAAGAGGGAGTTCAAGGAGCTGATGGATTTCTGGGACATCGAGAAGCAGGTGACCAGGGGCCACGCCTACTTCGCAGAGGCCATGTTGCGGCGCATAGCTGCCGGAGCGGGGGGCCAGTGGCACCTCATGCTGCCTGACTCTGACCCCGAAATGGCTGAGATTGCTCTGCGCAACATCGAGCGCAGGGCCAAACACAAGGTGACCCGCCCGAGATCAAGGTCGGGGATATGGTGAGGATCAGGGTTAAGCCGACAAGATAGCCTGGAGCGAAAAGGTATACAGGGTAGTGTCCGCCGAGAGCGGGGAGATGGGGGCAAGGTTGGTTTGGAGGGGTGGCCGGAAAAGGTGGTGCGCAGGACAGGGATCTCGGAGGTGCAGTCCGAGCGGAGGCTACAGAGAGGTTCCAGGCTCCCACCTCCCTTTTGATGTTCTCTGTGCCTCTTCTACTTGTCCGACAGCTCCGCCCGCCACTCACTGATAAGCTTCTTCGCGTTGGGTCGGAGCGGGGGCAGGGGCGGGCCCCCGTGATCTAGGACCGCGCGTTCCACATCTCATCTGCCTCAAACCAGCGCAGGGCAAGCTCTGCCCGCTGGGAGCGCGTGGCCGGGGTGTTAAGAGCCGCAGAGACTTGGCTCACCTCACTCATGATTTCCTCCAGGTCCACGTTCTCAACGATCTCGAGACGTCGGACTTCCGCTTCCTCGCCTTATTGAGAAGCTCGATGCGGGCGCGCTGGCACGAGCGCTCGGCCTCAAGCAGCGCATCCTCGCAAGGCCGCTTGGTGGGAGGCTGCTGGGCCATCAGAGCAGCCGCAAGGCAGCGAGCGTCCCTGTCCGCCCACGCGTCTGGCTTTTCCAGAAGCCATGCCTGCACGCATCGGACCATTCGACCATTCGGCGGACTTTTTTCTTTAGCGCGTCCTCAAGCTCAGCAACGCACTCGCTCGCGAAGATCTTCTTCCTCGAGCGGCGCTCCAGCCGCCAGCGGAGAATTACGATGCTGCGCTCCAGCTCCGCAACACGCTCCTTAGCCAGCGCCGCTCGCTCACGCTCTTTGTCGAGGAGCTCGTTGAAGCGGTCCAGCCGCCAGCGGAGATTTCTGTTGTCGCGCTCCCGCTCCTCGCCGCGCATAGTTTCACCGAAGAGCTCCTCATAGAGGTGCTCGATGAGATGCCGGTGGTGCAGACGCTCGGCCTCGAGCAGTGCATCCTCGCGAGGCCGCATGGGAGGCCGCTGGGCCATCAGAGCAGCCGCAAGGTAGGGAGCGTCCTCGTCCGCCCACGCAGCGGCTTCTCCAGAAGCCATGCCTGCACGCATCGGAAGGCCATCGAGGAAGTCATCTTGAGCAGCTGCGGCGGATCGAATAAGTATTATCGAGAAAGCGAGAAGGCGAGAAAGCGAGAAAGCGAGAAAACGATGAGGATGCTGATGTGGATGATGACCACAACGAGGAAGAAGGTGATGACTATGATGGATGATGACGATGACGACTGATGATGATAATGATGATAATGATGATGATGGTGCGTGATGGATGGATGATGATGATGATGATGATGGTGATGATGGTGATGATGGTGATGATGGTGATGATGGTGATGATGATGATGATGATAATGTTCATCTGTGCAACGAGGAGAATCATTGATGATGATGATGACAGCTGATGATGATGTTGATGATGACGATGATGATGCTGATAGATGATGATCATGGCGCACAGCTGCCGCGAAGAAGCGGAAACTTGAATCTGCTTCATTTTCCAACTTGGTTCTTTTGCAGTTAACCTGATACAGTCACAAGTCAATCTGATCCCCCACAAGTTAATCTGACCCCCCTCACAAGCCAATCTGATGCTTCACAAGTCTATTTGATGCTTCTGCAAGTGAACAAGTCAATCTGATCCCTGTGACAAGTCTGTTTGATCCCCAGCCCCCACATTTCCCGTACGCACCGCTTTGAATTTTCCAATTTTGCCTGTATCTGAGGCTCTCACCTTCTGCTGTACTTTGCAGTCACCTCCATGTTCTTGTAACTAGTGCAAGGCTGACTGAAAGAAACCAGGCTGAGCACATGCTCTCCACATCTTAGTTACCAATCAGTCCAAAAGGAAGACCGCAAGACCGCAGGGCACGCTCCGCTGCTAAAGCGCAGCTGGGTGAGGCTGGTTCTTCAGAAGGTGGATTTACTGTTTCATTGGCCTTCTTCTTAAGCAAGTCCAACTTGTAAGAACGATGGATCTTTCCTGTCTCTGACTTTCGCCCCAGCGTGCTCTGTTACTGCCACTGAGTGGGTGCTGAATCTTTGTGGAAAAACACTGGTACCTCGCCTTTGGTTCAGCAATGTTTTCAGCTTGCCGCCGAGTGGCCTGCACTCGGTCCTGCAAGTCTGAGCCACTGTGGCATTCTTGTCTTGTAGTGTTGTGTGTTTTGCTGTTTTGGTAGTGTTAGGTGTTTTGTTGTGTGGCTTGTTTTGCTGCCAGTGACAGCAAGCTCTGAGACATTTGCAGCAGGAGGCTTGAAAACATGTTTTTGTGACGGTCAATCTTGGTTAAGTACACGCAGCCAGTTAGGCACAGCTGGATTGTCAGCACGCCTGGCGTCGTGATGGGTTTGTGCAACATCCGTCTTGTTTTCAATTTAAGGCGTTCGATTCTCGATTCACAAATGATGGAGGATTGCCACAATTTGCAAGCCTGTGCATTCGCGTGGTGCGCGAAAGTAGTCTTACTTGGGAACACGTTTGCTCTTGCACGGAACGTGGACAATCAAATTGAAGTCGACCCGAATCTGGCGAAGCTGCTGCAATGAACCGGAGTCTCCGTTGCCATTTAGTTTGGGGCGTCTGTCTGGTTGATAGCACGCGCCCATTTGGAAGGGTGCGGGTTCATGTCTAAAAGCGGGCTCAAGAGCTTGTATTTTGCCATTTGTGTTTTCATGGATCGGATCGTTTTGAGATCGAATCGAAGGTATGAAAACAAATGGTGTCATGAGATGGTTTTAGAATCATCATGATACTGATGAGTTCATTAGGACTCTGTCTTTGTCTATGGCTAGGGCATAATGCTTCGTGGTTGCAGTAAAGGACGCTAGGTAGCAGTGTAGGAACAGTGCGAAAATGAACGCACTTTCGCGCGCTCAAGCTAAAGGCCAGCAAGGCCGCCAAGGGCTTGGAGGATGCTATTCAATGAGAGGCAAAATGCGTTCATATGCGATCACAATGTTTGCTGTCTGCGTGGCAAGAAGCTCCGAGGAGCTCAGCCGTGCCACGTCTCGTTGCTAATCTTTGAAGAACAAGGCCGACTAGAGGGGTTCGCCCAGTTGCTGTGGCGAGTTTCCAGCACTCGTTCGCAGCTCCAATTTAGCAAGGACCGCGACAATAGACGCATCCCATCGATTTGTGTGAAAACAGATTGAAGAAGCGCGCAGCCACTGGAATCGACCATCGCTCTCATTGCTCCAAAAAAAGGTCGATCTGAGCTATCGTCAGCGCTTTGTTGGCAATTGGCGCGCACCGGATTTTGGAGCAACCGGTGCTGCACACAAAACAACTCCAGCGATAAAACATGTTATTCAAACGAATCATGATGCCCCGACCAAGTCTGCAAACGCCGCAAGAAAATGGACGCGTCGGACTGTCGGACATGGCCTCCCGAGTATTTTGGTCATTTACTAAACAAACGCTTCAATTTTGGTTGGCAACTTTGATGCCGAGAGACTTTCTGCACAAATATTGCCTCCCCAAAACAGAATCAATGGCTGGACAGGTTGCTCGCGGGTCTGAACCCGACCGCGGCTAGAACCTTAGCAATGCTGGTTTGGTTCATTCGTTTCTGGGAGTCAATGGCAGCAAGTACGGCATCTTAAATTTTGGTTCCATTTCTTTCTGGGTGTAATTGGGGGAAGTGAAGCTTAGTTGCCTCCCGTTCCTAGCTTTCAGAGAAGGAATATGATTTGTATGTTGAATAAATTGCTATCTCAAGCAATTGCACAGCTTGTATTTTGGAAATAACTTGTGAAATTTGTGGTTCTTTTGCTACAATCTACAGCTTTTTGGTCCAAAGTTTGGAGGGGTCCTTTTAGCCAAGGCCCTCCACGGTAACCATGGCGAAGCGGCAATCCTTGCTGTTGCGGCTGGCCGTTCTTGCCTGCGCGCTGTTGACCCTGAAGCAGTTGGCTTTTGTTGCAGGCCCTGGTCAGCAGCCGGCTCTTCGTGGTCAGGAGGCTGCTTTGGCCGGAGCAGTGCTGGCTGCTTTGCCTGCCAGCCCTGCATTGGCAACAGACCAGGCTTCGGACAGCTTCAGCAAGACGGATGTGATCGTCATCTTGGTCCCCATTGTCGTCACCTGGATCGCATTCTTGGATTGGGATGCCAGGCAGCCTTCTGCCGATGACGTCACTGGTGTGGGCTACCTCGGCCCCACTGTGGACGGCCCATCACCTGACCAGCCTGCCTACTACCGCCGCAGCCCCGAGAACGGCTAGACTGATGCGGTGAGAGGTTTTTCAACAGACTTCCAAGAGTGCAGCGTGGCACATTGCAAAACAGGGGCCTGCTTTTGCACATGCGTTGAGGGGAAATTTTGTGGCCGTTGAAGTACAAACAACATGCAGCATGAACCATTCGTTTTTTGCGCGTCGTACTTTTGTCCTTGTGTGGACACGGGTTGCAGCTTGTCGGCCATTGGAACTAGGACCAAAGACAAGGTTTTGGATGAGTTGGCAGTGTTTGCACAAGTTTTGTGTGGCATTAACCTGGCATTTTCTTGCAGACGGACTGAGCACTTGCTGAATTTTGTGCCTTCATGCAGCGTTTTTGGTCCAAGGTTTGGAGGGGGGTCCTTTTAGCCAAGGCCCTCCACGGTAACCATGGCGAAGCGGCAATCCTTGCTGTTGCGGCTGGCCGTTCTTGCCTGCGCGCTGTTGACCCTGAAGCAGTTGGCTTTCGTTGCAGGCCCTGGTCAGCAGCCGGCTCTTCGTGGTCAGGAGGCTGCTTTGGCCGGAGCAGTGCTGGCTGCTTTGCCTGCCAGCCCTGCATTGGCAACAGACCAGGCTTCTGACAGCTTCAGCAAGACGGATGTGATCGTCATCTTGGTCCCCATTGTCGTCACCTGGATCGCATTCTTGGATTGGGATGCCAGGCAGCCTTCTGCCGATGACGTCACTGGTGTGGGCTACCTCGGCCCCACTGTGGACGGCCCATCACCTGACCAGCCTGCCTACTACCGCCGCAGCCCCGAGAACGGCTAGACTGATGCGGTGAGAGGTTTTTCAACAGACTTCCAAGAGTGCGGTGTGGCGCATTGCAAAACAGGGGCCTGCTTTTGCAGAGGTGTGTCTTTGAGCTATTCAGCTGCCAGGTGGGTTTGCATGACGATCAGGGCCAGCATCGTCCCTCTGGTTTTGGCTTAAGCGCTGCTCGGGCAGCCATTTGGGTGAGCAGTTGGCACCCTGGATACGCAAGTATCCGCTGAAGGTGTTGTGAAGCGGGGCTTTGCCAACTGCAGTAGTCAACCCTGAAATGCAAGACTCTGCACAATTTTGCATATTGGTTGTAGCCAGCAAAGGCAAGGCAATGTTGGGCAATTGAGATTGACCAGCTTCACCTCCACACTCATGGCACGCACCCTTGCCCCTTTGATCGGGGAGATCTTCACGTTGGATGGCGCCGCGTGTGCTGCACCTGGCATGCGCGGTTGCGTTGACAGGCGAGTCGGGAATCGGGAGGAGGTCGAGGGCTGAGGCGCAAATGGCGCAAGAGACAGAATAAGTAGACTGAGGCTATGCTCTCTTTGATGCAAAGAGGGACCTGGCTTGAGCGACGCTGGTTTGTGATGAACTATGAGCATTTGATATCGTGGGTGTAGCTTGGACGTAGGGCTACCGGCTTATGAACGGGAACAAGTCTCGTTGCGGATACCATCGTTGCATCTTCAGGGTGGGGTTCTGCTTTTTGTTTTCTTGGCCTCTTTCCCTTGAATGGTAAGGCTTAGTGAAGGGATCGAATTACTATCCCGCGCAAACGGTTGGTGGATGGCCCAGCTTGTCATTTTTGAAGGTAGCCTTGTTTGGGTTGTACAGGGAAATCAAGAGGACGCCTCTCATTTTGGGGCCTCTGATTTTGAGACAAACTGGGGGCGCCCTTGGGCTCTTGCCATCGCTTTTCGCTGGACGGGAGGGCCCGCCTTTGTGCTGCGGCGCGCCGCGCCGAGCAGCGTAGAGGCCCGCTTGATGGCTGAGACACAGGTCCCACCAGTGGTAGGCTGCTACAGTCCTTCGGATGACGCTTTCATGTAAGCATTCTGATCGCTTGGTGATGTTTCCCTAGTTGAAGCTAAAGCGATATTTGAAGATACATGTTCCTTTCCTCAAAGGGTATTGTGCACAGCTTTCCAGGTCACATGTCTCAGTTTTACAAGTCACGGGCGACGGGGATTGGCATGTGTCTTGTCATTTTGATTGCTAGTCTTGCCCGGGCCAGACTACCACTTGTGTGTTGGTGCAGCTTAGTGGCGCCTTGCTCAACTTGGTTCGTGCTTATCCAGCTTGCGTACACGCCTACGTGGCCCCTGTACTCAGGTGCCGGCGACCTATGCAGAGCAGTTCGCTGGGGTGCTCCCAGATGACTTCTCTTGGGAGGACGCGAGAAGATGTTATTGGGTCGCATGGGGTTGGGGCAAGCTGCCTCACGCCTTGCTCAAAGGCGCCGAAGCAAGGCATGCTGAGGCAGGAAGACCGGCCAATCCTGGCTTTGCGTACAGTAGGAGGCTTTCGAGTGTGATTCGATGCATTCGCTTCTTGGTTGAAGGCTGTGCTCGAGAAGCGGGCAACATCACACAGGAAAGACGCGTTCAGTCTTTGAATGCAACCCGAGACCCAAGGAGCTCACCCGAGCGAGGAACCGAAGCCAAGCCTCAGGGTGCACACTTTGAGCCCAAAACGAACTCCAAAACGACGAGCTGAAACTCGGCGAGGACTTCCTCGAGGCGTCCCAGCGCCCGGTGCGGCCCTGCGTGCGGGTGAACTCCCTGCGGGGCGGCTGCCGCCAGCGCGCGGGCCCCAGCCGAAAATTGAAAGATGAGACGTCCGACGGAAAAAATGGGTGGTTTCCTTTTGAGTTGCCAAAAGGGTACCCAACAGCCAAAACAGTACCCAACAGCCAAAACACACACCCAAATGCAGTGGGCCACTGGCACGATTCTGTACCACATGTGTCTTCGGCATCCGGTCCTTACCTTCTGCCTCGTGTCTGGATGCTTTTCGATCAATGATGGGCATTGACAAGGGCTCCCACGGCTCCAAGCATTTAGAGTGGATGTGTCGGATCGGATAGGGCAAACAAAACAATATGCTTTTCCAACACACATGAGCAGCATCATGATGGGCGACCGGGGCAAACATTGGTCAACTATTTGATTGTTCCAAGGCAGACGGGATTTGGAGTTTTGGACCCCAAGAGCAAGTGTTGCTCTGCTCAGTCGTGCCTTTGCGAATGTCCAACATGACGGGGCACCGTGCGATTAGCATGTATCATACCTCTATCTCGCCCTTGTCCCACAGATCGGTGTCTCGAGCGTCCTCTGCAGGGCTTTTGGTGAGTCCAGATGGGGAACCTCCACAGGCACACACTTATAATTCCTTCTGAGGACTGTAGATGGGGGCAGAAACTCCTTTTGGCCACCCAGAAAAGAATCAGCGAAGAACAGCCATCTCCGGCGGCTTGCCTTGACCAAGGCCTGGCTCTTTTTGCCTCGCTCGCTCAGGGTTCCCCCGTTTTCGTCGCTTCGCCCCACATCTCGCCAGCAGCGAGGCGTTCAGCGGCTCGGGGCTTTGCATGGCTGGCGACTGGGCGCCGCGGTGCCCTGGGGCGTGGGCGGCTTCTGGGTGCAGTGGCTCGGAGCGTTTTGAGGCCTTCAAACGAAGGTGAGCCACAATCAAAACCTGGCCAAATGAAGTGTAGTCTGGGAATGTCCCAACCAGAAACGGGTGCAAGCGCCTTTGTAATTCTTGACATGTGTTCTGGGTAGACCTCTTTTTAATACCCAGATTTGATTATGACTCAGGCGACATGGGTTGATCATGATTTTGAGAATGCAAAGGATGTTGGAAGAAAATGGAAGGATTTGGCCCGACATTTTGGAGCTTTTCACAAACGGAAAGGAAGTTTTACCGCTTTGCCATTTTGTGGGATCAAATGTTTGGATTCTTTTTGGTTTCCCCAGACACATGAAAACTGGGGGTCACTCCCAGACAGTTTTAAGAACTCAATCAGAAGCCCGAAGTTTCTTTCAGAGGATTGAAGCGCGGAGACCTCGTGGGGAGCGTCAACTGGGCTGTCTCTCGATATGTATAAACGACCAATTATATAGATGACACTGACAAGTAAACAAATTGATAACACACTTATCATACATATAAGTAGCTAACTAGACATAACTGCATAAATTCATACAACAAGTGACTTAACTTATAAACAAACACACGAGCAAATGACATAAATGAGCAAGTAAATCAATAAGCGAAGATAAGTAGAATAAATGAATAAACCAGCAAACACATAACTATGTAGACATGCGTTGAGAATTCACTGCATATCTTCCATTTGCTTAAGTTCCATGGACAACATATGTTTCCATTCTGGAAGGTATGTAGTATATATTTATATACTGGAGAGAGGGCGGATCGAAAGCTGATAGCATGTGCCAAAGAGCCAACTCTGCTTTGTCACCAGCCTTGGTCAAGATCTCTTTGTTCTTCAGTAGTTTTCTAGAATGCTGCTTCTGCCTCCTATGGTTCTGCTTTGGGCCACTCCGGCTTCCCCGATCTCAGGCAAGTTAACGTCCCTTCACTGGAAGAGGAGGAGGACGGCCCTCTCGTGGTTTCATGGCTCAGTGTCAGCGTCTTTGCCAACTCGTTGCGCCCTGGTCTTGCTTTTGTGCCTGGTCTTACTTTTGCGCCCTAGTCAGCCAGCGCAACCGCCCAACTGCATCCTTCGCTTGACTGGTCCAGGAGCTGCCTGCGGCTTGGGCGAAGATGGCTCGCAAGAAGGTCCAAGGTCGGGCGAAGATTCCCGCGCGCCCGGAGGCGCCAAGAAAGTTTGATTGGATGCCCTTCCGGCAACGTCCAACTTTGAAACCCTGGGTTAGAAGCAGTCAAGTTAAGGCCGAAGCTGATACCGAAATCCGCAGGCCTCGAGGCCGGCGGCCATTGGCTGGGGAAGCGACCCGGCCTTCGTCAGTGGCCAGGTTTATGTGCAGGAGGCAAAGGGAGAGGACGAGTCGACCCACTTAGCATGGAGATTCCAGGATGCAATAGGAAAGCAGTGAGTGAGCTATGCCCAATGTGAGCTATGCCCAATGCTGGCAAAAGTCTTTGTGACACGTGCAGCTTAGGTCGAAAGGGTGTCATCCTTTCGACAGCTTTCCCATCATGATATAAGAGGTTAGCCAAAGGGAACGCCATTGTGGAAAGCCGCCCAATTTTTCGTCACACCTTCAGACATTCCCCCTTGCAGGCCTCCTCGCTCCTCCCAGTGGCGGCGCTTTTGGATGCCTTCCAGGAGCCGCCGGAGGGGCTCCGAGTGCTGGACATGGCAGCGGCGCCGGGGGGCAAGACCACGGCGGCTCGAAGTGCTGATCCTATTTGGGTTAAGCATCCGGCCAAGTAAAAACAAGGGGGAAAAAGGGGGACGCCAAAAATGGTGGTATGCTTTAAGATTCTGATTTCCCTTTAAATCAACAATTGAAAGGCTACCCTCAACAACAATGGTGTTTTGCAGGACTACCATCGCCTTCAGGAGACCTCCTGTCAAGTTCCATGTTTAATGGAAAGACGGTATTCAAGGGTTCAAGATCATGAATATGGGTGGCTCGTCCGTTGAGAAACTAGGAAACCGAGGCCACTTTGGGTGTCTTCAAAGCAAGACACAGGTCCATGGATGGCTTCCTATACCCTGCAGTATATGGATGGTATGGGCCATTGTTTTTTGGATTCGGGGTTGTGGGACCCGTCCTTGCTGGGAAGAGTCATCCATGATTTGGGCGTGTCTCTTTTTTGGGGAACCCCTTTGTCGCTGGTTTTTCAATCTTTTCTTTTGGGGGAGTCCTTTAAAAAAGACGCCCATTTCCGGCCTTGTCTCTTCGATTTGGCCGCCTCTGAGGCGCTCTGCGCCTGGCTGGCAGGGAAAGGAGCGGTTGTGGCCAATGAGCCCAACGTGGCGCGGTGCAAGGCTGGAGATCGGGGGGCCGTGTCTGCTTTCTTTCTTCTTGCTCTCAGATTCTTTTTTGTGAGAACATTGTGAGTTGCTGTTTTTCATGGCGTCTACATGGCATAGTCAGATAGCAATGTTTGCTTCTTGGCTTCCACCTCCAAGCGGCTGTGAGAGGCTATCTGGTGCTTCTCGCAGTTGTCAGTTCAGCGGTCGCTTCTGCCACCGCGCGAATGTGCGAGGCGCTAGTGGAGAATTTGCTGCGAACTGGCTCCGCTCCTCATGCCTCTCAGAATGCAAACGCGGATGCGTCTCAATCTGGCCTTTGCCGGGATGTGGGATGCAACGCCTTTTCCTGTGTTTGATGCTGTTCACAGGACAACCTTTGGCATTCGTGGTGCATGTACTTGTCGAGGCGGCTGTGACGCAGATGGATGGCCGGCAGTGTGGCAAGCTCTGGCCAGGCCACTTTGATGCTGTCGGAGCCTCAGAGTTCCTGTGAACGGCCCCGACCACTGCCCGACTTAGCCTCCTCTTCACTAACAGGAACTCACCACAGGGTTCCCTTTACCGGAACAATTATTCTGTGTGGAAAAGAAAACGTGGACGTTTTCTTGTTCAAGCAGCCATTTGCTTGGAGCATTTCCCTAACAAATGACACCACTGATCAAGTTAAGGTAGCATGCTGCTGGACAGAAACACACAAACACAGAAACATGGACTGAATTTCATGAATTCCCGCTTTTGCTAGGGTTTATCTTCTACAAAACTTTTGTGCGAGGCTCATGAGCACTCAATCCCATCTTGTGAAACAACAGCTTTCGGCCTCTTTCAGTGGACTGCTTCATTTTTCCCATCCCTGTACCATATGTGACATGGGATCATTTTCAGAGGGCAAGCTCGCGGACTGGGACCCGCATGCGTGCGGCCTGAGGCAGTCTCCTTTTGAGGGACCTCAAAAGTTATTCTAGCCGTTCCACCCCCCCCAACATGGAGCTTGGAGACTGGAACACATGGAGCACACTTTGCTTCTAAGCGCGGCCTTCTCTCGTGGCTTCCATGGTAACATGAAACGGCGGGTAGAGCCAAACGAAACCATTCATATCGTCCACTTCGACCAATTGAACCATTTGACTCTATATGATATATGTGTCACCTGGAGTTCTCCACCCCACTTCCACCCAACTTCACCCAACTCCAACAATTTTGGGCCATTTCCCCGCAAAAGCGGGACTTTGGCATTTTGACCGCGGCCACCGAGGTGCTGCTGGACGCGCCCTGCAGCGGCGAGAGCCTCACCCGCCGGGGGGAGGCAGAGGCGCTGGCGCCAAAGCCGCAGTACGTCGAGGGCCTGCGGCCCGGCCGGACGTCGGAAGTGGAGGGAGCCGGTGGCGAGAGAATTTTGTTTATTTTGTTTGGGGGGTACCTTTTTGAGGTTAGCTTAAGAAGGGGAACCAACAGGAAAACAGCCATTTACAAGGTTCTCTTATTTTGAGACACCCCCAAATGGTGTGTGTTTTTGGGTGGCTAAGGTTTTTCCCTTGGCCTGCGGAGAACTGCTCCCGGTTGGTATCTTGGTGCCCTGGTTTTGTGAGTGGGTGCCCGTTTTTGGTGGGCACCTCTTTTTGGACAGGTGGCACCATCTATCTTTGGAAGAGACTGGGGCCTCAGTTGGGGCTCCTTGTGTTGCATGGATTCTTCGAATCAGTTTGGGGATTCCGATTTTCAATGTCGACTTCTTGATCGTTTCCTTTTAAAATAGTCTCACAAAGCAAGTTTTTTTTTGGTTTAAACACACACACAAAACACGCAGGATCATGAACACTCTTTGAAATCAAGTGCCAGCAAAGGGGCTCAATGTCCATGGCCAGTGGAGGTCTGGGAAGACTAACAATCAAGGGGGTCAAATTTTGCCTCAGCTGGAAGGCTTTAGTGTCTCTGGTTTGACAGGGAATCCTTGCTGACACGTTCTGACTGGACTGCTGTGGTGGTTGACCGGCGGAGAGCGCATCACGTCATTGGACCGCTTAGCGCTTAGAAACAACATTAGAGCTCCTTTCCAGCCCTTCGGGGGTTTCCAGAACACTGACCAGAGCTGCCTCCATGACATTCTCAGACCTTTGTACCCCCACCCGCTGCCAGCTTGGGCGTGGGTGGGGTTGTTTGCCGGTTGAAACTCGCTTTCCCTGAGCATGTTCCTCTGCAGATGAACTTGGAACCCAAAGAATTTCACTTTGGGAGGAAGTTCTGTTTCATTCTGGATCATGCCAAAATGCTGGGGAGTCATCATCCTAGAGCAATCCTTTTTTGTAGTTTCCTCCTTTTTTTCCCTTCATTTTTCCTGGAGACGCATGGAGTACCCCTCGCGAAGTCGAGGTCCAAGCTGCAGCGCCAGCTCATCAGCAGCGCCTTCCAGGCCCTGAAGGCGGGCCTTTTGGTCCGATCGGTGTGAGACTGAGCGTTTTGTGGACGCCTGGGCTGGGATGCGGATTAGCCAGACTTGCGAAATGACCATAACCCCCCAAACCCTGAAAAAACAACAACTGGAAAACGATATGGGACGTCCTAACATCGGAATGAATACACCCAAGACAAGTAATTTTGATGCTGACTCATATGCAGTATTGATGTTTGGCAGCAAGGGCAATTAGCACGAAGCTCGGCCTGCGCAGTCATGATTTCTAGATCAAGGACAGTGCTCAGCTCTGCATCAAGCAAGAATGAACACGGTCTCTCTTATCCGGCCAGTGGACAGGTAAATGGTTTGGAGTAAATGTCGCTTTCTTGCATTCCAGCCCCTTCCGGAGGTGGGCGGGGTGTTGGTCTACAGTACCTGCACTCTGAACGTGAAGGAGAACGAGGAAGTGCGCCCAGGGCATGCACTGAAGTGGCACTGGGTGGCAAACAGTCTGTGTGGGGCGACTTCTGGCCAGTCGAATGGGAGTTTGCTTCGGTCTCTTTGGACTGGGTCGCTGAACATTTGGGGTTCTCAACATGAGTTTTGGGGGGTTGTTCCCCTTTAAGCAACCAGCTAGAGGGTCATTCAGTTGGAGCTGTGCTCAGGTGCAGCTATTTGCTGGATGCCTTCCCTGGGGCAGTGGAACGGGAGGCATTGGATTTGCCAGGCCAGTGTAGGGTGTCGGGGTGGGGGTGGTCTTAGGAGGCAGGCGTCAACACAGCAACACAGAAGGAGCACCCGGAGCAAGATTTGAGGGGACCGCATCAAGAGATCAAGAGGCTGCGGTGGCTTGTCGGCAGCTGGAGGTCCTGTAACAGAACTTCAGAAGAGGTCTGTGGCCAGTATGGCAGCCTGGAACCTGAAACCAAGTCTCAGCTTCTCTCCTCCGCACCCACCAAAATAATGAAAATAATGGGTTTGTTGAAGGCATGTGAAAGCGGATAGTTCTGGGCTGTCAGCTTAAGGGATTCGTTTCATGTCCTTTTTGGTGTGGTGTCAGTTCCCTGCAACCAGGGCAGCTCTTTTAGTTGCGTTTTTCGCTTTTTTTTTTGTGCGGTCAGGCACCGAGAAGATGCGCACGTCCGACGGCTTCTTGAGATGCTGGCCGCAGATCTGCGACACCCAGGCACCTCGTCGGCTCGGGTTTGGCAAAGAGAAGAAGGCACCCAGAGGCGACGCATTCGGTGTGCCCAAAGTCATCATCCAAAGGTACCAGAAGATCCTTTCATGTTTTTCCCCCAACAGCTGAAAGCTTTGGGGTCTCCCCAGATAGGCGCCGGGGTGGCCCGGGCGGTCTGAGGTAAGGTTGCACCAGGGTTCCACGAGGGTTCTACGAGGTTCTGCAAGGGCTGCGGGGTGCGAGCACTAAAAAGAGCCCCGCATGCTGTTGGGTTGGGGGGCAGCTTTAGCCGAGTGTTGCGTGTTTTGTTTGTGTGTTGTTGTCGTTGGTTTTGGGTGCTATAGCCTGGTTCCACTTTTCGGCCGGCGGGTGGCTTTGTCCGTTTCCAGGGCTTCTTCGTGGCGCGCTTCCGGAAAACCGCCGATGTGTCCGGATCGGCGGAGGCAGAGCTGAGAGAGGGACGGCGCAGTGGCAAATGGGGTGTATGTCAAATGAGGGCACTGACAAAATGGTGATTTTCTTTGGTTTTGATTTTAAGTTGTCTTTACACCAACCTTAGAAAGGGTACCCCCAAACGGGTTTGTCTCAAAATTCGGGCACCCTTATGGGTTCCCTTTGAAATCCCTATGAGTGGTTTCCTTTTGCCTGTCCTTCAAAACACATCCGCACAAAACAGAGACCAAGTGCGCTTCCAAGCAGGAAGACAGCCACAAGCCTGTGACGAGTGAGAGCATTGGAGCGAAGAACAAATTCTGATGTGCGCAAGATTTCACGGAACTTGGCAGAATGTTTCGCAGAATTCTTGATTCAATCCCATCATTTGGCCAAGGTCTTCTCCCGTCCGGACACGTTAACTCGGGACCTTTCAGCCAGGCGGAGCCGGACACAAAGCGCCTGGAGCGGCTCAGCGAGCGCGAGGCGCGAAAAGATTGGTGTGGTGGGTTGGGTTGGGTCTTTATTTGGCCGGGTGTTTGGTTTGGGTTGTCGGTACTATGTTGCTTTGCCGTGTGTTTGATTATGTTGATCCAATATGCTTTCGCTATGGGGTTTATCGTGTGCTGGCAGGCAGGCAATTTTGCAGTGCTCTGCCAGGCTTTAATTTGTGTGCTGCGTTGTGTGTTCTGTTGTTCCGCAACTTTGAAGAAGTTGCAAAGTCAGATTTATTCAGCATGCCTGTGGTTTGTTGCTCTATTGCGCTTTGTGCTGCTTTGATCGGCATGTCGCGGTACGATTAGCAGTGCCGAGCTGTTTTCACACGTCGATGCAGTTGCGTGACTTTTCATTTTGTTATGCTTGCTTTGTTGCTTGTCTTGTTTTGTTGTTGTGCCTTGGGTTTAGCTGCCATTGGTTGGCCTTTTTTGGTTTTGCTCTGAATGCTTGCCAAAGTCTTATTGGAAAGGCACAACGAAGGACACGAGGATGCAAAGGTAGCCAAGGATGCAAGGCTCATCAAGCGCAAAGCCTTCCATGAGGCGCATCGACTTCTGTCTACTCATTATTTTCTTGTTCCAAAGGGCCAGCAGACGATCTGGGGCTCCTCTCCACCATTTCCGCCAACCGGACCCCATCCAGCGGTTTTCGCCT
This sequence comes from Effrenium voratum, assembly GCA_963377175.1. Classification (NCBI taxonomy): domain Eukaryota; class Dinophyceae; order Suessiales; family Symbiodiniaceae; genus Effrenium; species Effrenium voratum. Next base: position 454,267 of record CAUJNA010003604.1, on the reverse strand, counting down.
TTTCGCCACGCCCACCGGAGCCGCTAAAGCCGCATTTGGAGGCGGCCGCGGTGCAGCGCGCCTTCGAGTCCGCGTGGCTTGGCGCCGGAGAAAAGATTTGCATCGCAGGCATCGGCATCGCACGCCTTTCCACATTGGCGAGCAAATTCCACATGGCTGATACAGCACTGCGGCAGTTGAGGGCGAAGGCGAGCCAACTCAGAGGTGCGATTTTCCGATTGCTTGGGCAAACATGAAACTATTCAAACGTTGAGCAGCAGCAACAGCAGCCAGGCACGCCCAGCTTTCCTCGGACCAAAACAGACAAATCCGCAAGTCACACAAGCAATAAACACCAAACAACCAAAACGCGCGTCAAAACAATCCCATCCCCCGATCCCCCTGCTTCGGCTGATTGCTTCCGATTTTGCTCGCCCAGGTTCGGCTTGAAAGTTGACGGGGATCTGCAACGCTCTGGCGGGGAAGTGTGGCTTTGCCCGGAGGCGCGAATTTGCGGCTCACGGTCGCGAAAGTGGTTTGGTGTGATTGGTTTGCTGATGGGTGTCCTTTCAAATTGGTTTTCTTTTGGTTTCCTAGTGTTTTTTTGTTTCAATCCGGGCTGGAGACACCAGGGTCATGTGGGCGCCAGCTCAAGCATGTGTCAGCATGGAGCATTTTTTGCCATCATCCTTATCTAGGTTCCTTTGGTCTGGTTGCCTAAAATTCTGCCCAACCCCGAGATTTCGACTCTGTGGTTGGGCACATTTGTTCTGAGGGGTGCATGGTTGATCAGCATGAAGAAGGGTTAGCCCTGGAGCTGCTGGCGCTGCGGTCTTGTGATGATTCATTCAAGTGGCTATGAAGGGAGTCCCATGACGCGCTGTGACTCGATAAAGGCTTGGTTTTGTGCCCTGAATCGCCTGAAAAGTCGACTAAGCGTAATTAAATGATAATAGACGGCTGTGCTCGACCGTGCCTGTTGTCCTTTTGAACGATGAACACCGCAAACCAAATCCGGGAGTGATTTCCATCGCAGGTGGTGGAACCGCAAGGACGGCTTTGGCAACTCTCGATGGATCAAACAATCAGCCACGAGTGCATGATACAAGGATTGCTTTCGATTATTGCACAGGATTTTGGAATATTGGAGGTCAATTTTCGGGTTCCATCTCACTCAAGCAATGTGGAAACCGTCACTGCGGCCCACAGCAGATTTTTTGTTCGCTGCGCATGGACCATGATCGTATTCCGTATCAGTTTGCTTCCCGACAGTATCGTTAGCTTCGCCAAGCAGATCTCCCCCTTCTGGTTTCGGCAATCCCTTCCGTCCCCTTTCGTGGACATTGGTACTTGGGCTCTCCGAAAGGTTGGTTTCCTTTTCGGACTCCCTTCAAAACCATCTAAGAACAGATCCCCAAGCAAGAGTTGGAAACCCCGTCAAACGAAATCGGCTCCTTTTTTGGTCCAAGCCGACTCGCCGCTCGCCGATTCGTTTCCAAAGAGACGGACACGGCAAACGTCGACGTCGCGGTCTCAGGCGCTCTCCGGGCTCCGCTTCTCGGGGCCGCGGCGCTGCGGCATCCGCCTGGCGCTCACGCGGAGGCCGGGGGGTTTGCACCGGCCCTTTGGATATGTTTTTGCGTCGTTTTTTCTTTTTTGGTGCTTGCTTTTTGTTGTTTGGGGAGGGGTGGAGGTTGTTTGATGTTGTTTGCGGTGTTTGTTGGGGGACTGTCGACTCTAGGTGGTCGCAGGTTTTGAATCAGCTCTGGGCGAGATCGCGGTGTTTGGGCCTGGCTTGGGCAGATAGTGGAAAAGCGCCTTTTCAGGGAATTCTGAAGCAAAGTCGCAGATATTTGCCAGCGTAGGGGGTGAGAACAAACTTGGCATTGTTCGAGCACGTTCGCCTTGGTCAACCGTCTTAGTGTCCCCTGCTATTCACATCTCTCTCAGAAGTCCTCCTTCCTCCTCCGCAAGGCAGGGTCTCGCCTATCCAGCACACCACGAGTGGGCCAGCAGCTTAGGGGAATCTGGATTCTCTTGTCATTATGTCTCAAAAATCATATATAAATATATATACATACAGATAGTCTTTTTTTTGACGACATACGGCGCGGTGCACATGTGTGTCACTCAGAGCTGGGCGTCTGCGTCTGAGGTCATGTCCTTCGGCCACGAGGTGCCTGAAGACGGCTTCGGTGCCTGGAGCCCTGGGGAATCGCCGAGTGTCTTGAAGGAATTGGAGCCCCAAAATGGCTTCGTTGATTTTTGCTTTATTGCTGGTTTGGGGGGAAGCTGATGTCCCCAAAGACCCTTTCCCCAAAAAAGGAGACCCCTCAACAAAAGACATACCCGGATCAGAAGGGCTGAGAGTTTCTTGGGCCGAGAGCCTTGAGGGCAAGCAGGTGCCCGAAGCGCGGCCTTTCTTTTGGGAAGGCTGGCTTTCTGCCCCCAGTGAAAAGGAAATGCTCAAAACAGGCTGGAAAATGGGTGGGAATTTGAATGTGCCGGTTTGAGAAGGCGTACTCATGTGCAATTGACATTGCATGATGGTTACAGTAAAATGTATTCAAGGATATTGGCTCTTGACATGTTCAAGCGAGGGTTCTGCTCGAGAATCGCACTTTCCTGCCTTCCACAAACCCGCCATGGCACATGGCATCGGTGGCTTCTTGGAAGTTAGGGAAGAGCAGTTCTTTGCCAAGCTGATCACGGTCAAGTCCAAAGCTCGGGCGTGGAGGAGCCAGGAAGCAATCGGACGCAGTGCCGTCGTCAAAGTTGCTCTTCGCCTCTTTTGGCTTTGCTCGTTGAATAAGAGCCCAACGCTGACGAGTCCGGGAGCGGATCTACGTCACGGTGGTATGACACGTCCAGGAGTTAAAATGCCGAGACATTGGCAAAGGCGTGCAGCTGCGAGCTTCGCCCAACGCGTTCTTAACACCAGCTTGGTGAGAAGGAATGCTGCAAAGATGAGCGGAGCGGAGTCAACTTAAACTCCACTTTGCTCATTGAGTTCAAGATATCTTTTGCTTGACGGCTCATCGCGTGGGGTTTTGCTGCAATGTCGATAACAAATTGCGATGCTTGGGAAGTTCCTTCGCGCCAAAGCCCATGCTGCCGCTCCACGAGAAGCCGTGGAGACCTTCGTGAAGGTTCGTGGCCATGTCCACAGGCGTTCAGAGACAAGCATTTGGTGGTGAGCGCAGGGTACGCCTCGTTTCGGACGATCCCTATGGACCCGCGCAGAGATGTGCTTGCCCATGTTTTGGAGAAGCTGAGTCATTGGTTCCGAGGTTGAATGACAAACCGCAAGAAGAGAACGAGAAAGCCCGCGTTGAAGCACTATTGGCGCCCTTGGTGTACGGTGATTCACCGCTCCACCACATGGCAGCCAACGATTGGATTTTCATTCAGGGCACGAATCGCGGTGGCCTGTCTGTGGCCGACTCGCTGGGCGACCGCTTGCTCAAGGACCATGGCGTTTGCAGTTCTGTGGTTGTGCTTGCGGCTGTGGACCTCTGCTTGATCATGGCTGGGCATGTGGCAGTTTCTGATTCTAATTGTGCCGTCAAGAAGGTTGCCAAACACATTCCAGCCGGCCACCGAGGCGCCTGGCGCGAGGAAGAGTTGTGAGTCTTTTCAAAAAGTGAAGGTGCTGTCCCTGGGCCAGATTTTGCAGAGGCCGCCTATCAAGCACTGGGACATGCTTGCGAGTTTCAGTTGTCGCTTCCCCTGCTTACCTGGTTTTGACCTGAACAGAGTTCAGGTCGGCCATGTGCTGGGAATGAACCACGCAAGCGAACAAATCAACGATAGCGGCCTCGAGCGATGCCCAAAGTCCAGCAAATCTGACGGAGGCCTCGGATGTGAGCGACGTGACGTTTGTTTGTGCCTGAGGTGGCTGAGCTCAGCCGGGATGCAGCCAAAGACTTCTGCGCCGGCCAGGCAATGGGGTTCCCCCGGGCCCGTTGAACGTTTCTTGTCGACCAAAGCCCGCTGTCAAGCAATAGATCTTCCAAACTGGGATTTCGGTTGAATGGTGGTGGCCTTCTCCACTTCGGACGAGTCAGACACACTGACGCTGCAACATATCTTGGCCTTGCAGACGTATGCGCGCTGCCTTTTTGGCTGGAAGCAGCAAACATGACCTTGTATCTGCAGGTTTCAATTGTTGGCCCCACCATGATGGCTTGTGCCTGGCAGTTTAGTTTATGGCAACGTTTGCCTTCCTACCCGACTAGCCAAACCCTCAGCCCAACTGGTGTCGTGAAAGTCATCCAATACAAAAGCAAGCAAGCAGCGTCATATTGTGCGCAGCCATGCACGCTGGGCGTGTGGCCTGGCTGCTGCTGTTGTTGCTTGGCAGCCAAAAAAAAGGCGACCGAGCAGAGGCTGGGAGGGAGCCAAGGAGAGAGGTGGAAAGATAAGGAGGGAGGAAAGAGAGACCCAAAACATCAGAGAGCGAGAGAAAAAGGATAGCGAGGAAGAAGGTGTCGCTGCTGTCTGGCTTTCCCATGCCCATCCTACCCGTGGCACTTGAGGCTCTGGGGCGCAGACTCGCCCCTCGCCAGGGCTGCGGCGTGGGAAGAAAGGGCTGGAGATTGCTATGAGTTTCATCGGGGAATCTCTCAAAGATGGTTGAGGGGTATGTATCCAACGTTGGATACATACCACGCGATGATGTCCCCTACGCTCATGTGTGTGTCTTACAACAGGGGACCCCCAAGAATGGTGGATTTCCCTTCGGTCTCTTTACAAACTTACCCAAAAGGGGTTCCCCTAAAAAAGACGAGTCCATGTAGCATGGTCGGAGGTTTCGTGGCACCATGCACGGCCATGGCGCTGAGGATTGCTGCTGAGAATCGGTCTGCGCGGGTTCTCAAGGCGCGGTCTAAGTCCATGGCGCATGGCGGTGCTCGGGTTCGGGTTGGACACCGATCCAAACTTTGAAGAAACAAGTTTGCCATGCCTCTTGGGTTTTTTTCGACTCAACCGATGGCCTGCGCTCAGGAGAAGGACAAGAAGCCAAACAGGGCGGAGGTGGTGAATCTTGGAAGAAAGACAGAGCCTACGGAACGCTTGCGGAACACCCGGCCTCCAAAAAAACGCAGGGTGCACAGCAAAAGTTGCATGGCCACGAGTATTTTTTTGCGCTGGGAAGGTCTTCAACTTGCTGCGCCGACGCAATGCAATGCCCAAGGAAGAGGCTGAAGGCTACGATAGCGCGACTGCAGGAGGAGAAGCAGTCTCTCAGCAGTGAGGCTCGAGTTCCACACGACGTGATGTACGTAATGCTTTTCCACAAGTTGAATCCATGGCCTTAGGAGGCTGTGGCCTCCTTTTGTTGTGCCCTGTATTGACCTGTATTGAGTCCTTGCCCTCCCGAAGCAAAGCGCTTGGCAGAGCTACCCTCAGGTGAAGATCAATGCCGAGGCAGCTGCGGCAAAGGCTTGAGCCATGCACGTGTTTGAGATTTGACAAAGAGACTTGCTTGGGTTTGTTGGTACTATGAACCACGAACCACACCGTTTATCATGGTTGGCTAGATTTGCTTTTGGGGGCTTTCCCACAATGCCAGATTTTTCGCGATTGCAGGCTGGTGAATCCTTTGTATTCGTGCGCGCGGGCGAATGACATCAGATTTCAACATGTCACGTGTGGAGCCAGAGCAGGACCCAAGCTTCTGAGCAACAGACACACAGTGACCTTTGAAGAGCGCAGTAATTAGTTTGTCGGGCTATCCACGTTGCTAGGTGAAAGCCGTACGTGAGTGCATCGTGCCTTATGCCGTCCTAGGACAATATTTGAGACAGGTTGAGATTTTGTGAAGTAGCCCGACTGCTGGCGGATGTCAGCGTGCCTGTGGTGACAACAATGTATGCTCTGTTGCACTCCTGAAACTTTGTACATAAACACAGAAAGTCAGGAAACCCTTGCTGGGAACGTAGAGGCACCCTTGGTGCGGCTTGTTACGTGTGGGAAATCAAAGGTTTGTTGGGGGACATGGGAGCCCGACATCTCCATGTTAATGTCCTTTTGGGGAATGAGTGGAGTTGAGTCCGCCTTATATGGAACAACTGAAAAGCCATTTGGCAATCCACTGGTGCCACAACCTACATTTTCCCACAAACATCCGGGACAGGGGGGCGGGGGGGTTCCCATGCTCGCTTGGCAGGGTTGGGCACAATTTGTCTTGAACCTTGACCCCCGTAAAGGAGGCCAATAGACAGTTCATTATTTGAATGGCGTTTCAACTATGAACACAGGTGGCGCAACCAGATCGCCTTTTGGCGAGCAAATCACGATCATTTGCGAGGCGAACCAGATTGCTGAGCTTAGCAACCAGGCGCGGAGACTGGCGGAGAGGAGAAGTCAGCGCAGGATCACAAAGGAGAACTCAGAACCCTTGTATGCTTATGTGGGTATGTGTTTTTCTTTCTGAAACTCTGCTTGATTGGGTTTAAGAGGAAAACAACAAGAAAACAACAACTTTCTGAGGGGCCGTCAGTATAAGACAAACCCATATCTAAAGCTGTAGGGAAACCAAAGACACGTTTTGGTGCGCTTCTTGCAGAGTCGCGACCAGCTCCGGCATGCCCTTTGGCCTGTTTGGATGTTGAAGCTATCAGCCGAATGCAGACTGCATTTGAGGACAGTCGCTTGACAATGATCCATTCAAGGCAAGATGAACAGGTCTCCAACTTTTTCTTTGATGCTTTGACCAGAAAACCAGCCAGAAATTCGCGCATCATTTGCATATATTTGCATATTTCTCTGGGTCTGTGATGGTTCGGTTTTCTCTCACCTCCTAACCCCGTCGCGCCCTGCGCCCGGTTTCTCTGGGCTCTCAGTTGAGCGAGCAGTCCAAGACCATCGCGAGACTGCGAGGGGACATGTCCCAGAAGCCCGGGACCCAGGATGCGGAGAGTCCAAGTGAGGTGCATTTGCCTCAGATCCACTTGTGGCTTCGCGAATCCAAGCAAAGGGGTATGTGTGAAGTGCTGAAGCTCCTCGCAGTTCTTGAAAGAAGCTCCATGCTGGCCAGGACAAACATCAGCTCCAAGCATGTTTGCAAGCTTCTACTCAGTTGCGCGTTTTGCTCCGAAAGCAACATTTTGAAACAGACGGGTTGACGAAATGTGGCCATCCCACACCCGACTCAGGGAGGCAGTCCAGGGCGCTCGCTTTTCAGTCACCCGAAATAAAAGCTCTGAGATGGGTATGTCCTAAAATCGGGATTTGGACCCCGAGACCCAGAACAGGCTTGGATTTTGCATTGTGTTTCTTCCTAATCACATCAAGCTGAACAGGGTACCAACTCCAAGAAGCCCGCCTAAACCTTCGAGCAACATCCACTGACCCAACTTTGGTCAGCCCCCCGAATTCTGGGTACTGTATGGGATGGAACTGTATTCCTTTCCCATGGAACCACCCTGAAAGAAAGGCGCTCAAACCCCAAATCATTTCGAGCCTGTCCGAGTCCGAGGAACCCCAGCCCGGCGGCGGGGCAGGCGGAGGTGGACTCCAAGAGGCGGCGATGGCTCACGACTCGATCCCGCGCTTGCGGACGGGCCTCGCGGTTTTCCCTTCAGCCGCCATGAAACCCAGCGGCACGACGTCTGAACTCCCCAAGAATAGTTGCCCGTGCCACCAAATTTGTTTCTGTTTTGGAAGTGGCTGCCAGTTTTTTTTTCGGGTTGGTCCAACAGGGGGAACCGAAGGGAGGAAACCCACTGTTTGTTGTCCATGTTATGATCAAGGGGAGCCAAAAGGAAACCGTAGCGCCGAAAATGGGTCGTCCACAACCAACAAGTTTGGGCCTTCGCAGGGTGGAGAAGCTGACGGCGGAGGCCTCCAAAAACCAGCAGGCGGGCGGGTCGCAGAGCCCCCAGGGCCAAGCGGTGGGGAAGTTGGACCCCTGAGATTCCGAGACTCACTAGTTCGCCAGTTGTCCCATGGATAAACGGGCAGCATATTTGATCGACATCCCGCGCCTTGGCACTGCCATAGTTTGCACGGAAGGATATTCGAATCGTGCAAAGAGGGTACCAAAGGGAAATACATCCTTGGACATGGGGGGTCCTGAAATTGCTTCAGCTGGCCAGCATTCGAGGGTATCAAAATGGACCCAGCAGCAAGCGGACGGAACTTTGGCAGGAGATCGCGGAGCTCACAGCCCAGGTCTCGGTGTCTTGGCCGGAAACTTTGAGGGTAGATGCCGCTGGGCAAGCCCCGGACGTCCGGGTTTCCCTCAGGTTGCGTCAGACTGACAGGTCTAGCACTGTTTGAGTGTTGCCCTGACTTGCTGGGATATTCTGCTCACAGTGCCAGCAACTGTTCAGGAGTTCGATGTTTTCTCATATGGTCCTCGCAAGGAGTTGAGTTGTTCATGCTGGGTTGTCCTCGCAAGGGCTGGAAGGTGTTTACAAGTCGGTTTTGCATGGTACTGCGGTTTGGTACTAGGTTTTGCTCCTCCCTGGAGCAGAGCCAAACCTCAGTGATACCTCGATTCTTTTTAAGCTTTGCTTGTCGGGGTGATTTGGCCCTGGAGTACCGGCATCTTCTACCGCGATGTTTCTTTGCGAGGCGCTGAAGATTGAGAAGCAGCGGCTTGAAGAGGCTGACGGGTTCGGGGGTTCTGGGGGCAATCAGCGAAAGTTTTCTCCGCAGCATCCGGCCCGCAGCGCTGGGGTTGGAATGCCTGAGCCAAGCGCTCGGAATGTTTGAACGCCTTCCGATGGCTCACGGCAGAGCAGCACCAACTTGGGATGGTTTCCGGTCGCGCGCTTGACGGCCTCAGGCGTCATGAGCGTGACCCCATGCTGGGGGCGTTTTTGTCGCAGGACTGGGCAGCAGCGCTGGCGCTGGTGACGGCGCAAGTTGAGCCCAACATCAATTCCTTTGATCGAGCAGTCGGCGCTTCACGGCAGGCCGGCAAGTGGAGTTTGGCTGGCCACTACCTGACGATGATGTCGAGTCACAGGGTGCTTCCCGATGAAATCTTTTGCAGCAACGTGATAAGCACGTGCTTAACTAGTTTGCACTGGACCTTTGCGATGTCCTCTCTCCAACTCATCTCCATGCTGGCAGTCCAGCCGGACGTGGTTTGCCGTGGAGCGGTGCTTGGGGCTTCCAGGCAGGTCTGGAAGCAGGCCGTCAAACTCTTGGATCAGCCCGCGGCTGCAGCCAACGTTTGCTGCAACGCAGGGATCAGCGCCTGTGCCAGCGGCTCCCAGTGGCTGCAGGTGATGCAGTTGATCTCAGTGATGCGACAGAAAACGACCGAGACCGATGCGATCACCTTCAGCAGTGCGGTCACCTCCACCGAGCGTCGCAGGTACTGGCGCCTGGCCGTTGCCTTGTTGTCGGCCTCCGCAGGCCCGAGCGGCAACGCGCTGAACGCCGCCATCAGCACCTACGAGAAGGCTGGGCTGTGGCAGCGGGCGCTGGGCACCCAGTGCGACATGGGGCTTCGGCGGGTGGTAGCCACACGCATTACCTTCAACTCCCTCATGGCCGCGTGCGAGAAGGTGGCGTGCTGGCAGCAGGCGGGGCACTTTCTTCGGGACAGCCCAGACATCTACTCTTTCAGCTCTGCGCTGAGCGCGGGCGTGAACGCCAAGACCTGGGGATGGGCCGTTTGGTTGATGGAGAGGATGAAGAATGCAGGTGTGAAGCCGACGGAAGTGAGCTGCAGCACAGCCATGAGCTCTCACGGTTGGCAAGCTGCCATGTCCAACCTTTGCCCACAGACGTCCCTGGACACCGTGGGATTAAATGCGGCAGTAGCTGCATGCGCTAGCGGCTATGCATGGGTTTGTGCACTTCGCTTGCTTCAGAGCACACGCGTGGCTCGAGACGTGCTTAGTTATCAGGGAGCAGTTTTGGCCTGTGAGCAAGCCCAGCGAACGAAGCCAGTTCCTGCACTGCTGGCGTCGACTGCTTGCCAGCGGATTTGCAATTCGCCACTGGGAAAACGATGGCACACATCAAGAGCCGTATGGACATGCCTTTGCATGCAACTGGGGAGTCCCCAGATCTTTGTGCCTGGGAGTTGCCAGGAGTTTGGAGATCCTTCGCTGCAGTACTTCCTCGCAGCCAAGGCAGGGGGACCGGGGAGCTCGGGACCTCGGGACCTCGGGACCTCGGATTCGCCGGATCGGCTTGGTGGGTTTGCGGGGCTGGAGTGGGTCAAGTGGCGAGCCGAGGCCACGAAGGTCTACCAAGATCCGGGAATTCAAGGCCTGGAAGCCTCGGCTCAGGCAGGGCACCTGTGAGCCTGTGAGCTGAGCCAGGCGCACGCAACAAGACCTTCAAGTACGTCTTGCCTCATGTGGCGGATGCCTTGAAGACGGGCACTGAGGCAGGGATCGGGACGATCAGGCTTGAGATTCGTGGATCACCGATTATTTTGCGCTGTGACGGACTCGTTTGGATGGGATCGACTTGGGATGCCACAAAGGGGACTGCGCAGATTCGGATTTGATTTCAGTCTTGTTTCCTTGAATTGTTGTAGCCTAAACAAACCACCAACAAAGGCCGGAAGCAGATGACATCCATCCGCAGGTCTACTCTGCGATGAACTCCTCGCTGCTAGCAGCTCGAGCTGCAAAGCGCCGGTCCGGTGTGTGTTCTTTCTGGGTATGCTTTTTGGGTTTAGCTTCAAGAGAGAAGAAAGGGCAGCCAGCCATGTTTGGTAAACCCCATGATGAGGAGGGGCCCACGGCCTCTTGAGCGGGTCACGCGCTAAGAATGCGAACCGTAGTACGATTCGCTTTGAAACTGCGAGAGGCCCAAAAGGAATGAAATCTTGGCGCAACTCTGGAAGACTCATTTTGGACAAGGCGCAATCGTGCACTACAGCCATAGCACAGGCACCACGTTCGTCGGGCAATCGTCATCAGCTTCTTGACGAGTCATTGCCTACGGGATCCTACGGGTTTTGCGCCGCCCTTGTCCCTTTGTAGACAAGGCACAAAAGGCGACCGCGTCTTTTTGGTTCCCCTTTGCCCCACCCTTGGGATGGCCAGCCTCAGGAAGGGATGCACAGCCTGCTGGGCGCAGACTCCTCCGTGGAGCCCTGGCTGCCCACAATGTCGGCCTTCCTGGTCTACGGCGCCTGGGCTGCCCACTGCGACGCCTCGGTTTCGGGGTTTCACCGGAGTGGGAGAACAAACACGGGTGCAGAAATGCCTCCAAACCAGTGAAGGATGCCCTGTTGGATTCGTCGAAGGAACCGGATACGATCTGTCTGAATGACCAGGCGAGGTTTCAACTGTGGCCAGGTTTGGATGTTATGATGTGCCAGATGGAGCATTTTCCTAGGCGGGAAGCTATTTTTCCTTCAGGTGAGCTCGACTGTATTTTCAAGCCTGCGGCATGCGCTTCTTGGTACCAACAAACAATGATCGGTGACGTTGGCTCATGCTTCAGGTCACGCGTCTAAAGAAGAGACAGCTGCTTTCAGAAGCCATCATGTCATCCTCCCGAGATGGGGAGGTCATGAGGAGCACGGTGAGGCAAAGCTCGTTATACGACTCCCTAATGGTCGGAGCGCACACAAATAACGAGAACGTCTCTATAGGAGTGACGAGAGTTGGCGGCCACTATCGGACTTCGACATTTCTGCAAAGGCATCTTGACAACCAGCCCCTGCCCTTTAAAGGGAAGTCAGCACGAGCTTGTTTAAACACTAGCAGCGTTTCTTTATGCGTCAACAGTTGGTTGGCCCCAAACTTTTGGGGATTCTACACTGCACGCTCAGAGCACAGGCTCTAAGATTTGGACACCTGAGGCATGATTTGCTGCCCCTTAGGCGCGGGCGTCGCAGAGTGTCGTGTTGCAGAAGCACCGTCCTTTCCTGATACTAACCAACTTGATACAAATGCTTCAATTTTGGGATCTTTGGTGGACATCATCTATCCATTTACATGGGGATTTGGGTCCGCCAACCATCTTTCCAGGGCCTTTTCATCGAGGAAAAGACACCCAAATAGCTGACGCTTCACACGCCGAAGAGAGCGAGCTTTCAACCGCCAAGTCGGAAGCCTGTGCAGGTCTCGTGTTGTCCTACTGCGCGGAGTGGGCAGCTAGGCCAGCAATAAGTGCGAATGAACTCATTGCCAATGGACTGATGCGACTGAAGTTTGGTTTTGCTTGCATGCAAATGATGTGGCTGCGGGTCAAAACCCTGTACCCCTGATGAACATCAAAATATGTGGCAAATGGATGTTCATCCACCTCAAAGTGGAGCCATAGCTTATGCTCCATGGCCACGTATGTGCGTGTGTGTGTTAGCTGAACTGGGCTGCATCTCTGGGTATTTGGAGCGAAGCGGTCCGCTTGGTTCATCTCTGGCCAGCCAAAGCACAAGCCGCTGAGGTCTGCAACACCAAGGAGCTTTTGTCCCTGGGGCTTATGAAGCGGGGGGGTGGCTCGGGCCCAGGGTGGTGCGACAGTGGATCTGAGCTCTGTCTCAATGAATGCTTTCATTCCTAACGTATTTGTTTTGTTGGATGGACAGGTGTCAATTTCAGACTCCTTAACGTATTTCAGAAGTCAATTCGAAGGGAGACTTGTTTTGGCACAGCCAGATAAAGAGGAGATGGGGCACGATGGTCAACAAGGTGCGGAGTGCCGGTACAACATGAGGGTCATGACGAGTGGAGGGACTTGTATGATCAACCCCAAATGTTGTGATGGCCTCAGAGAGTGACCTTTCATACGGAACGGCAGCCTCTTTGCTCTTCGTTGTTGCTTTGTAATCAACAGCATCAACCTACAACTCAGCAAGGCCCTCCCTGAAGTTCTTTGGGCAAGCTTCTTGCACCCTTTGCGTTGGACACCTCGCAGCAGAGGCTCGGCTGTGGCTTCTACTTGGCCCCTTGGCGGGCATTGATGGGGGCGGGGCGTGAGGAACCATTCGCGAGTGGCGCTGCAATTACACTCTTCCAATGGAAGTGTTTGATATCGCTGTGTTTTCTGGAAACTCGTTTTACATTGGTCATTGATTGGCTGAGCACGGTGGGACGGAGCCTTTTCCTAGGAAGCGGAGCTGAGGGTTCCCAATTGTTTTCTACTAGATTCGGAAAGCCTTCACAGATGCCCCATTCTAGCTCCCTGCATCCGCGTTGCTCTTCAGAGATATACCGGCCTGACTTGTATGTCTATCCACCAGACCTATGTGGAGGTCCATGAATATGTGCTTGACTGGAAGCCAAAGGAAACCATTGCGGCTGGTGAGTTTCTCGGCGGAAAGCCGATGTAGGTGTGCCTTTGCATGGGGCAACACCCCCAAAATGGGTGGTGTGCCTTTTGGGATTCCCTTCAAAACAGTCCAAACATAAATAGAGGTATGTGCCAAGTAGAGAGACCCCAAAAATGCTGGTTTTCCTTTTGGCTTCCCCTTAAACTAAAGTGACAGGGTTCCCTCATCAGACAGACCATGGTCCAACCCTTTTTCCATGGGTTACCCCGTTTGGTTTTTCTTTACACGGTTGGTTTCCCGTCTGCTTGGGCCCCAGCCAAACCCCCGGCAGCGGTTTCCCGTTTCGGCCGAGGTCTCGGTTTCGGTGCTGTCCGTGGGCTTCGTCGCAGCCACCCAGAGGGACCCTTTGAAGGAGCTGGCGAACCACGACCCCACGGCGCGGTTGGGACGACTTGCTGTATGGTGCTTTAGGGCGTGAGGGTTTTAGGTGAGGCTGTAGGGCAAAACTCACGAAACCACGCCCTAAGGAAACCCAATGCTGCAACACACCTAGCACAAATCAGCTCCAAGCAAATCGCAAACCCAGCAAAGTCCCAAAACCCCGACCTAAGTAAGGTCAAAGCCAGCCTGAAACCACCCACAATGAAAGCAGCCCCGGCCACCCAACAGCATGCAACTCAAGGCGCTAGGCATGCTGGGGATGCTGGGGATGCAGGGGATGCTGAAGATGCTGGGAACGCTTACGATACTGAGGATAGCTGGTGCTGATGGGAATACTGGGGATGCTGGAGGTGCTGGAGATGCTGGGAATGCGGATGCTGGGAATTTTGGGTATGAGGATGCTGGAAACTCTAAATCCTGCTAGATCATGCTGGAAATGCTTGGGATACTGAGGGCATGGTTATGATGGGGATGCCGATGATGTTTGTGATGCTGGTGATGCTGGGAATGCTGGGATGCCGGGGATGCTAGTGATTCGAGTGATGCTGGGAATGCTGGGCATGCCCAAATGCTGGGGATGCTTGTGATGCTGGGGATGCTGGGGATGCTGGGGATGCTGGGGATGCTGGGGATGCTGGGGATGCTGGGGATGCTGGGGATGCTGGGGATGCTGGGGATGCTGGGGATGCTGGGGATGCTGGGGATGCTGGGGATGCTGGGGATGCTCAAAATGCTGGCGATATTGGAGAGCGTGATCCCCAACCCTAGCTGCAGTTTGGGTGAAAGCAAATGGCACAACTCCTCCATGTTGGCTTCATCTTCCCCTTCATATATTCACATCAAGAAAGGTCGCCAACCACGAGCCCAGGTAATATAATGGCCCAAATGGGTAGCCTCAATTTGGTCAAAAGGCTTAAAATGGGCCAAATACACCAGAAGATGCGCCTAGGGCTGGTGTTTTAAAACAAGCCACGTGTGCTGGCGAGCTTGGTGGTGCAGCTTGTTAGTTATGAAAGAGAAGGTTTGGAGTTCCCCGGGATTTGCTCAGTTCATCCTCTCGCACTCCAAAGGCTGGCAAACTTGCTTTCGTGCTTATTTGGAAAGCCAACTTCGAAATGTTCCATTGTTAGCCAGACAAACTACCTTCACCATTTTCAAACCACGGTACTCTGAAATTATCGAAACCGTATCGCACTACCAGACCATTCCAAGGTTTTCCCTTTTTGTTTTCCTTTGGTTTCCTTTTCAAGCCACTCCACAACGGCTACCAACTCCCAAGACACAAACATGGACGCCTTGGCTGGATTAGGGAAGCCAAAAGGAAACAGCCCATTTTGGGGGTTACTTACTGTCGAAACAGCCCATTTTGCACCAGTTGGCGGCTAGTCCCAGTAGGGCATCATCCACTCCCAACTGGTGCGAGGTGGATTTTGTCCAGCCGCAGTATCGACTTCAGGAGGGGAAGCCAAACAGACACCGCCCATTTTGGGGTCCACTATTTTTTTTTGACAAATACCGATGCAATCATTGGAGGTGCTGCTGCTGCAGCAGGTAGGCTTCGTGTCTGTGTTGCTGGCCTACCTGGTGCTGCTAGCGCGCCTCGATTTGTGATTTTGGGGGGTTTTTCAAAGAGGTTGGTCAGGGGAAATCAAAAGGACACCCTTGGCATTTTTTTTGGGACCCCTATTTGGAGAATAGCGCAGAAAGGCTGGATGATTGGCCGTTCTATATTTGACTGGCTCGTATCAAGAAAGCAGGATGAGTAACCCCAGCAGAATGAAGTTCTCATAATTCCGGGTTGCAGTGACAGGGGCAAATGTTGAGTCTATTTATTCGGTGTATGTGTGTATATACAATATACAAATGGATGGTAGATCAAGGAAGCAAAAACAACCAAACATCAGATCAATAGATCAAGAAAGAACGAAATACTGAATGAATGAATGAATGAATGAATGAATGAATGAATGAATGAATGAATGAATGAATGAATGAATGAATGAATGAATGAATGAATGAATGAATGAATGAATGAATGAATGAATGAATGAATGAATGAATGAATGAATGAATGAATGAATGAATGAATGAATGAATGAATGAATGAATGAAATGAATGAAATGAAATGAAATGAATGAAATGAAATGACATGAATGACATGACATGACATGAAATGAATGAATGAATGAATGAATGAATGAATGAATGAATGAATGAATGAATGAATGAATGAATGAATGAATGAACGACTGAATGAACGACTGACTGACTGACTGTGTGAATGAAATGAATGAAATGAATGAAATGAATGAAATGAATGAAATGAATGAAATGAATGAAATGAATGAAATGAATGAAATGAATGAAATGAATGAAATGAATGAAAACAATGAAGTGAATGAACTGAATGAAATGAATGAAATTTATGAAATGATGAAATGAATGAAACAAATGAAATGAAATGAATGAAATGAATGAAATGAACGAACTGAATGAATGAATGAATGAATGAATGAATGAATGAATGAATGAATGAATGAATGAATGAATGAATGAATGAATGAATGAAGGAAGGAAGGAAGGAAGGAAGGAAGGAAGGAATGAACGAATGAACGAATGAACGAATGAACGAATGAACGAATGAACGAATGAACGAATGAACGAATGAACGAATGAACGAATGAATGAATGAATGAAGGAATGAAGGAATGAAGGAATGAAGGAATGAAGGAAAGAAGGAATGAAGGAATGAAAGAATGAAGGAATGAAGGAATGAAGGAAGGAAGGAAGGAAGGAATGAAGGAATGAAGGAATGAAGGAATGAGGGAATGAGGGAATGAGGGAATGAAGGGATGAATGAATGAATGGATGGATAGATGGATGAATGGATGGATGGATGGATGGATGGATGGATGGATGGATGGTTGAATGAATGAATGAATGAACGACTGAATGAATAAAAGACTGAATTAGTGACTGACTGACTGACTGACTGACTGACTGACTGACT
>CAUJNA010003604.1:395000-435032 GCA_963377175.1 Effrenium voratum | reverse complement strand
ATGAATGAATGGAATGAATGAATGAATGAATGAATGAATGAATGAATGAATGAATGAATGAATTAATTAATGAATGAATGAATGAATGAATGAATGAATGAATGAATGAATGAATGAATGAATGAATGAATGAATGAATGAATGAATGAATGAATGAATGAATGAATGAATGAATGAATGAATGAATGAATGAATGAATGAATGAATGGATGAATGAATGAATCAAAGAATGAATGAATGGAATGAATGAAAGAATGAATGAATGAATGGAAGAAATGAATGAATGAATGAGTGGAGGGAGAGTGAGGAAATATAATAATGAATGAAATGAGTGAATGATGATGAATGAATGAATGAATGATGAGTGAGTGAGTGAGTGAGTGAAATGCATGAATGAATGAATGAGTGAATGAATGAATGAATGGATGAATGAATGAATGAGTGAGTGAGTGAGTGAGTGAAATGCATGAATGAATGAATGAGTGAATGAATGAATGAATGGATGAATGAATGCATGAATGAGTGAGTGAGTGAGTGAGTGAAATGCATGAATGAATGAATGAGTGAATGAATGAATGGATGAATGAATGAATGAATGAGTGAGTGAGTGAGTGAAATGCATGAATGAATGAATGAGTGAATGAATGAATGAATGAATGAATGAATGAATGAATGAGTGAGTGAGTGAGTGAGTGAAATGCATGAATGAATGAATGAATGAATGAATGAATGAATGAATGAGTGAGTGAGTGAGTGAGTGAGTGAAATGCATGAATGAATGAATGAGTGAATGAATGAATGAGTGAGTGAGTGAGTGAGTGAGTGAGTGAGTGAAATGCATGAGTGAGTGAATGAATGAGTGAATGAATGAGTGAATGAGTGAATGAATGGATGAATGAATGAATGAACAGAAGCATATCAGTATATGTACATATATGTTTGTACTTGTGATGGGAGCCCTGAAGGAGACCTGAGGTTTCCAGCCTTACTGATGGAAAGAAACTCGTTTTGAAGATTTATAGAGAGCAGCAGGAAATTCTGCCAAACACACATGCACGCACCAAAAGCAAGGATTTGATGAATAATTTAATAATTTGCTGTAACATGCGGTGGTTGCGAGTTGGTTGCCAAGATGAGCCACGGCACTCTCACTTTAAAACATACCTCGCAGATGTGCTTAGGCTGAAAATTGTCAATGCTTGGTCTGCTTCGAATGGATGGTCCAATTGTCGGGGAGGATGACAACCGTCTGGACTCGAGCGGGTTGTGGGCCGGGATCGCCATTGACCTGCTGACTGAGGGTGGCTACCCTCAGCGGCGCTGCCAACTTCAACCTGAATTTGTCGATGATATGTGGGAGGCGAGCTGTGGATGGGCTTCATCCATCAAGCATTGACGCCCTGATTTCACAAGAGCATCTGGCTTCCGACAACAAACGAGTCTTGCAAGTCTCCCCTCCTTTCATCAATCATAGAGGTATACATCAAATTCAACAAGGGCATGAGCAATGAGTCTACAACCCAGCTGTTAACTGTTGAGCGAAGGCTTGATCTAGAAGCATCCAGAAGCATTCGCTGTGAGGCATTGCTCCCTTAAGGCTTCCCAGACTCCTAGGCACCCCTGAAAGTAAACCCCAAAAGAGCAAATTTGGGGCCACCAAGAAAGAGTAAAGAAAACTCCGTCTGAAGCCGCCAAGGTTGCCGCGCCATCTTTCTGTTTGGAGGGGTATCTTTTGTGCCCTGTGAGTGCTTGCGGCAGGTTCTTCCAGCGCCTTGGATGCAGCCGCGCAGCCGGCGACCGGGACCTGGCTAGGAACGGGAAGACGGACCCCCAAAATGGCTGATGTGCACCCCTACCCAAAGGAAGTCCACCAAAATGTTTCAAGTTGAACATCAAACCCAACAGTTGATTCAATGCCAGGTTCATTTTGTCAATGCCTGCCATGCGACTCAGATCAGCATGGCTACCCGAAGAGATTCCTGTTGGCAACTCGAAATGCTTGGCCACGATGGCGCTGTCTCAGCAGCCTGTCACGTGACTTCCTTCCCAGCTCCTGAGATCGCAGGCTGAGCATGGTGCCCATAGCCAGCAGGTGGGAGATTTTGATACTCCCACAGATCCCTGTGTCAATTGCCGGCTGTTCCTGTCTGAAGGCCCTCTGAAAAAGAAGATCGTGTTGCACGGCTTGGCCTGGCCAGATTCCGCGATTATCGAGGGCCAGGGGTAGGTTTCACTTTCATCCATTGGATGGTGGGGCCGTGTGCTCGCAAAATGGTTTCTGCAGGGCCGTGTTCCTCGCCATCTTTGCGGAAGCTTACTACCGCCTGGTTTGGACGCCCACCATGCTGGATGAATCCCCCAAGGTCGAAGCGCTCTTTGGCTGGCACCTTGGCCAGGGAAACAGCCAAAGATTCCCCGCGACCCAGAAACAGTTTTTGGCCCCTTCTCACTGGCCCTAGGCCGATGGAAGTTTCAGAAGCTCCTGGCTCTGCTTGACACTCCTCGAGTCCTCTTAGACTCTCATTTCTCATTGGGATTCCACACCTGCCAGCGCCCGGCTGCAAACTCCATCCCAATTGAATCAGAACTCACTGGCTGAGAGAGTTTCTTTTTTGTGTGTGTTTGAGTTTTTGAGGGCAAGGTTGAAGGAAACACCAACTGTTCAGAAAACAAACCGAAACCCAGTTTCGGGTCTCCCTTTGACGCAAACCCATTTGCTTGCACTTGGGTTCCCATCTCAGGCTTCGATGTCGCCTTCCGATAGGCGCAACTTTTTGATCTGAGGACGGATGGGGTGCATGTGCTGCCGTACATGCCGCTTCGCCGGAGGGGGAGCTCCACTCGAAAAGGCAAAGCCACTCCTTTTGAGAGGTCTTCGATTTCGCAGCGGAACGACTTTTTGTTTCAAGTCTGCACCAGCTGGCTGCTGGGAGGGTCCATTTTCGATTTTGGGCGAACTTGGAGGCAGGCCCCCGAAACATGCAGTTTGGATTCTCTGCTTTTCTCTGTCTTTGCCTTTTTTGCCCATGAATTGAGTGCAAAGGAGGATGCTCAGCCAGCTGTAATTACACGCAGAATGCTGGGCCTTCGATGAGTGGAGTCCTCCCATCTGAGAAACCGGATTGTTCGCAGCCAGAGGGAAGCCAGATGAATTCCAAGTCAACATTATACACTAATGCCGTGTACGTTAATCCACGTGCCGTGGTTGCAGTGGTTGCAGGGTGGGGGAGTCGGGCTTCTGCCAACATCCGAGGTTGGCGGCGTGCGGTTTCACAACCAACTTCTTGCCCCTTGCCAGCACTGGAAACCAAGCGTTTTCCGCCTTGTCAAGCTGTCGGACTGTCTTCGGCGAATTTGGGATGTCTTTCCGGCGGAGCAACATTGGGCTGCTCCAAGCCCTGCCTGGGACATGACCCAACAAAGTTGGCAAAGGGTGTCCTTTGGTCCCTTCGGCCTGGAGCCCGTTTCGGGTCTTGAGTTTCGGGCCACAGCGAGTGCGGCCAAGGCTGGAGTGGCGAGCTGCAAGCAATGACAAGGCCTTGCGGTGGGTGGTTTGCCCGACCCACAAGGTAGGACAATGCGCGAAATCTCGTATGTAGCAAAAACATCTCGACTGCCAAGCGGGTCAAAGTGGGAGCTGGCTCGGCTACAGGGCAAGAACGCGAGCATCCTCTTTTGGAATCCAATGCTGCCTTCAAATCTGCCATAGCCATGTTGCTTGCGTGCCTGAGGTGGCGGAGGAAAAGGCTGAGGACGCCAAGGCTGCTTGAGGCTGGAAGATTCCACAGCTGGATACGGCTGATTGATGCTGATTGGGTCAGGAAGGCAAGATAGGTGGGGAAGTGGCTCCCACCGCAGCCCAGCGCCATGCCTTTCTCGCAATTTCGAGCCCTGGATTGGCGTGCAGGTGATTGAGCCCCGACAAAGCTTCGAGTCTGAGGAATTCGCTGCATGACCCGCTTGGGTTGTAGTTCGCCCTGATTCATAGAAAATGGAAGGCCTCGCGCCAGGGCACAGGGCAAAAGGCTGAAAGGCTTGAAAGCGCCTGGCCTTGCCTGAAATGTGTGCGGAGTAAAAGCAGCCGTGGGGACGTTTTGCCTCTTGTGTGGCACAGACCAGAGGTCGCCAGCCCGTTCGCTTCTCTGCTCTTCCCTTGCTAAGGCTTTTCTATTGGGCAACCAAAGACTTGGAACAAAGCAACCTCACCCATCAGTCCTTCGCTTTGACGCAAGAAGGGCTAGACAGATTTTCCGCGTAGGATGTGGAGCCCTTGTGGACGCCGGCTGCCGCCGTGGCTGAAGAGGGCGCACAGGTGGGGGCAGTTTTGTTGTCTTGCATGCCTACGTGTGAGTTGGCCTGTTCTGTGTGTGTGTGTGTGCAATTGTTTGTGCAGGCTGGCAGATGCAGTCAAGCGGTTGCCCTTTCTTGCCACTTGCGGCTGCAGGACGGGTGGGGCAATCAACACAGGCATACAGACCGCGGGCAGTATGGAGGCCCGCAATTCTATTCACACCCAACACGCAGCACCAGGACCTGCAAACCTCAGAGCTCAAATCTAGAGTTTTCTACGCACATGTCAACTCCAGCTGCATTTCTCCCCGACCCCTCCATCCGGCCTCCGTGTGTCGCGGTGCCATGCGCTGCCGCTGCCTCCGCTCGGGCTCCGCCACGGGCGCCGCGGGCGCCGAAGCCCGGGAGCGCGGCGAGCGCGGCGAGCGCGGCGAGCGCAGCCGCAGCCCCTGCCAGCGGCGCGAGCGGCAGGAGCGAGAGGTTGAGATTTTGAGACCCTCTTTGGTGATTCTTCGCAGACACTTTTTCGGGGCCTTTGAGGGAAAGCAAAGAGCCGTTTTGGGGATGCCCCATGTTGACATCGCTTAGCTTTACCTTTTTGTGGTGAATCGAAGATCGCCTTGGCCATTTGAGATCGAGTTCCTTTTGGTGGGGCAATGTTTGAAGGAGGCAAGGAGCCCTCTAGGGCCTTGCGATTTGCGGCGATGGGAGGGTTCCGGGCGAAAATGTGGAAAGTGGGGAACATCAGTTGACCACGCAGTGGATCTCATGGATGCAGACAGCTCACCTGTGAGGAGTTCTGCCAGCATTGCTCCAAGGCGGGGCGTTTGCACAAACTTGGCTTTGGAGGTTTGCACTGCTTTGTGCTTTTGCAGTCCCATTTCCACCTGCATATGTCGAGCTGTGATTGGTGAGGCAACTCTCAGGTCGGACTTCCCTCGCCTGCAATCCTTCCCTCCCCCTTTGTTGGCCCTTGCATCCCCTCAACATCCCCCAGCCTCACGGCCCACGGCTCACCCCCCCCCCCCCCCACGGCCCCGCAGGCGGACGCGGAGCACGGGCCGCTGTCGGACGGGCTGCTGCCCTTCGCCGTGTGCCAGGCAGTGACCACGGCAGTCTGGACCGCCGCCAGGAAGCAGGCGGAATCGGCGCACCGCGCGGCTCGGCGCAGAAACACCCAGCTGATCATGCTGATCCATCGTCGAAGCCATCCATTTGGGTGGTTTGGATTGGTGGCTTGGGGATTTCAGCCCCTGGTTCTGGTGGGGAAATGGGAAACCACCCTCGGAACGCCTCCAAAGCGCCAATGCAAACCCCCAACTAGAGGGAAGCTTCTACTGCTTGGGATTGTAGAAGGACCTCTACAAGCCTTGTAACATAATTGGTGGCAGCAGTTGATGGGTGTTGGGCGCTGCTCATTTGTCAGGCGAACTTGGGCATCCACTTGCAAAGGGAAGAGCATAGGCGAAATATTCCGCCGTTGTATTTGTGTTCCATGCGCACCATTTGCCGCGCCGGCCTTTGAATCCGGCCACATCAACTTCAGAGTCATAGAGCCATTGTGGCCATGCGCGCCTCGCGACCAGCCACCGTCCACGGGCCGTGGGGATCCGGCGCTCCGAGCCGAGGACGTGGCGCTGCGGTTCCCGCTGTCCCTGGGCAGCGAGGCGAGCCAAACCCAGCCGGACGAGCTCTGCGTGGAGGCGGCCGGCGCCTCGCTCGAGGCCGCCGAAGAGGTGGCGCCTCGCACGGCAACCTCTGCAACTGGTGAGTGTGGGTCGCACAAGAGGCACCCAGAATGGGACGTTAAATGGGAACAAGGACTAAAACCTGACTTTGCTCCATACCCTGGTTGCTTCTCCCAATAGCGTATAGTAATTGGCCTCCCCGATTTCAACATCCTTGTGTCGGTTTCTCTCCATGGAAGGGCAGTAACTGCATGAGTCGGTCCAATTTATTGTGTTCCAATTACATGTTTGGTTAACCATGTCATCCACTTTACTACTACAGATGACAGTAAATGCGTCTGGACCCTCAAAGGGTCCATAAAGATTGGAACACACCTCATGATTTTGGGCCAACATCCAATTGTTAGGGGTAGTTCGAGGGTGGGTCCGGCAAGTGTGTTCGGCAAATTAAGTGGATGGACAAAACTCATGCCAAGCACCACCGACTAGTGCAGGATTTGATCCACAGTAGGGGTTTTATCGATTGTAAAGCTATGGACATCCTCGAATGCATGATCTTGTGTGGGATTCAGAGGTCGCTGCTCGGTTGGTTCGGAGCCCCGTTGAACAGGTTCTAACAAACGGAACTCATCGCTGGCAATCATGCCAGTGCAGCGTAGAACCTATTTGTTAGAACCTATTTAGGGTAACACGGTGTCAGAACCAGCATCATTTTTCCCAACTTGCTCTTTTGCTTGCCCAACTTGTTCTTGGTTGAGCCAGCTTGCGAATCATTCAGGCTAAAAAGTCATTCCCAGTGAATTGGGGGAACTTGAAAGAAACCGGACTGACCCATCTTCCAACTGGCTCACATGGGCATGAGACACGATGTGGCAGCATTTTGGGGACGCTGTTGAAGGCCTTGCGGCAGGCCATGCTTAAGGGCGGATTTTAGTCGACCTTTTCAGAAAGGGTTCTGCATTTGTATGCATCTCTTTCGCAAGTGACATTAAAGTGACATGCCTCAAGTTGCCAACTCAAAAGGGTCCCGGCCCAGTGCCCCATTGGCCCAAGCGAGGTTTCGTTGGCGCTGTCGACCCTGACCACTGCCCTGAAAGAGAGCGGCTGGGAGGCGGAGCGCTTGGGAGCGGCCGTGTGTGCAGCCCCTTGGAGAATGATGGGACTGCTCCGAGTGTGGGTCAAGGGGTTGTTTGGGTTTGGGGTGCAAGAGCAACGTGCCCAAAACTTATCTGGGAAAGAAGGAGCGCATGTTGGTAAAGATGACCGGAAGCTTGGAAATGCAAGTATTAGGTTTGGTCCAAGCTATGGTCCATTCGGGAGGGGCATGGGGAGGCTTGCTAACTTTCCAAGAGAAACTGGAGAAAAACACGACTTAGCACCCATCAGATTGCCCGGAAGCGTTTGGCCTTTGAGACTTTGCAATCTTGAGTCTGGGAGCATTGCCTCGTGCTTCCAACATGTTCTGGCGAGCATTTTGGCTGGTATGAGCCACGCTCGAAATCTGGTACCCTAATTGACACGGCAATATCAGTTTCGTCCCCCAAAAGGCATTGATGACTTTAGTCTTTTGTCCGCTTCTTCTCCTAATTCTAGTTGACATGCAAAATTCAGTGAGTCCCCCAAAGGGATGTATTGTTTTTTACCTCCTACGCCGACACCTCCTATTTGGCCTCTCTGCGGAATCCGAGGCCCTGCGTCGCAGCAGGCCGCGGCCCATCGGAGGCTCCGCGTGCCCGGCGGAGGATGTGTTGGTGGCCAGGGTGCGGACCATGTCGCTGTGCGCTGTGGCCTACTGGCGCCAGGTCTCTCAGGACAGGGACGTCATGTCTCTGGGTGTAAATTTTAGTTCGGACCCCGAAAATGGGTGGTGTTACTTTTGGTTTCCCTTTAAGACCCACAAACACAGGTACCAAAGCGGGGTACCTTCGCAACAAAAGGACACCCCAAATGGCAATCCCGGTCAGCGGGAATTTGTGCAGGAAATGCCCTTGGGTTCCTTGGTCCCTTGGCAAACAAAGCCCAACTTGGAAATTGAACATGGCACTGGGTCAATGTCCCACGCCACATCTTTCCGTCGTTTCCTCGATTCGAAGCCATGGTTGTTTCAAACAGGCGTTCACAGAAGTCTTGGCTTTCTGACCAGACCATTTTGAACCCTGCTTCACCCTTTCCCAAAGGTTTGGTCTCTTTGCAGTGGAAGGAAAAGCTCCCCACAGCGAACCCATGGGAGATTTGGTCAACATTTTCAGTAGTCATATACAATATGAGGTATGTTCAAATAGGGGATGCTCTTTTGTGCTGGCCCTCAGCAGGATCTGAATCTATTATAAAGAGCCCATGGTGCTCGCTTTTCCAGGGTACCCTTGTCCTGCCCCTTAATTGGTGGTTTTTGGTTTGGTTTGTGTGGATTTGATCCTAAGGCGCCCGAGGTCCAAACCACCAACTTGGGGTAAGGCGCATGGCTGTGGGTCAAAACCAATGGTACCATTTTTGGGTTTTCGGTGCACCACCCATTTCAGAACCTATCTTAGTGGGGATTGGTTGATGCTCGCTGGGGGTACGATTTGGCTTGAAAAGCCCATGGCCACATCATGGGACGCCGCTGGAGAAGCGAATCCGACGCCAGGACCTGGGCAAGGCCGCGGCGAGTTTGGCCCGATACCTCGAGCAGCACCGCAGGCTCTACTGGCGGCGGCCGCCCTATCGAGGGGCGCCTGGGAACCTGAAGCTGGGGAGTTTTGGTTTTGGGGTTGGTTTGTTTTGTTTGAAACAATTTCCCCCTGGTTTGCTTTTGTTTGTTCTGGTATGTCGTTTTCTTGAACTGTGTTGACTATCGCAATCCAACCGGCTGGAAGACTTTTCTTTCTGGGCGGATGTCCATGATCAGGAAAAAATGAGTCTTGCCAAGTAAAAGCTGATTCTTTGTTTGGGGGGCAAACCGCCTTGCAATTGTGTCAAATTGAGCGTGAAGCTAGTGAATGTGGGAAATGGAGTTCCCGCAACGAAGATGATGCTAACAAAGAACTTTGAACACAACCTGTTACCTATATACACAATACTGTGAACAATGGTGACACTGACATTTATTGCAAGGGTAGTGGAAGTCGGTTGAGAATGCACAACATTCCTCCAGATTGTTTGCCCGGGTCCGTACTCTGCTTTCATTCCGTCTTCAATACGAAGGTATCTGTCAGGCCGGTGCAGAGCCAAGCTTCAACGTTTTTCAGAACCTCACCGTAGTTGTTCCCAAGGTCGCCCAGAGGTCATTCGACGGTAGCTCGGGGCATAGGTGGAACAATTATGACGTCAAACAATTGCATAAGATGACCAAGTGGCTTGGGCGAGTGATTAAACCTAGGGAAGCCAGAAGCAGGTTGCTCGAACAGTGGTTTTGGTTAACCACGAAACGAGTGGCCACAGGGCCCCACCTGAGGTGAACTTGGGCGGGTGGCTGCTCCTGGAGCCTGGGCCCAGCCACGAGCTCTTCCAGCTCCACGGGACGAATGCCAACCGCTGCGAGTGGAGCCTGCTGAGGACCATGCGACCCTCGGCGAGATGAGACAAACCTCACGGGGGTCTCTCTGAAAAATAAGTTTAGATTGTGCGGTTCACTGAATTTGGACCAGAAGCAAGTTTGAGGAACGCGTAATTCGAGGTATAGTTGTGGAACATTGGGTGTTAGAGCCACTTTTTTTGTGATACCGAGGGAATCCACAATGTTGTCATGGGGATGACCCAGTTTTGATTTCACAGAAAGGTGGGGGAGAGCGGGCTCAGAAGTGGGCAAAGCTAGCGCACAAAAAGGTGAGGGGTTGGGAGGTGGCAGCGCACCAAAAGGTACGAGGTTGGGAGGTGGCTGGTGTGTACGTGAGGAGTGGGCGTCGTGCGGTGGTGACTGACTGACTGACTGACTGACTGACTGACTGACTGACTGACTGACTGACTGACTGACTGACTGACTGACTGACTGACTGACTGACTGACTGACTGACTGACTGACTGACTGACTGACTGACTGACTGACTGACTGACTGACTGACTGACTGACTGACTGACTGACTGACTGACTGACTGACTGACTGACTGACTGACTGACTGACTGACTGACTGACTGACTGACTGACTGACTGACTGACTGACTGACTGACTGACTGACTGGATCGACCACGAAGCCAGTGAGGGGCAACTCACCAGCTCCTGTGAGACAATCATGTCCTTCAAGCGACGCTACTTCAAGTTGAACAGGGTCCTTGATATTTCGGCCAGTATCATCTTGTAATGCAGGTGGGTGGTTTAGCAGGTACTCCCCAGGATGCCAGCTGGGCTCTGTGAACACCTCAGTTCTGAGGTGAGCGGCTGGGCGCTGAGAAGACCACAGAGGTGCTGCACGCACACCGCAGCACCTTCCTGACAGAGGAGGACCGTTTTTTTTTTTGGCGGTTTTGGACCCACCGAGCTCTGCAAAAGGCATCTAGAGCCAGGCAAATGAATTTGGACTTTGGAACCTGCTCGGATTGCTCTTCCAAATTGGGGCAAGACACCCCCCCAAAGTAGCTCTAATTGAAGACGTATACAAACAAAAGAGGATGCCCCGGGAGTGCACTTGCTTGCACACTGTTGTTGGGGTCGTGTGGGCCAGAAAACACCTTGGGAAGAGAAACAACAACTTTAGATTACATACCCCATGTTCCCCCCGCCAGGCCTGCCTTGAGTTTGCATGTTTTTTTTTCCCTTTCCGGGTTTTTACATGTGTTCAAATACACAAATCAACTGCCATCTACAATTTGGGCTCAAGGTGACTGTGACCCCCCGCTGAGCGAGGACTTCCGCCAGATCCGCGCCCGGGGCTTCAACGCGGCCCCTCGGCCCCAAAAACCTGCGCTGTCGACAGGGAGTGAGGCGAAGCCACGCGGTCAGCTTGGGAGGGGCTTTGGGATCTCGGGCGATCTTGGCTGTTCCTTTGCAGTGTGTCTGAGTGTGCAAGGAGCTTCCTACTTGCAAAGGCTTCGGAAGATTTGGCAGATTTCCGAGTAGCAATCTCATTTCCTCAGCCTGCAGCTTTTCTGGCAGCGAAGTGAGTCGCAAACTTTGGGGTTTCCTCCTGAGACTGATGAAAAGAAAGCTTGCTCCGAGCTTCTTAGGTGCGCATCCCCTTTGGATACTGGGTGGTGTGTGGCGCGTCTGGTGGGGACCCCTACGTGGGCCCCGGCCTGGAGTTCTTGGACCGGGCCCTGACCTGGTGCAGGTTCATCGCTTCGAGGGTCACATTCCCTTCTTTGGGGTGCACCTGTTTTTAAAGGGGACCACCAAACAGAAGTTGTTGTCTTCTCAAGCATGACCGAAATCTTAGACAACCACCGAAAAGGGAACTATAGCTATACATGTCCGCATGGGGATCTGGATCCCCTCAAAATGGGTGGGTTTTCATTTTGAATTCCCTTTTGAGCCAACCCCAAAAAGGGGACCGAGCCTCAAAACAAGACACACCCACCCACCCTTTTTAGCTTTGTTGGAACGATGCTGTCACAATCTTGAGGAAGCTTTGCTCTTGTAATCGCGCCCATAGGCGCAGTGTGTCGATTCACTGATACTATATTCTCGTGCAAAGTGGAGGGCTATTGCTTAGCACCTCCTGGCAGGTTGCTTGGCCTAAGAATTTGAGATAGCAAGAATTGGCTAGAAACAGAAGCAGGCTGCAAGATGTTCTTCCTCTGCCCTCATTCGATCAAGCGCATGACTCTGGGACACCAGGTAAGCTCTACAGGCCACTTGCAACGAGCGGGACCATGGTTTGCTATTCAGATCCTTTCAGTCCACAGCTTTGGACTGCTTTCGGGACTCAAGATGCTCTTTGCTCCGAAGCGTATAGATTCCTTCCAAGCCTTGATAAGATGGTGCGCTTCAGATGGATCATCCGACACTCTTTCAAGAGGTAGGGGGATGTATGAAGAACACAGGCTCCTTAAAGAGAGCTTGCAAAGATGCCATTGCTCATGACAGGTCAACAGAGCACTGTATGAAGCAAGGTCACCTTTTCGCAGCCAGGGGGGGCCCATCAGCCAGATGTGTGCAGGGCCTCTGGGCTAGCGCCAAAAAACGAGTTTGTGGCTTCCCACAAGCTAATGAAGCTGGCGTGCTGTTTGAAGATGCACATCCCGGGCAACGGTCCAAGCAAGCCGTGCCGCCGTGCTTGTTTACATTTCCTTGCTGGGCTCCTTCCCCGCTCCCCGTCAGCCCACTGCAATTCGGCCCTAACGGTCACAACCCCTCAGGGAATGTTCGCCTGGGCATTGCAGTTGTTCAGGCAGTCCCCTCCACTTCCATTTGTCTAGTCTTCGCCAACCAATGAAGTATCCACAGATTTCCACAAACCGCTAACCGCCAACCCCGGGGAAAAAGCGGGGTATCCCAAGAACCCCTGGGCCCCAGCAGTGGTTTGGGGGGTGGTATATAGAAACCATCTACATTCTATTTGGAGAGTTAGCATTATGCTTTCATACAACATGGAGTATTCATATATCAGGTTTTAAGAGATATTTTACATTGTTTCCCTCCATCTCTCCTTTCCTCTACGTTTTGGGAGGCAGCTGGGCCTGCAAGCGCTGCTGGACCTGCACGGTGCCCCGGGGGGCGAGAGCGCGGAGGCGCCCTGCGGCCGCGAGAGCTCCAAGTGGCGGTGGCAGCTCTGGCGCTTCGACGAGTCCCTGGAAGCTCTGCGGATCTTGGCGCAGAGGCGGTGGTGTCAACCAATTTGAAGCTAGGTCAACCAGCGGGTTGGACATAACTCATACATTTCGACCAAAATTTGAGGTCCACCAACATCTGGTCCAACCACCTGAGATTTCTACCCTGGCAGGTATAAAGGCCACCCTGCAGTCACGGGCATCTCCGTGTGCAACGAGCCCAGTGAGAAGGTTCCCGCGGAGGTTTTGTGCAAGTTCTACGATCAAGCCGTCCGAGCCATCCGCACGGCCGGGATGCCCCCGGAGGAGGTGAGCATAGCGCCCTGGTTGCGTTGAGGTGGGCCTCGCTCTTAGCTCAGTCCCCCAGTAGCCCCCAGGCCCTTAAAAATCAACTACCAAAAAGGAGAGCGCCCTTCCCATGGCCGCTGAGGATCCGGGTTACCTCAAGTGTTTGGTTTTTTTCTAAGTAAGATAATAGCCATCCGAAGGGTTTGTTGTGGTCACTTTTCTTGACTTGTCCTCAAGGGCATGGCAACTTGTATCCCCTGGGCACTCGAGGTGCTTCCCATCTATCGCACCGAGCGCCTAGACGAGATCTGGCGAGTCTGGAGCAAGACGTTCGATGGCTTCGCGCGGCATGCCAACGTGGCTTTCGACCTTCATCTCTACCACTGCTGCTTGGCCGGCCAGGAGGGTGGGCCATAGAGGTCTTCCAACGCTTGCCAGCTTCCATGGTTGACTTGAATTCCAGAAATGACAAGCCGAGGGCCTCCACTTCTGCCTCAATTGCTGCACACTTTGGATCCATTCGACTCAACATGTCATCAAATATGCCAGCTGCTGTTGTTTGATGGTTCTGACTGAAGCATTCAACAGTGGTCCGTCATTACAGCATCCCGATGGACGATGCGGGGTTTGTGGCATTCTTAGTGGCTTGCATTCTCCGCCACTTCAATCATCAGTGTCCAAGAAAAGGCTTGATCCCTCCAATATTTTATTTAGGCTGCCTTCCCTGAAGGGTGCTTCAGACTCTCAGTTCAGTCAGTTCAGAGTGTTGGCTCATCCGGGGGCGTTGCTGCTGTCTTGCGCACTTTCAGCCTTCAACCACTCCCAGATAGACCTCCCCCGCCCTCAGTGGGTCGGGTGAGGGCCGGGTGAGGGCAATTTTCGAGCTTGTTGAGGCATGGAGCTACGATGGGGTAAAACGAGCAGGAAGTTACCGTACTTGCTGGTGCGGTTGCTGCATGTTCCCTTCTTTTCCAGTTTGGGAATGGCAACAAACCGAGAAAGGTGATCAACCCGGCCATATTAAAGAAAAAAAACACATGTTTGGTTCCGTTTTTGGCATCCCTTCACGGAAATGGGAGCCCATCGTTCGCTTGTCGCTGCCCTGGCATCGGAAGCTTTCTCTGAGGCTTCGGCGCCTGGTGGCACCGCCAGGGCCTGGGGTCTCATCTGCGCATGGCCAAGCGGGACCGCAAGATCCTGCGGCGCGTGCCTGCGGTGGTCGGGGAGTGGAGCCTGGCGTTGCCGCAGAAGGCGGTGGCGCAGGCGGACCACGAGGACCAGGCGGGGAGGGGAGGGGGGGGGAGCGGGTGGCGGGGGGTAGGCTCATTGGCCACTTGAGACACCTGTTTGAAGCAAACTTGGCGAAACATGAAGATAGCTTTCACTCTTTGCCCTTTTGGTTTTCCTCATTTTCCCTGATCAGGAATGGAACAAAACGGGGGGGAAGGATGGGATTCGTTGCGTGCCACATGGAATGCGTCATCTCACTGAGGCATACAAGGCCTTTGCCAGTGCTCAGCTCCAAGCGTACAGCCACGCTTCACATGGCTGGTTCTTTTGGAATTGGTGCGACAGCCCGGAGCACCACCCCGGGTGGGATGCGCGGACTTGCCTGAAGCGCCAGTGGCTGGAATTGGAATGAGATGAAGGCAAAAGATGAGGATCAGATGGCTGTAGTGCAAAATTGCTGCATGAAGTTATATGTTTGGGTTGTCGACTGAGGTTGTCGCCAGAATTGGGATCTCCCTCAGAATTAGCTGCATGCACGCCAAGTGCCAGAGAAGCGGCTTGGCTTAGTGAGGCGACCGCTCCTCCCTTCCTGCCATTGCCGTTGATCCCAACTGTTGAACTGTCCACTCGCCTAGGAAGGGAGAGCCCTGTCGCGTGGCTCTAGAGCACCAATATCGGATTGGAGATGCTGACTTGGATCTTGGGACTGGACCCAGCTTCCTCCCAAGAATCTGCAGTCTGAGAAGCGGCCTGCAGATCTGAAGGGAAGACGTATCCGGGACACTGAGACCAACACTTGGCAGGGACGCTTCTTGGATAATTCATACAAGGGCCTGAGAACCCATTGAGCCCTTGGCTAATGTTCAGCAGGCTGCAAGGGGCGGGGAGTTGCAGAATAGGCACTGAAGCCAATCTGCATGTGGAAACCGTGAGCAGCGTCTGTTGGCCCGCCTTCAGATGCCGCCATGCAACCAGCTTTCCTAGATGCGAGCGGACCGCGCAAATCATGTGTCCGCACCGGACGGGAATAACGGCGTGTTTTCGGGAACTTGCTGCCAACATGCTTGCCACTGTCGCTTCGGACGTCAGTGCAAAGCTGCAACCGCGCCAGGCAGTTGTCAAGTACGACGGCTTGGTCCTAGGCGAGTGGTATTGGATGGGGCGGGAGGACCTGGCGAATGCGGATTGCCCATCCGGCACTCACCAACAAGCTCGCTCCCCTTGACTGGGCTATGCAACAAAAAAAACACCCACACGAACATAGGAACGAGGCATCTAAGCAACAAAAATCAGTAGCAATCTTCCAGACGGGAAGTGACTTCTGGGAGCTGGTCACGCAGCCGTCCCCGCCAGGCCTGGCTCGTTGGAAGGGCCGACAGCTGCGGAACGACCTGCCGCCGCAGTGGCGCTGCCCGGACTTGGCCATTTGAGTGAAAACGCGAGGCGGCAGGGGCGTTCGCGCAGGCGACCTGTTTTTGCTACCTACGCACCCGGCAGAAAGCCGGCCCACTCCCTGAGTTCCTGGACTTTAGCCTTGAGAAGGCCATTTTGGTGCAACCAGCAAGCTTGGCCCTTTGTCTGGTCAGGAAGTGAGCCTAGCAAGTTATTGCGTCAACTGGGAGGAATGCAAGCACATGCTTTGGTTGGCCTGCTGACCCCTTGGATCGAAGGAAAGCGAGGCAAGAGGGTTTTGAAGTTGGAAGGCGGAGGTTGGCGACACAGTTCGGGGGGCCTTGTAGGCTTGAACCAGACAAGATAGGGATTGACGTCCAACAGCTTTCGGTGAGGATGTTATCCATAGCGAATTGGAGGCAAACTCGTGCAGTCAAGTGCTCGGCGCTCCCATGAAATATGAAGAATTTGATGTATGTGATAATTGAGACATCCAGGTAGAGACCTTGTGAAACCTTGAGCAGGTCTTTTTCCAGGCTAGGGCCGTGACTGTTTGAACTCTTTTGGCCCGAAACTGCAAAACACAAAAGAAGCAATCTTCACGCGGAATATACTCCTGCAAACCGGCGTGGTCACTTTGTTTGTAGCAATTCAAGCCGCTCTTGTGGTTGCCTACGGTTGTCCTTTGCCTGGACTTTGATGACAGATGTCGGCTTTTCCCACCCTGAGCCCGACAACAAACACAAGTACTGCCCGACAGTTAGTGTTGACTTTTTTTGTGGCCAGCAACAAGTGCTTGACTTTGGCTGTCAGTGACACCTTGTGGAACTAGGCAAAGCCTTGAGCAGCCTGTGCTGACATGTGTCTTGCACCAAGATCACAGCATGCGCCGATCTATACTTGCAAAGGTGAGGGGGAAGGGGTGTTTGCGGCAGTACTCTTAAGCGTACTCTCTGCACCACGATTGTGACACGTGCATGTCTGCAATGCTTTGGCACGAATAAAGGCCCATTAGGGGTTCCTGCCAAGATACGGGTCAACAAGGGACCGGCAAGCAAAGATGGTTTGGCGCACTCTGACTCAGATCTTGTCAAGACCATTGCTTTGATCTCCTCAAGATTTATCTCACTGAGCTTGGCACTCGCCGCCATATCGCCATGTCGCGCAAAAATAGTACCTACTCCTCGAATTCTGCCAGGGCCTCGTGGAACGTGGGCCAAAGTGGGCCACGAACGTGGGCGTGAACAACTTGAGCCATCACTAGAGGGAAGTGATCCACGCAGGACGTATCTTGTCTTAGTTGCAACAGGCAACCTCCAAGCAAGACAAGCCCCATCCACACAGACCCCGAGTCCGACGCAAGGCCACTGGGAATGCCTGCGACGTGTGAGAAGGGTTGGGTGTGTCCTAATATAAGGGACACTTGAAACATGAGCCACATGTGAGGAGTCTCTACTATTTGTTTGTGCTTGTCCCGGGACTGATGAGCTCCCTTCGTCGTGCACCCAAGAGGCACATTGCAAATGTCGACAGGTGTTGCAACTTTAAACTCTAAGCAGTCTAAGCACGGAAATGGTCGACTTCCTCAAAGAGCAACACCCCTCTCACCCGGCTTCCATGGATGTGGCAACGTTGGGATCCCAGGCGCGGCAGCTTCTGTCCGAGCCCAGCCAGGTGCCGGGGCTTGGGTGAAGCGCAGTTCACTTCGCGATTCCAATGTTTTCAAGAGAGGGATCCCAAAGAACCCAATTTTGAAGCCTTTGATCCGTGCCTCATGGCTCTCTGCCGGTGGCCCACCGAGGGAAGGATTGCGCAAGACGATGGTCTGCTGCCTTCTTGCAGGCTCAAGCGCTTCCATCTTTTTTCTACCATATCTGTAGGTTGCCGCCTTTTCTTTTCGGGATGGCCACGGAGACCCTGAAGATCAACGATGGCACCACCATGGAGATCGCCCGGCTGCCAGACGTGGACGACGCCACCTGGGCAGAGCTGAAGGCATACGTGGAGGGCAACCCGGAGACGGCCAAGACGCTGCAGAACTTCGCGAAGAACCCGGAGGCCGTGCCACCTCCTTGGAGTTTGGGGTTCTTCATGCTCTTTCTGCTCCTGTTTTTACCCCAAGGGGGTGGTTTTCCCTTGCACAAACAACCCCCCAAAATAGGTAAGCCCTATCAACCCAGCAAATAGCTAGCTTCCGAAAAGGACAGAATCAATCAACTCTTTTCACAACGATTAAACAAAGTCTTGTTTGTTGGGGACCAGCGTCGTGTTTCTCGCCCGGAGGCCATGCGGGGATGGCTGCAGACCCAGGCCATCGCGGAGCACTATAACACCAAGCTCTCCAACGGGGACACCCCGGTGCAGGACAAGGTGAAGATGTCCAAACGACCTCCCTGGTTTCCATCTGGTTTCCATTTGGTTTCGCGTTGAAAAAATCCCCACCCCCCCCAACCAAAAGAAGAAGAGTGTGTTTCCTTTCCGAGGGCAGGGCAGCAGTCCCATTTCTATCCCAGGGTGAAACGGATGGAGGCCTCTTCAGTCGTTTCCCTTGAAAAACCATCGCCCAAAGAAGCACCTCATAG
Organism: Effrenium voratum; assembly: GCA_963377175.1. Taxonomy (NCBI): domain Eukaryota; class Dinophyceae; order Suessiales; family Symbiodiniaceae; genus Effrenium; species Effrenium voratum. Next base: position 416,879 of record CAUJNA010003604.1, on the reverse strand, counting down.
GGGAACCCTCGTTTAGTGGTTTGTTTCTCTTCAGTACCTGGTTTCCCTTTGGTTTCCCTTGAACACCACCTCCAAAAGGCAGAATTGGCAAGGTGAAGTCCTTGGAATCGGACCCTGATCTTGCGGCGGTCTTCGAGGACATCAAGAAGAACGGCATGGAGGCCGCCATGAAGTACTACCAGGACCTTGAACAGCGGGTTGGTTTTGGGGTTGGCTCAAAGGGAAATCGAACACGCCAACCGCCAAAATTTGTGGGTCGGGTTACTCTTGAGACAAGAGACAAGCCCAGTGATTCAAAACAAGGGGGACAGGGTGTTGGGGCCCTTCAGACACGGCCCGCATCCATTTGGACATGATTTCCCTTTTTCAGAGTTACTCCGAATCTCAGAACAATGACCAGCCAAGGGTTGGTTTTGCCTTTCCAGCTAAACTTTACCAACTTGTGGAAATCGAATCGGTCGAATGCAGCCTGTTATTCAGGGTCTCTCAAGGGATACATTTGGCCCAGTTGGAAGATTAATCAAATACCTGCTGATTAACAGGACCCAAATCCTTGTCAAGCGGGTGTTTGTTAGATGGGTTTGTCTTTGTTTGAGGGTACCCCTACAAGGGGACAAATAATCGATGGATTTTCCATCTTTGCTCGCTGGGGAGTAGATGTTCTGCTGAGTGCCCATGTTGCTCGTGTGAAAGCGCAGTGATTGCCATGATTTCCTGGTCACCGTGCTAGCTCAAGCTACCCGTTGGTAGCCAGCGCCCATGTTTGCCAAGTCTTTTGACTCTACATGCCCCGTGAAGCTGCGCAGGCGCAGCTGGTGCTTCGCTTTGATGATTTCCTCAAAAAGCCGTGGTGTTCCGCAACGTTCTGCATGTGCCTGGGAATGTGGTCCTATTCGTGGTTGAAACTGCTATCATTTTGCTACTACATATTTGTTATCGGGACGATGACATCCTCAATGTGGCACCCTTGAGCGGCCAGCTTGTAGGCTTGGCCATGACCAACATCCTGGGCTTCATCCACTTCACAGGTGCGAAAGACCGCCTCGGAGCAAGGCTGGCTACAGTTGATCTCGACATTTGGCTCCTGGCCCTCCGTCACGGGCCTGCAATCTTGAGGGGTGAGGCGCCCAAGCCATGGGAAAAGCTACGGCTTCGCAACTCCATTTGGCGCGGGATCCCGCTGGCATGCATCGACTTCTACCTGGCCTCGAGGAACTCATTTGAGATGCCTTTGTGTCAAGCCGCCGCCACATTGCGCGCCATGACTTTCAACTGGGATGCAAGCAACTTGAACACTCCCTGGCTGAGCTCCTTGAGCAAACGCGGAATTCATCCCGACAACATTTCAGCAATAGAATATGAATTCAAGTATGTTCAATCACAGCTTTCAATAACCCCTCCAGCAAATCCTCCTTTACTATCTGATTCTGTTAAAAGTCTGCTTGTGGAGATTGAACACTCTACTTGGAAATCCTCCCACTGTGACAGCTCCAAGTGGGATCTTGGGAGAATGACATGGCTCGAGGATGTATCACAGACTTGGATGGGGTATCATGATTAAAGCCTATATATATATATTATTTGCAATATTTTGTACTTTGGTGTTGTAAGTAGTTGTGTTTCTGATGTATTGTTTTTAGTACTGAAAAATAGCCATTAGAGTATGAATACATATATATATATACACATTTATTATCATTTCAATTCAGAGTATACATATATATATATATATATCTATATATATATATTTATTATCATTTCAACTTGTTTTCACATTTATATAAACAGCACTTCTTCACTCTTTCTATATCTCTCTCTCTCTGTCTAGCAATCTATGGTGGCGAGCGGGTGCACATGAGCGTAGGTTCTTACCATCTACGGACATGGAGCACTGGGGGGCGGGCGCCGCAAACTGTCGCCATGATTCGGGGCTTGCGTCAGCACCAAAAGGATGAAATTTGCTCTGACGAATTTGCTAACTCGTGGCACCACTTCCGTCACCTCGATGTACATCAGCGATATCGCCAGTATCCCCAGCAATGAAGTCCAGCGGAAAATCGCTCTGAGGGATGCGCTGGAGCGGGCGCACTTGGACGTGACTCCGTATCATTTGCGGGCATTGCTGCACTGGTCGCGTGTGCCTGACCTTGCCAAAGTGCTGCGCCTGCCGCGAAATCTGTACCTCACTTTGTGAAGTGCCGAATCTGCCACGCAATCTGCAACAGACCCTGCCAAAGTGCTGCGCCTGTCACGGAATCTGCACCTGACCTTGCCAGAGTCCTGCGCCTGCCATGCAATCTGTGACTGGCCCTGCCAAAGCGCTGCGCCGCCGCGCAGTCTGTGCCTGACCTTGCCAAAGCGCTGCGGCTGCCACGCAATCTGTGCCTGAACTTGCGGCAGTGTTGCGCTTGTCAAGCAAACTAATGTCGTGAAAAGTGCGCGCGTCCGTGCCAATGGCCGGCTCTGAATGCTCCGGATGCGGTCCGAGAATGCTTTGACCAGGCGTCGCGATCGGGCTGACTTTCGTCCAAAAGCACCGAAACTCGGAGAGGTTGCGCGCTTTTCACATTCTGAGATTCTGTTCCGCACTACACGCATGGGCGCTTTTCTTTCCTGCACGGCTGTCATGTGTCGCAAAGTAGTTGCCGTTCCGTGGTCTAAATTTCCTTTGGTTATGTTTGGACTGTTTTCAAGGTTTTTTTTCTTTATCACTGTTTAATTGAAGATTATGAACATGTATAAAAGCGATAAAACTAACAAGTTTTCACTCGTTTTTGATGTTGGTTTAATCATGTTTCAATAGTCCTGTTTTAGCAACAACATCTCCAATAACAATATGTGATCTACCCTTGTTATTCCGTTTCTACATGAGCATACAATACTCAAGCCCTTTTATACTCCACTATTTGCTTGCAACCATGGCTATTGAAATTTCATCTTTTGTAATTGCTCCCCTTTAACAAAATATTACACCAGCATAGACCCCAGCTAGCGAAATACGTGCCAATGATTGCACGCAAAGACTTCTAACAGCACTGCCTGAAGAGCACCTCAAACAACACCCCGAACAGCACCCCGGACTGCATGCCCTCTGGCCCCCTATTGTCAATCTGGCAAAGTGCGCCCGCACTGCCACCTGCATGCCGCCTAGCACCCGGCCGTCAATCTCGCAAACATGCGCCCGCGCCGTCACCAGCACCCAAGCAGCGTCCCAACAGACCTGCACCAGCACCCTGCCATCAATGTTAGAAAAATCACCAGCAGCTGCCAAACAGCACCTACACCAGCACCCCAAACTGCACGCCCAGCCGTCAATCTCGCAAATCAGTTTCCCTTCTTTTTAAAACCCCTATAGCTTTCAGCTATCTGGGGGACATATCCTTGCTTGCATGTTTGCTGTATCATTTGTCAGACTTGCCTGTTGTGCTAGTGTCCTGCCTTCAACAATCCTAAGCATAATGTAATTTAATTGTAACAATAAGTTTCATTTGTTTGGATATGTTGTATTTATGAGTGATAAGCTAATAGTCCGGATGGTTTGCAAGAACACCAAAGGGAAACGGTGCAATTTGAAGGGTTGTCTACTTTGAAACATCCTCATGCATCCTTCTACCAGAATCCATTTTCAAAAGTCGGAGGACGAGGAGCTGATGCTGAAGATCTCCCAGAAGATGGGGGGTTTGCCCGCGGAGCTCAGCCCCGTGCTGCAGAAGATCGAGGACACCGCCATGACGCTGCACGAGGCGGCCAAGCGGGGCGACCTCGCGGCGGTGAAGAGCTTCCTGGAGAGGACCGATGTTGAGAGAACTCAGCGGACATGCGGAGATTGTGCTCTCCGAGCACACAAAGTTTTGAGAACAAATTTGCGCCAATGGCCCAACGCACCAGCCTAGTAACAACTTTGCGACCTTGGCCAAGAGCTGCTTCTGGTTCCAACTGGACCAACCTTTTCGAGTTTTAGCCCCTTTGGTGCCTTTGGTCCCCAAACTTGTGAACCTTTGTCTCTGGCCGAAGCAGTTCCTCAGCACTTCCCCAGGAAGAAGCCGCTGGACGCCCAGGACTTCAAGGGCATCACGCCTTTGGGCTACGCCATCGGCGCGAACCGCATCGCCGTGGTGAAGCTGCTGTTGCATTGCCGGACTTGGCATTTTGTTGAAAGAAGACACGCGTTGTTTTTGCTCGAAGAGAACGAAGAAACACACTTTTGCTTTTGTGGGTTTACCTCATTTGTCGAACCCACAAAGATTAACTCCTCCTTCAACTTTCCAAAGTTGCAACAAAGAGTAGCCAGTTTGTTTTGTAGGTTGGACAACCGGGCGAACCCTTACGCGGTGGACAGCTCCGGGAACAGTGGGCTGCACTACGCGGCCGGCTACGGCAGGAAGGAGCTGCTGGAGTATCTCCTGAAGGAAGGGATGTGACCGGGGATGGGGTGTCCTGTTTTGAAGCTCAAGAAATGGGTGGGTCCCTGTAGTTTCCCTTTAAACCAACCCCAAACTGGCTGCCCTCGCCAAACTAGTAAGTTGGAAACCGTTTGGATATAACCCACGTACAAGTCCCCCGATGTAACCGAGGTGGCCAACCAGCTAGCTTGGCCGAACATTCTGCGGGTGTCTTTCTTAGAGCCCGCTTGGTGTATTGTCAAAGGAAACATCAGACAGAAACCACCTTTTTTTGGCGGTGATACAAAGTAGTCTTGGATTGTTTTGAGGTGTAACTAGTAATTCGAGCTGTGACTATGCATCATATTTTTGATGATGATAAACCACGTTTTCGATTGTATACAAACCTTGGAGGTTGGGGCCAACGTGAACCAGCCCAACGCGCAGGGCATGACGCCACTGGCCGCGGCCACTCAGAACAAGCAGGAGGCAAGCATCCAGGTTTTGAGGGCTCATGGAGCCCAGTGAATGGGTGCATTCCAATACTGAGTCAGAGCCACAGGGGGAGCCATGGAAAGGCCATGGCCAGTGGGCAATGGCTCCCCTTGCTATGGCTCGGAATCAGTATCCGATGCAACCTGGAGAATGCTCGAGCGTCTTTTTTATCACGTCGCCGTCCGGGCGGAACTGTCCGGACTTGCGCGCCCAGCAGAAATGCTTCGTTAGTCAACGCCTGCGAATTGCAGGAACTCCGCCCGCTGGGCGTCAGACACTTGCGTGTCAAAAGCAGTGATCTTGAGCAGGCTTCCGGAATGGAGAAGCTGGTTACGGGCAACCCACCTGCAAGAAGCACAGCCCACTCACACCAAAACGGCTTGCAGCTCAAGGTGCGTTTTCTCCAGGTATTTGACCCAAAAGAACGCCCAGTGACTTCTCATCTCTTTCCTCGCGCCACCCAAGCCTTGCTTATTCGTACACCCCCTCGAGAAATAGATTTACTTTGCCAAAGAAGAACAGTGTTTCTCCACCCGTCAAACCAGTAATCAAACCGCAAGGGTAGACAATGGATATTGAGCCCTTGTGTCTTCCCTTTCCAGGGACAGCATAGCATGTCTACCTCAGATTGCCCTGGCCAACACCAAACTTCTCAATGAGGCTTTCTGAGAAAACCAATGACTTGTCAGGGTTCCATGATGCTTTGGCTCCTGCCTTCTGGTCGTACACATTAGCCTTTTCACGAGCATGTCTTTCATTGAGGGCCGCTTTTCTTGGGGCGTTCTGAAGTGAAACCAAACGGAACACTACCATTTTGGGGGTCCCCTATCTTAATCACTCCATGGATGAAACACAGCCAATGCAGCAAACATGGATCTTACCCAACTCTCCGCACTCGATGCCGGAGATATTTTCATGCAAGCCATCAAGGATGGATTGCGCTGTTTGCATGTTGCTGTTGTGAAAGGTCCAGCTACAACTCCAGGTTTGCTCCACCAAGACTTGTGATCCGGTACTTTTTGCCAGCAATGCTGCCTAGCTTCTTTTAAAGCTAGACTCCAAGCCGAAGTGGTGCCATATGTTCCTTGTCCATTCAAGCAGCGGCACCCGAATGAATTGGATGTCTGTTCATAGGAGGTTTGCTATATCTTCAATCATTTTTTTGCTCGGAGAAGAGTGGGTGGCCTCTGCCCAGGATTCATCTGCCATTTGTGAGGCCTTGGGGGTGGATTTGCCCAGAGACTCCAATGAAGCCTTTGAGTCGGCCAAGCGAGCCAAGGCGCAGCCTGCAGAGCACTTGGCCGTTGCAGAATAAACATACGATGCATGCTTCTATACATTTGCCAACAGCTCCATGCATCAGTACATATACATTTATACACACGTTGCACACCTGCATATACCTTTACAAATAGATCTGCTTTTTGTTTGCGTTTGGAGTTGCAAAGCGAGACACCCACACACACTCTGAGAACCTTTCTCACAGGCTGCAATAAGCGTTGTTCACTTTTTGCAGGGCGTCAGTTGGACCCCCAAAGCCCGTCGCGTCGCCGGTCAGAACCTGAGCTTCGCGAGCGCGTGCTCGGGCACGCTGGTGCTGGCCAACACGCTGCTGGGGGGTTCCGGGCTGCTGGGCATGCCGGCGGCTTTGGCCAAAGCAGGCGCGCGGTTCCGGTCGCGCGACGATGGAGACGGATAGCCGGTCCACGGATCACACATGTACATGGAATCCACCAGGCAAGCTTTTCCCTTTTGAAGCAACATGGTCCAAGCCATGACCCCCATGTGAGGTTCCATGTGGATGGGCGCGTAAGGTCTGGAAAGTCTGGCCGAAGTAGTCTGAAAAGTCTGGAAGTTTGGATAGTCAGGTGCGTCTTGGTGTGTGTATGTGTGTATATATATATATATATGTATACGTATACATACAATCATTTCGTGTTTTTTTATTTCAATGAACCTTCATTCACTCGCTACTCATTCCTTGTTTCCTTCCTTCCTTCCTTCCTTCCTTCCTTCCCTCCTTCCTTCATTCATTTATTATTCATTTAATTTTACTCATTGATTTTACTTATTCATTCATTCATTCATTCATTCATGCATGCATGCATGCATTCATTCATTCATGCATGCATGCATGCATGCATGCATGCATTCAATCAATCATTCATTCATTCATTCATTCATTCATTCATTCATTCATTCATTCATTCTTTTACACACACACACACATCTATGCACACATATACACACACATACACATACACTTGCACATATGTACATATACAAATAATTACATACATACGTACACACATACACACATACAAACATACAAACATACAAACATACAAACATACAAACATACAAACATACAACCATACAAACATACAAACAAACAAACAAACATACAAACATACAAACATACAAACAAACAAACATACAAACATACAAACATACAAACATACAAACATACAAACATACAAACATACAAACATACAAACATACAAACATACATACATACATACATACATACATACATACATACATACATACATACATACATACATACATAGATAGATAGATAGATACATACATACATACATACATACATACATACATACATGCATACATACATACATACATACATACATATATACATAGATACATAGATACATAGATACATAGATACATAGATACATACATACATACATACATACATACATACACACATACATACATACATGCATACATACATACATAGATACATACATACATACATACATACATACATACATACATACATACATATATACATAGATACATAGATACATAGATACATACATATGCACACATACATACACACACATACGTACGTACTGCATACGTACGTACATACGTACATACGTACACATACATACATACGTACACATACATACATACATACGTACATACATACGTACATACATACATACATACATACATACACACAGACATACAGACATACAGACATACAGACATACAGACATACAGACATACAGACATACAGACATACAGACATACAGACATACAGACATACAGACATACAGACATACAGACATACAGACATACAGACATACAGACATACAGACATACAGACATACAGACATACAGACATACAGACATACAGACATACAGACATACAGACATACAGACATACAGACATACAGACATACAGACATACAGACATACATACATACATACATACATACATACATACATACATACATACATACATACATACATACACACATACTCATACACATACAATGCATACACATACACACACACACAGACACATGCAGATGCACATGCGCACGGGCATGCACATACACATACACATACACATACAGACACGTACGCACATATACACCCATGTACATATCCACACACATACCATGCAAACAAGCTAACTTGCTAACATGCATACACACATACATGCAGCCCTGCATACATGCATACATGCAGACATATAGTTGCACATATATATATATATATATACATGTAGTCATATTCTACGTTTTCACATATACACACACACATTACGCAGATGTCGCTTCGATGCACGTTAAACATGCACACACACACACATATATATATATTATACATATTTCATATAAGCGTGTTCATGCTTTGCCACTTTGAGCCCGTGCGTTTCTTTTTTTTTTCTCTGGCCAAGAGGGATGCAACTCGGAGCGGGAGGCTACTTGCTGGGCCTGGGCCTGATGGTGGTCTTCGGGTTGTTCTCGGCCTTCGGGTGTCACTTGCTGCAGTGCTCTGCGCGAAGGACGTGGGATGTTTGGTGGATGGTGTCAGGAACGATCTCTGGAAGAATGGGGAAGTCACCTAGAGTCTACCTAGAGTCAAGGTGAGGGAGCATAGGAAGTTTGTGCCCACTTGCTCTCAACAGCAACTCTTTGCCCAAAATGTGTGGTTTGCATTCTACTTTGAACCCAAAGGCAGGGTACCCTGTATGTTGCAATACCCTCCCGTGTCGCCATGGAACCTGACTGCTGTCATGCTTGGACCATTTGCTCTAAATGTTGACCCTCTGGTGGGTTCCATGTTAGTGGCCAGGGAGAACGCCCTTGGTTTTCTTTCTGGTCCGTTTGGAAGGGACGCATAGGACAGTTTCCTTTTGAAGACAACTGTTTAGAAGTGCATGATGAGCTTGGTTGCCTGCAATGTGCGTAGCTGGCTGTAGTTCAGTTAATGCATTTCGTCTCAAACTCCATGATCCAGGACTGGGAGGAAGCCCATGCCCATTCCAGGACCATTCCACATGGCTAACTCTCTGCCAGACAATCTTCATGAGCCCGGAACAAAACTGAATGAAAAGACGAGCCCAACGAGCAGGCCCCCCTGGCGAACCGTGTGCGGTCCGGTTTTTCGCGCAGGATTGGCCAAGCTCCTTGCAGCTTCTACACCGCCTGAGCCTTGAGCGTGGCTTTCCCAAAACTAGTTGCTCCAAAAAAAGAATAAACACGCTGAAACCTTTCATAAGTGTGATGTGGCCGTGGCTCGTTCTTTTTGCTGCTTGAAGAGAAGTATGTGAAGTGGCCGTGGCCAGTTTTGCCCATATCGCAGCCAGGAGATGATACCATGACGGATTGCCCGCCAGGGGCAAGAGACTGTCAAGAGACCAGTCTTTGGGCCAGACACATGGGCGAGCAATATTTTGTGTCCAGGCTTGGCGACTGGGTCTGAGGTGGCATCATGTCGGCGGGTCGGTCGGTGAGAGTCTAGATTTGAGTCAGCCGTTTACGAACACCCTGCAAACCAATCATCGATCACCCACACGAACACACGAACACGCCCAAAGTCCCAAGCCCCACAACCCGAATTCACGAACCATTTTGGGCGCCAGCACAGGCTGCTGAACAAGGAAAACAATGGCTGGCCTCTTCCGCCGAGCTGTCGTGGCTTTTTCCAACAGCACTCTTCAGCTCCAATTCCCAGGTTGTTGATTTTGCAATAGTAAGGGACCCAAGAGTAAATGAGGGTACAGGGGGTGCCACACTCGGACCTCACGACTTCCAGGTCTCGAATGCAGTGGTGCCACGCTGGACTTGGCTGATCGACGCCTGGCGTAGAGATTGTCAGGTGTTTCCTTTTGGCTTTCCCTTGAAATGCATCAATCAACCAGCTGATGCCTAAGGTGTTTTTCCTTTGCATTTGATGGGGCGCTTGTGCTCAGCTTGCCCATGGGCGGCTTGTGCTCAGGACGGGGCCGTGATGGTGAAATGCTTCGGGGTGGCCACGTCGTACTTGATCATTGTAGGCGACCTGGCTCCCCCCGCGCCTCGACTGCACCGCCTGGAAATGGATGCTAAGCTTGAAGCGCCTGGGAGAATATGGGAGGCCGCATGCCCAGAGTTGTTTTCCCGGAAAGAAGTGAGGCTCCAACGAAGGGAAGAGATTCATGCATGGAATTCGGGGTCTCTCCGCTTTGCCGCACTCCCGGACAGCTCGCTTCATTTTAGCCCTGTGTTTGACCGAGGTTCCGTCACTTTGAAGGTATTCCCTTACATCCCAATTTGTCAGTGAGTGCTGCCGAGTTCAGGACACATCCCAATCCGACCCCGGCAAAACTCGCTCAGAGGAAGGCGGAAGCCCCGACGGCCGAGGCTTTGGCGCACTTTGGCTTCCAGCGGCCCCGCTGGGAGGTGATCCTGGTGAGGCATCTCTGGAGGGATTCGGGGAGAGAGGGGGGGGAATATTCTGTTTGGGCGCCGACGTGTTCTAGGAAGTGTCGTGAAACCGGGTGAATGCACCAGGGACGAGACAAAATCAGGCATGCAGCCATGGTGACTGCCATATCAATGGCATTCGTTAATTGGATCTTTTAGCTCTCCCGACATGAGGAGAGCTGCCTTAGAATGCTACCACGCTGATGGATCTCGTACGAAGGAGACGTGAACTGTCATGAGCAACGGAAACAAACAGGATAAAGAAAGGGAACACGCTTCAAACATAGGAATGTACACTTCGTGCAAATCAACAAGGCAGAGCATGAAAGTTAAAATTGAGCCACAGACAAGGAACACTGAACCTTCTCAACAAGGAAGTTTAGTCGAGGAGAAATCGGAAAGATTGCTTGGGGATGGTGCCAAACCCAATCATGGGCATTTATGTACTACCCTTTTGCTGAGGTGTCTTGCATAACAAGCCTCCAGCCAGGCAGCCAACCAACCCAACAACCAGCAACCAGCCAACCAAGCAAGATCTTTCGCCCACGCTTCCGCCTTCCCGCCTCGCCAAATTCGCCAGCTTCGCGCCGGCTGCGACCCTGGCCTGCTTCAAGAACCTCAGCGGCCTCAGATTCACTGCTGCCCCTTGGCCGTGTTTGGCGCACTGTATGGACGCAAGTTGCCTTGTCCCCGATCCCTTTGCATTTCGCCCTTGTCAGGCGGATGGCCCAGCCCCAAGCCCCAAGCCCCGCGGCCCAAGCTGTTCTGAGGCTGGATCCATGGTGATTGTCGTTTGGACCACCGTGCTGATCGTCCTCTTCCTGCTGCAGCCCACCCAGGTCTTGCCATTTGCGGGACAGAGGGCGCTGACTTGGGCTGCGGGGGTGGCCAACACATGCAACAATGCTTTTACCCAGCAGCTGGGAAGAGTCTTTTAATCGGCGGTGAACAAAGCTGCTGTGCTCTTGGATCCTTGTAGGGAGCTCTAGTCGGAAGCTTTTGTGTTTTGTGCCTCCTCCAGCTCTTGATGTGTTTCATGCAGCCCTGTACGGAAGGCTTTGAGCGCGGTCGGCTGCCTGCTTTAGGCTTTGCATCTCCACCCTTAGGATGACAATTGACCACATTGCTTGCTCTGTTTGGGACTCTGAAAGAAAGACGGTTGCCTTGAAGAGTGGTTTGCAATTTCCTCCCAGCCAGGCCTTTGAGCCCTGCAGTTCCAAAGAGGCTCGGATGGGAAAGAAACGGGTTCCGGCGTGCATCATCGTGTTGGTACGTCTTTCGGCCCTTCGGGAGACAGGAGGCCGCTTTGGGAAAGCGGTCTTCCAACAAGTTTAATAAGAAGACAGATGACACAAATGGCCATTTGGGTATGTGTCAACATAGGGGTACCTTGCGCCAAAGCGAGCGAGTAGATTCCAATTGGCTTCCCTTCAAAACAACCGATAAAAAGCAAAAGCCAACTCAAAAAACAGCAACAGGCCAACTCAAAAGGAAAAAATCAAGCCACCCAGGTGTCTTGCCCCTGCCAGTTGCCCGGCCCCCCCCCCCCTCCAGGCCCTGCCCTGCGGTGACGGGGTGGTGGAGGCGATCGTGACCTCCGACCCCTTGGCGCTGGGCAAGGCGCCGGTTTTCGATTGCTATGGATGTTTCAAGGGACACCAAAGAGGGCCCCGAACATTTGCGGGTGTACAAAGCCTGGGTTTCAGCTCTGGTGTTCCAGTTTGCTTCTCTCTTTACCCCGAAAAGAGGCGCAAGCCTCAACAGGACGAGCGCGAGGTTTGTGATGTCAGAAAGGCTTTGCACGTCTGCCGCTTCACAATGAGGGGCAAAGGTTCCAGGACAACGTCACCGGTGAATCAGTCCGATTCACCCGCATCAGTTCCACAGGGGCAAACTTGTTCGGCGCAAGGTGGGCGCAGCGCAGGCGTTGGCTCAAAGGGTCGGTTCAGCAAACTGGTGGGACAATTGGCAGAGCTGCACCCGCTCGAAGACAGCAACCAGAGATCACGTTTACTCGGGCATGCAAAAGGCGCACACACACACACACACATGACAACATAACGTTGTGGCCTCGCAGAAGGATTCAGGCTTCGGCCCAGGATGCACTGGCCATAGGCGTAGCTTGTTGGTTAGCGAGCGCTGCATCCCTTTGGCTTGGGCCCCGCGGGGAGGGGCGGAGGGTCTGGGAAATTGACGCCTGTGTGGCACAAGGAAAGGCATGGAAAGTCTAGGCCAAGGAGAAGGAGGAACAGGAGAATAAGAAGGAGTCATGAGTCATGAAAGCACTACTGAAAATAGGAACTCTGCGGGCAGAGGCTACTGTACTGTGCAGTCCCGCCACCCCGCCAATGCCACCTGAACTAGCCTCGCATACAAGCGGACCGCCTCTGGCAGGTTTGTTCCAACTTGGTTCCAAAACCAGGCTAGCACCAATTTGTCACATTGCAGAACTTTCATTTTACGAGCTGTGAACATTGGAACCCGTGAAACCATTAAGAAGACAAGCTTGAGTTGGACGGTACCTCAACAATATGTGACGTGGTCACACCTCCGCTTGATCAATCGGATGTTCTGCAGTGATCCATCATGCTAGGGATTCCAGACCCCGCTCTGCGGGTTTATTGACCATGCACGTGAATTGCGCCCTCTGTTTGCTTCCAAGGCTTGTGCCCGCAATCTCTTTCAGGTCATGCCGCCAGGCAGGGTCAGCTTGCTTTTGGGGTGGGGCAAAATTGTGGCTGGATCGGTTCTTTGTGTCTTTCGGTTGAAATTCAGCCCTGTTGGGGTTTTGAGATTCTGAGAAAAAAGCAACTTGCCCTTCTGCTGAAGCTTGTGGCATTGCTGTGCAGGAAGCATGCCAGAAACCTACGGAGCCCACAGATCAAAGGGAACGTCAATTTAAACGTCTTGCAGTGATTCATGTATCGCGCAAGTTCATCTGAAAGGAAAGGAGTGCAGTTCACGAGGGGGCATGCAACTTCTGGTCCGAAACACATGTGAAGCAATGCCAAGGTACTTTGATGATGTGGTTGTTGTTGATGATGACGGTGGAAGTGGTATGGTTGTGATGATGATGATGACGACGACGATGATAATGATGCTGATGCTGATGTTGATGTTGTTGTTGATGTTGATGTTGTTGTTGATGATGATGATGATGATGATGATGACGATGATGATGATGTTTACTGTTATTATTGTGCTTGCTTTCTGCACGACTGGCATGAAGGTCTACTCCTCCAAGCCTTTTGGCACGGTGGGAAGCAGCAAATTTTGCGCTGCTTGCTGTGCAGGGGGGCTGCTGGTGCACCGGTACGACCCAGCTGGGACCTCAGTGGCGCAGCTGCCTTCCAACACGAGGGCGCTGGTTCGTTCTTTTCCGCCAACTTATGAGGGGCATTACCTTTCCCGACTTCCAACAAAACACAAAGTCATACTGGGAAATATGATTGCAAGCCACGGTTTCTTGGAGTCTCCATTGCCTCAGCTCGCTCCACTGCCCGCTATCCCAGAATCAAAACAACAACAAACCTTTCCTTGAAGTTTACTGGCAGGGGTGACAAAAAACATTAACTCCAACCATTCAGCATTTCGCGATTTCGCACCCGGCACCGGGGTGGACAATCTTCCATTTCAACTGCCACAGTGGCCTTGCTGGTACATTATCGCCTCCCCACAACTGACATGGAACCCATTGGAAGGTCGCTTGCGGAAGAAACTTGCTCTCCAGAAACCACAAGCAAGATTCCAGCTTATCACCTTTCAACACTTCTCCGGTTCTGCAGATGCTGCGTGTGGCACCAGCTGGATCCATTCCCTGAGGGTCCCGAAAAAGCTACCGCCAAAGATGAGGCAGGGCTGGTGGACAGGTTTTATGCCACGGATGGTTCGGGACCTGTCCGACTTGTTAGATCTTGTGTTTATTTACTCTGCAAATCAACTTGGAGCCCGAACAAAGGGTATCAGGGTTCGCCCCAAAGGAGGTGTGTCTCCAGAGATGTGTAGTTTTTTTGCTCCATGTTCTGAGAGTTGAGGGCTGGCTTGAGAGCCATTGGGCTATCTTGGTCACAGAGTTGCATGTTCATTCAAGTCCGTGCGAACTCCTTGCGACCCGGATTGAACTTGACTGGACTGCAGCTCTGTTGTGGACGGCTTGTTTACAGACCTGATGTTGGATGCTTGTGACTTCGCGCAAGCTGCCCGCCAGGCGCCGAAGAAAAGGCAGAAGGTGAAGCAGCTCCCTGGATGCAGTGATCCAGAAATACCAAGGATTTTCAGGCCTTCATTACCGAAGGGCTAGACACGTGCACTTGTGAGCCGACTGCAGCATCAGGGTGCCACCTCGTCAACAACAATCTCTCTTTTAACTGCCAGCATTTGGAGGGAATCAGACATCACAGACATGAGCTGATTTGCAGGAAAGACCTTGGCTAAATCTGGACACTGCAATTTTTGAACGGCAGGGAGGCATTCGTTGCCAGAATCAGTGTTTGCCTTGGTTCCACTTCTTGGGGCATTGGTGGGAACCTTTGTCTCATTCTATATGATTTTTTCCAACTAGCACCTTTCGCAAAGAAACCATACTCCGCATTCCTCCTTTCTTCATCCCCACGTGGCGCCGTTTTGGGATAGTCAGACGTCCGCCGGCGCGTCAGTGCCGGCGGTCGATGCGCATCTCCCGGCGCCGAGGATCGCGGAGGTGGCGCCCACCTTCGCGCGGGTCTTCAAAGGCGGCCCCAAGCGCCGGGAGAGCGACCTGCCGGCGCGGCAGCCAATGGGAGATGGGAGCGGATGGGAGCAGAAGGAAGAGGTCTGTGAACAAGTCTCGGGGTGGTGTCAACCCAAACCCAAGAAGTGGGGGTGCCTGGACTGCCATCCCTTTTGTTCCCTGGGCATTTCATACTGTGGGTGGACGAAAGCCTGCACCAGTTGGTAGGTGGTAGGTGGTTTTTCCAGTATTTGTAGGGGTTCGTCCATCCCAAGTGATCATAGGACGTTGATGAGATACGTGAAGCCCATTGCATCAATTGTACCAAGCCCAAGAAGCTGGCCATGTTGGCATGCTGCCTCTTATGTGCAATGGTCATTTGACACCCCACTTGCGGTTGGTAGGGACGGTCATCCGTCACTTAAAGGGACTCTAGACCAATGCAAGTGTTCCTATTGAGAATTCCTGATGGTGCATAGAAGGAGTTTGGATGGTGGCTTGTGACGCAAAGGATTCAGCTGCCATGGACGCTGAGTAGATCATGCTGAGATCACTCGAAGCTTTTGTGTTTGTGTGTCTGTTGCTACATGATTCCCTCAAGGCAAACAGCTTCTGGACCTACAGCAACCTACTGCTAGGCACGGTTGCCTGCACATACTTGTTGTAGCCAGTCTTTGAACATGTCATCACACACCCATAATAAGGGGAAAAAAGAAAAACAATATGTTGACCGTGGCTCATGTTCCTTTACCTTTCTCCAGGTCCAGGAGGATGAGGGCGTGGAGGAAGCGCCTGTGGCGCCCGAGGCTGCCAGGAGCCTCCAGCATGGGTTTGGGATGTCAGCTCTGTGTTTCCTAGCCCTTTCTTTTTTGAAGTGAGGGAACATTTTTCAAGTGAAAGTCTTGAAGAGAACCTAAACTTGATCCGGATCTCCATTTGTGACAGATCAACATCAACCAGCAGTTAAGTTGTTTCAACTGGGTGTAGCCATCCATGGCAATCAACGCACTCTTGCATGATACTATAATGAATTAGTGGCGAAGAAGACAACTACTCCGAGCCGAATCCAGTCTTTGGTTTTGCCAAACTTGGCGCAAGCAAGGGATGAATGATAAATGCTTGGTTTTTGCGCATCAAGTTTTATGGATAATGACGGATATTGGACATGCTACAAACCTATACGATTCAGCATAGCATCTAGCTAGTACAAAGACAAAAGGAGGGTATAGTTTTCCAGTGAATGAGGGGCACAGGGGTACATGTAGCCCTAGAAGTAGGTATGCATCGGATTGACTTCGCTAAACACCTAGATACCGATTGTTCCAAACAAAGGATGTTCAAGGAATCAACAACATCAGATCCTTGCCGTGTTGGACGCCTTGGGATTGAATAAAGACTTGCAGAGTGAATGAAGATCTCCACACACACCACACACACAAGAGCTCGCGGCTTTCATCAGCGTTAAGCTGCACCCATGGCTCCCTGCAAGGTTCTGGTCAAGTTTTGGCAGACCGTTCTGAATTGAGAAGCCACGGCCGCTGAACAGGGTGCAAGATCTCCATTTGCCCCAGAGTCGGGAATGCAACCATGCTCAGGAGACATTGGTTCTTAGAGGAATTCCTCTCCCGCACTCGGAAGTGCACAAAAAACCCTTGCCAGGCGGAACGTCGTCTTCCAAAAGGGGCCTGTGCATGCTGCGCCACCGGGCGAGACATGCCTGCCAGCTCAGGCGCCAGCCGACCTCTCCTGGCTCACCTCCCTCGTGGCGGAGGACGGGTGGGGATCGAAATAGAAACGACCAACATGGTGGTTTTCCCTATGGCATCCCTTTAAAACCACCTCAACAAGGGCACCCAAAACAACATGCACAGTTGTTGGCATGGAGCTCCTTGAGTTTCCTTCTGCAGCTTGTTGTTTTAACAACAAACTGCTCGTGGTTCTCATTGGAGTCATCTTGGGATGATTTCGGGCTGGGTACCGGATGTGCTAGAGGCATGCAGGTCCTCTTACAGCTTGTCAGCGCCAGGTGCCGTTCATTTGCATATCGCCGAGACGGCCGCCAGGCGCCTGAGCCCAAACCTGCAGAGGAGCTCGCCGGGCTCTGAGCCGGTTGCATCCGCCCCCTTTGAAATATTCCCCTGAACACCTGAACACCGAACGAAAATGGTTCATTTGGGTGGCTCTTCTTTTTTTGGAGGGTACCCCCCTTTTTTGGGAAAAAAAAACACATAGATGTCCCCAAAAGAGACACCGCCTTTTTCTGCCGATTTCCCCCCAGATTCCAAGCTGTTGGTATTCGGAGGTGGGCATTTGTCCGAGATCTTCTGGCTTAGGACTGGCTCACCTCTTTGAAGGCCCCGAAGGCCAAGCCCAAGGCCGGAGAGCGAGTCGAGTCCCATGGCGAAGGGAGTCGACATGGTGACCCACTGATTCTCGCGTCAGTTCGTGGACTTTAAGCCTTTTTGGGAGTATATAGTATTTTAGTGGTCAGGTTTGGACTTTGCTTTGGACGTGGGCAATCGAAGAGCGATTTCGGTCATGAAGTCCGTTGGCTGATTTTGCTGGGGTCACTACTACTTTTTTGGTAGACGCGACGTTGCCATGATTGATGGATGGCATTTCAGGGACCGGGTGAGCCCTCCATGTAGTGATTTTTCATGACACTGGTACGCCCTTACTCAATGCGCATCAGTCACTGTGCTTGTCAGGTGTTGTGTGCCAACCTGTTGCCCACCCCGTGGCTCGGACGTTTTGTGGCCGAAGGCAAGCCAAGTGCAAGATGGGCAGCCAAAGAGGCTCGGTGGCCTAGAGGAGGGCAACATGCCACAAGTTGTTGCACTTGTTCGGTTGTCAAGCCGGCAACAAATGGGCTGTACCGCCATGGAGAGATTCGCCGGTTTTGGGGGGTTGACGTCACTTGGTTGACAAAAACCCAAAAACAAAGCACGGAGCCCGGCACCCCCCCCCTCCATGCTGAGGTTCGATGACGGCCGAGCCTTGCCCATTCCACCCTTCTGGCGTACCTCGGTCGAGAACCGCAGCCATTCGCTGGAATAGCGCGCACCTACCAAATGCATGGGATGTCAGGAAGTAAGGTTTGAAACGGGTCTGGACCTCAATTGGTTGGGAGGGCCACCAGAAGGACACCCTTCCTAAATGGAAATCGCTATGCGATCCGCCGACGCCACTAACTGCCTATCCCTCCCCTATGCAGCCAGACTGCATACCAAGCCGGACTAAATATCAACAAATTGGCCAAGTTGACAGTTATTTTTTTCTCGGAACCGCCAACATGGGTTTGTTGCGTCTGGGTTATCTACCATTACATAATGTTTGGAGATGGACGAGGAGGGTGGGACTGGGCGGCTGGTAGTTTGCATGAAAGTAGCCTGGAATGCTAGAAGAACGCTGGGAGTGCTGGGAGTGCTAGAAGTGCTGGGGAATGCTGGGAATGCTGGGAATGCTAGAAGTGCTGGGAATGCTGGGAATGCTGGGAATGCTGGGAATGCTAGAAGTGCTGGGAGTGCTGGGAGTGCTGGGAGTGCTGGGAATGCTGGGAATGCTAGAAGAATGCTGGGAATGGGGGATGCTAGAAGAGTGCCGGGAATGGGAGTGCTGGGAATGCTGGGAATGCCGGGGATGCGTGAATCTAAAAGCACAACAATGGTGGGGATATTTCGCAGCGACACCCTCAATTTCGCAAAACACTTTTTCTTTGTAATTGCAGATCCTTAGATTGTTGCCCCCGCCAAGACCCCAAACTTGCTAAATCCAACATCGCTCAAAGCAGAAAAAACACCGTCGATATCAGCAAAACCAGCAACAAAAGTCATGCCGCCAAGACATACCACCGTCCCCCCTCCTGGAAAACGCGTTTTCGGCATTCGAAGACCCACTGGAAAATGACAGGGTTTTGGACGCCCCGCAAATTTGGCCCAAAATAGCCTCCCCGAAGGCCTTTGGCTTTACAAGAAAATTCCGAAGGAAGAGCAAGTTGCTGATTGCCATCTCGCTCGACTAGCGTCGGCGAATTTTGAGAAACACCTGAGCTTCAAAGAGCCGACCTTTCGGGCTGTCGCAAGTGTTGCTCGCGTTCAGGCACCGCTCCTTTGGAACAGCTGGAGAAAGATTTGTTGCAGCTACGCGAGCGGATGCTGCCGAGGACCGGGTGTGCAAGATCGGCGTGTGGGGGGGGCCTACACGGCCGGCACAAAGGTGGGAATACTGGAATACCAGTGATGTGAAGAGCAGAGCTCATTGGAAACTGTTCGGTAAGGGGACATGAAGGAATTCAGATTTGGTTTCTGTGCTCAGGATCAAGCGCATGGCCAAAGACGCCCAGCGAGCGGAGCAGCCAGCAGCCCAGGCTTTTGCTTTTCCCCGAGTAAAATGGTTGCAGAACTCTGCGGGGGGGGGGGGGGGGTTGCATTTCTCAAACCTTATGCCTTATGGTGGTCTCCCTTGTTGTAGTGGCATCCCACTACGGGCAGTTGGCAACAGTAAAATGAGGTTGGGGTTTGGACATAAGAACGACTCATACAAGGAGAGTCACTTCCTCCAACCACAGCTTTGGCCCCAAATACGACTTCGAGGAGGGGAAATAGATGACATGGCAGAGATCATTCAATACTTGACAGATGTTTGCACGTGTAAACTTTTTTTTTTTTTTGTTGGACATACGCAACACTTGTCGGGCTCACGATGTAAATTCTGAGTGTTCCAAGGACCAAGGATCAACAACAGGCGCTTTACCGGTTCTGTTTGGCACCCAACTGATTTGGGTCCACACGACTGAGATCTGTGCCCAGGAAGCGCGGCGGCCACATGAAGCCCCGGACGCGGCTCTGAGCGGAGAAAAGGAAAGCGCGCGCAGAGAGTCTGAGAGTCTGAGAGGACGTCTGGCTCAAAATTGGGGACCCTTCTTAGATTCCCTGTACAAGTGGTCCTGAGTCACCTGGCCACCAGAAGTGTAGGCAAGAGAATTGTGCCGCAGACCTCGATGACAGAAGACTGCAAAGATTGGGCGTCCAGAACAGAATTGCCAGTGACAACTCAAGTCAGGCAGTTTTTTTTGATCCCAAGGTGGGCTTCGCAGGAGTGTTCGATTTTGGCGTGGGCGGCGTAGGTATGGCGTAAGCGAGGTGCAAAGAGATAATTCCCGCCACACAACAACAAAAAGCATTGCCCATACGGGGTGTTGGATGCTTCTGCACACATCCGCAGTCACATCGCTGTGAGACTTGAATGGATTGGCCGGCCCGCGGGATATCCAGGGTCTGGGACCCAAAGAGAAGGCCACACACACACAGTCAAACCCATTTCTCTCACAGCGACTCATGTGGCCCTCGAAATCATCATACGCAACACCACTGGCGCTGATTGTTGATAGGGCTGAAGATCAGACGACTGCTGTCCCCATCCGCCTTTGCTTCGCAGGCCCTGCCGGTCTTTATCTTTGGCTTCACCTGCCAACAGAACATCTTCAGCATCTGCAACGAGGCCGGGGCCTCGGTGACGCCGGTGCTTCCAACCGACACTTTTCCGCTGATAGCCTCAGACCCTCAAAGACAGAGTCCAAACAGAAAGCCAGGATTCTCTTTGGAGTTGCCAAGTAAAGACATCTGGTCAAAGCCGGGGCCTCAGCTTTGTGCCTGCCCTCTTTCTCCAAGGTTCGAAACACCACCCGCGCGCGCGTGGACAGCATCATCGCCGCTGCGGCGCGTCTGGGAGGGTTGGGGTGGGCTAGCTTCGTCCAAGCACGGAACCAGACTGAGGGGTGGATTTTTTTTAGTTGAATAGTCACGACCCCTGACCCCCCCAAAGAGGCACCCCAAACACACGGCATGAGGCCTTTTGATGTGCATGCCACGCTCGATGTTTGCCTACGGCAATGATCGTGCGCGCCATCCGGGGTTAAAGGATCCCGGTGTCTGGTTTGCTTGGTTTCTTTCCCTGTTGAGGGGTTATCAGCCGTAACTGCTTTTGGTTAGGCCCCCCGGTGTCCACGATCCCTCGTGCATAGAGGACAACGAGGCGGCTGGGTCCACTGGCGAAGACAGCATTACGAAGTCTTCGACGCTGGGCCTGGCGGCACTTCTGCATCGAGGTCGAGAGGGTCAACTGAAGAGGGATGGAGGTCGCTGTTTGCCTGGAGGGACGATTTCACATCAACAGCACCTGCTGAGCAGGGCACAGGCTGCAGCTCCAAGCGCAGCGGGACAAGCGGCGGATTCACGGGGTCAAACCCACGCAATCCACACAGTCTGGGCAGGCTGCAGTTCCAAGCGCAGCAGGGCGAGCATCTCCGGCTCTTACGCCACGCCTTCATCATCTCCGCCCAGACCAACATCCTGCCCTCCCGCAGTTCACGGAAGGAGCAAGCAGGACGTGCGGGATCGGGCAAAAAGAAAAAGGTCCGAACGGGAGCCAGCATCTTCCCCAAGAGTGCCGCTTCTAGGCTGCTCCACTATATGCGTGGTTGAGGCTGCATGCAGGCTTCTGCATGCGTGCGCCAATGTATGATGGATATCCATCTCAGGAGGGACCTGACAAATCATTCCTCGAGGCTGGT
>CAUJNA010003604.1:375000-390000 GCA_963377175.1 Effrenium voratum | reverse complement strand
CGAGCCCCTAAACGCCGCAAGGGGTGCACCGTTGGTCCGCCATCACGGTGCTGGCGCTGGTGGGCTCGCTGCTGGTGGCCATCACGGCGGGGATGGCCGACATTCTTCGCTTTTCCCAATTGCCATGGTGGGTTTTGCCCCAAAATTCTGGTTTTCCTACACAGGGTACCCTCGGAAAGGCGCCCGAATGAGCTGATTTCTGGGGTCCTGAAATAAACTAGTGGGTTTATTGAGGGTCCACATTGCCATCAAAGTCACCCAAGTAAGTCAAAGGAGAAGGAAACTGATTCCAATTTCTTCCACGGAAGCTTCCACAAGTGCCGTGGAGCTCGCCTGTCTCAGCGTGGGTTGGCTCCAGCAAATCTTGGAGTTTGCTGCCTGTGTTGCACCAGCAAAATTAACATGGGTCTGTCTTTTTCTCTGAAACCAGAAGGAAGACCCCCCATTTTGGGGGATTCCCTAAAAAAAAAGACACCACATGGACCTCCTCAAAAGGGGGCTCCCCAACAGGCGATTTCGTCGCAGGTGATGGACCTGGGCAAGATCTTGGGCGTGGTGGGTGCCACTGGATCGACCATGGTCTCGTGCCCCACCTTCCCCCCCCCCCGGTTGAGCAACGGTCGAGATTGGTCACGGGGTCTCCAAAGTTATTTAGCATTTTTGGGGTAGACTAGCATCAGAATGTGAAAATAGCGGTTACTCACCACATTCCAATTTCACCTGCTCATGTGTTTGGTGAAATGCAGGTACATTTTGCCGGGTCTTGTGTACTTCCAGGCTGGGCAACGCGTCACGTGGCTTCCACAGAAAGCCAGCATGCACTCAACATTGGATGTGACCCAGTTCTCGTAGCTTGTGACTCATGGTGGGCTTGCCGGCCGCTGTTGGCTTCCAGGCGTTCCCCTACTGCCACTGCAAGCGATTCCTGGCACTTGGCCAGCTGCTGTTAGGCCGTGCGCTTGTTGCCCGAGCGAGCTGTGCAGAGAGATGTCAATGGTGCATGACGCATGCTGATATCGAAGCTGGTTGGTGTGGGAGAGATGTGCCGCCAGGTTGCATCATCATGCCTGTGTGCCTGTTGTTACTGTTCCTCTGAGAGGATGGCGCTCGACCAGGTGCAGCGACAAAAGGAATGTTTTACGAGCTTCAGTGATCCAACGATCACAGAAATGAGGCTTCGTGGGAATGTTAGGAATGTTTGCCAAGCCTTCTGCAAAAATCATGTTTTGGGCCAGAAGAGGGTCATCATGAATGTGCAACTTCCCCACGTACATCATGTGTTTTGTTTGGCGGGGCACTGAGGTCCCAAAGCGTATCCATATCCAGGTGTGTGAGGATGGAACTGGAACATAGGGGGGAAACCCTTTTGGCCTTTTTGTTTGTTGTTGCTTCCCCAGAAAGGGCGCCACGAGTGTCACTGGACAATGGGGGGTGCAACTACCACAAGTGAAGGATCCTGACCAACAAAGGGGCACCAGAAAGGGTGGAGAAGGTAGTGCAGGAGCCTGTCAAGGTGCCAAAGAGGGGGTGTTGGGCACTGCGCCTCAAATGTTTGGAAGCATTTTCAGCCGTTGCGAGTCCGGGCATAGTTAGTAAGGCCAAAAAGGTGAAGCAACTAGCATCAAGCAAATTTGGTCTGCGACACATCCCAGAACAGTCAGCTTCAGTAATGCACTCAGGAGGGAACATGGCCACCCTTCTTGTCGATCTGTCTCCGCCCATCGATGTCGTATCTGGATCCGCAGCGTGATAGAAGGACACAAACCCAGCAGCTCTCAAAATCAGCTCTTCCCTTCAATCCACAGCCCCATCACAAACACACAGATGCCGAGAGGTCGAAGGAAAGGGCTGTAGCAGATGTGCGCTTTGTGCGGTTTGGGACATTGCAATCTCCGGCTCCTGGCGCTGGCCCCGCTGAGCACCGTAGCTGTTTGGTGTTAACCTGGCCATGAGGCGCTAAGCCGGCAATGGACCGGGGATTCAGGCTTCTGCATTTGGAAAACATCTTTGCAGCATGCCAGACATGAGGCCGTGCACAGCCTATTTGGTAGACAAAGATATAAATAGAAGGCTGATGACGGTTCTTTTGAAGAACTTTGAGCTCGAACAATCCTGAAGCGAAGCGCACCACAGCCTACTGCAGAACTGTTGTGGAAATACACACGTCGCCCTACACGGGCTCTCGGTTGCCATGCGGCGATAGCGAAGGCAGGATGCACAGCTTGAAGTCCCCTACTGCCCGCTCCAGAAGATGTATCTGTTCTGACCGACATATTGCCCGCCTTTGCCTCGCGGTAACCTCTCTATACTGAAAACAAGCGTCTAATCATGTGAATCTGATGGCCCTGGCTGAAGTTGCAACAGACCAGCTGATTGCAAGCTTTTCAAACCTCTTGTCAGCAGCATGTCAGCAGCCACCACTTGATACTTGCACTCGAATCGGCCACTTGTCCTGACACTGCTTGCACAGATGTTGATCACGTATCCGGCCGCCTGCTGCCAAATCAGAGTGCAGTGGGCCTGTCAAGGAACAAATCAGCACCCGGGCAACTGAGCAGATTTCGCCGTCCCTGTGTATCGGTTTTCAGTTGCTTCCCTGAGGTTACCCGGCATGAGACAAGGCAACTGCCCATGCGGGATTCGTGGCAAGGCGGATGGAGAAGCCGCGGCCGAGGCACGGCCAGTGGCAAATCCCCCCTCAAGGCTTAGAACATGTGCAGTAGGCTATGGTCAATGGGCTCAGACATATGGACTTACATCCTTCGCGGATTTTAGTCATGTTGTAAACCATTGCGGTGGGGATTATGATCAATGATTGGCTTAAGCAGTTCAACATGGGGAGTTCACTCAACAGGTCAATTGATCCGGCATTGGGTCATAAGCATGAGTATGGCCCACATGAGGAACCTTGACCATATGATTGAACCGGCTGCTTGTTTTCCCTTCGCACTCTAAGGGGATGGGCTTGTCAGATTCTTCAATTGTTGATTCTGTTGGTTTCCGGAAGTCATTCATCTCAACACATGTATAGCTCACCGTATTTCAGGTTTGCAAAGTTTCCCATGGCAAGCAGCCCGGTAAGCAAGGCCTCTGCTGGAGCCGGAAGGCGCGAAAGGGCTCGTTCAAAGGTGGAGGTAGGGAGAGAAAAGCGCTCCCTTGGGTGGAATCGGTAGGCTCAATGCGAAATGTGGCATGGTTAGTTTTTATTGTGGGAGGGAGTCGGAAGCAATCCCAACACATGCCTTCACATACAGGAAGGGCTTTGAACAATTACCTTGCACTCATGACAGTGATACACTGTAGCTCACGGTACCTTCCTTCTAAAAGCCTGTTATTTGTCCCCCAAAATGAATGGTTGTGCTGTTTACCTTTAAAACCCACAAAAAGGGACAGTACCCCTTAAAAAGGACGCACATGACACACCTATTTCCTGTCAGCTTGCATTTATGCGATGTGCTTCGTGGGGGCCGTTAGCTTTTTACCTTGCAGCCCAATACATTCCCTGAGGCCTTCCCAGATGGCGAGTCAACTGCGGCTGTGCGGTCTTGTCAAGGTGCTCTCTCAGCGTTGTGGGGACCCAACAAGCACCTGTGCATGAACAGGTGATCTCTCAAAACCACAAATGCGATTCGCTGCTCGACGCACTTGCTTTGGCGCGCCAGAACCGGTGTCCAGAACAACCAGTAAGGCGGGGAGCGATCCGGCTGGGGCAGTCTCCAAGTATGGCGGCCCTGCTGGCTTTGCTCCACTTCCAAAGATGACCTGCTCGCCTTTTGGCATTGACGGCTTGGTCCATCTTCCTTTCGGATAAGTGAGCTGAACATGCCTGGCATGCGGAAGACCTGCTGCAGGAGTTTGAGGCTTCATGAAATGCATTCCCGCCCACTTGGTCCCTGTGCCATCACTTCCCTCAGTTTGGTCCTGTCGC
The DNA here is from genome assembly GCA_963377175.1 of Effrenium voratum. Taxonomy (NCBI): domain Eukaryota; class Dinophyceae; order Suessiales; family Symbiodiniaceae; genus Effrenium; species Effrenium voratum. Next base: position 386,072 of record CAUJNA010003604.1, on the reverse strand, counting down.
ACTTTCCGAGGCTACTTGCATGGAGGGTAAATGCCATGAGGTACATCAGTCAATTGAATTGAAGTGTGCAACTCCGTGAGCATGGATGACATGCTCAAGCTCCCAGCTCTTCCATTCGGCCCGCTGTCAGTGAACCCGTTTCGGTGGGTCGGAGCCAGCATCCCACTTTTGTCCTCGAGGGCTGGACCTTGTTTTTTGCGCTCCTCTTCTGCTCGGCTTGGTTTGGTCATGTCAAAGTGGGGGCATTAACACAGATCTTAGGCAAAGTGTCTTACGACCCACCTTGGTCAACATTCAAGCCGCCAAGCGGAACCCTTGGGGTCACGGCCAATCCTCTCACCGCAGACTGGGAGCAGCGCGCCGCCCTCGCCGGTGGCCAAGCAGATCTGCCGGCGCGGAAGCCCAATCCGTAGCTTTTTCGTGGCGGGAAGGTGCCGGGTGAAACGAGCCCCCCACCCCAGCCCACCCCGCCCCAGCCCACCCCACCGCTTTTTTGGTGGCTTTGAACTGTGGACGGACAAAATCCATTTTGCACCAAAGTGGTGCGAAGTTGATTTTGTCCATCCACAGTTCCCTTAAGGTCGCCCCTCCCAACTTTGAAGCAAGCGGCTGAGGTCTTCCGGCATCAAGCCAACACGCCCTGAATCACCGATGTCACACGGTGTCATGAACAACCTTGGAAGCATCGATTTGGCAACGGCTAGCCCGCTGAAAGCTGCCATCCTTCATAAAAGACCTGGATATTGGGTTGGTACTTTGGGGCTTGAGCACTGTGTTGTTCGGCCCACCATGTGCATCACCAAACTGCCACCAAACTGCCAACCGGCCAATCAGACTGCGCTTCTTCCGGTGGGCCCCTGCGCTTCCTCGCAGGTGTGGCACCACTGTGCTGTTCCCGGTGCAGTGTGCGAGCCGCACCTGTTGGCGGGGGCCCCGCGGGGGGCTTGTGGGGGTTGGGCTGCCTGCAGCTCAGCTTCCCTTTCTGTGCGGCCTTGTCTTTTGTGGGGAGTCTCCACACTGTTGGTGGAGAAGCAAGTGCAGTGGCGGTGTATTCGATGTTGAATTCACAGCCACACTTCAGGAGGGAGAGATAATCATTCGTTCACTGCCCAGATGCGATTGCAAAGCTTGCAATTGGACTTCGGCTTCCGTGAGCCCCGCTTCGCGCGCCAAGTTTGCTCTCCGCTTGCCCGGAACTTCCAGGAACTGCGGTGCCTTGCTCCAGCTGAGCCCAAGACCAGGCGAGGCCGACGGAGGAGCAATGGGTCATGTGGCGATGCTCCGTTTTTGTGGGTGCTAGCCACCTTGAGGTGGTTTCAAAGGGCCGCCAAACCGTTTGCGGGGTCTCTTGTTCCGCATTTTGAGACATGGGGCTTGTATCAAAATAGGGTGCCCCCCCAAAAAACAAAATTAATGGCAGCGTTCCCGTGGTTTCCCGTGTCAACCACCCCAAGGGCCCAAGGGTTCCGAGCCTCCAAAAAAAGAACCCGCCCTGCACATCGCCACCGCAGGCTTTGCGCCGTCGCCCTGCGAGGTCTCGCGGCCGCAAGGCGGGGGGGGGCGGTCCCAGGTGTCACGGGAGGCACAAGCAGTTTTGACCCCCGAGATTGGTGGTTTCCCTTAAAGCCAAAGGGGTCCACCCTTTGGATGAAACTAGATGGCACAATGGCCGCATGTTGGTTTTATCATTCCTTTACGTACCCAAATAAAGGACTGATGCTTCTTTCAAGGAGCCTCGATTGTGACAAGAGTTGGTGCCTCCAGCAGCAAAGCCCAATAGATGTTGGTGTTGAAGCCCGGATTGCGGATTCGCCACTGGCAGAATGGCTAGCAAACGGGGTGTGAAGCCCAGTGGAAGGGACATACACCGAAAGGAAGTCATTACATTTTTGCAGCAAAGCTCGAAGTGAACCTAGCACAGTGTTCATCTCTCTCGAGCTCGTTGCGTATCAGCTGAGTCCTTCGGAGATGCAAGCTCGCTGCAAGACCAAGGCGGTAATTTCCTTTGAGGATCGCAGGAGAAGGTAAGGCAACAGACACAGCAACGCAGCATGCTTGAGGTGGCTAGGGGCAAGCGAGAGCTGTCAGGCGTTTTGTACTAGCACATCCCTGGCAGGCCTTCCTGTTCGGCTTCCCCCCACACAACCGCGGATGCCTCAGCCATTTGGGGCTGCAAATAGCTTCTGCCCTTATTTTTGTCCGTCTCAACAACATGTTGAAACCCCTGAGCCATGCAGGAGGGAGGATTGACACCATTTGGTGTGATGAATGGTCATGATTCAAGGAAGTCCTTGTCACCGTGGACACAGAACACTTGGTTCTGTAGTGGTTGGGCTGAGGCAATTTATCAGAACTGTGGCCCCATTAGGAGCCAGAACTTGCACACTACGGAAGTGTAGAGCCTGTGCTGAAGAAGCCTCCTACACTAAATCATATTCCAGAATATCTACAAGGCCTCCGGGCTTGGGGGAATAGCATCCCATTGGCCATCACCAAGACAGAGAACGGGTTCTGAGTGAAGAAAGCTTTGATGCGCCCTAGTTAGTGCCTGGACCACCCTCCATTCCAACCATGCCATCCCTGGGTGCCCGGTTCCAAGTTGCCAGGAGCCTCGTTTGTCCTGTCACACCTGGACGTCTTGGGGGCAAATGCTAACAGTCACACGCCTATTTCTAGGGTCATTGTTTTGACTGTTTCGGGGGTTGCTTCCCTTGAAAACACTCAGGGGGTGACTTTGATCATAAAATAACGAGGCCGGTAGTTGATCGCTGCCTACCCATTTTGTTTGGAGCCACGAGGTCGAGGCCCCTGGGGTTGCCGCAGGCGGGCTACAGCCTTTGACCTAGAGAGATTGTCCCACTGCAGCGGTGTCATGCTTTACTTTCTGGGGGAGCCCCCGTATCTGTCTGCAAGCTGCAGGTCTATCCGAGATTTTACGTAACTTGGGGAGTCCCCTTTCGCTTGCGTGCAAGGCACCGCAGGTTTTCATCGGATAGCCAGGAGCCGCCGGTCATTTCCATCCCGGTGCCCAACAACAAGTGGCCAGGTGCCGCCACATTCTTCGTGCGGCCTCCCAGCGACTGAGCAGCCGCAAGCTGGCAATTCAAAGGGGACTCTCAACAAACAACCTCGTTGCACACGCGCACACACATCATGCTCATACATATATACGTATATATGGTACCGTGTTCCGTGTTGCTACCCCCCCCCCCCCCCAAATGGTATGGGTCCCCCACAGGACCTCCACCCCCGGCCCGAGACCCGACCCCGAGCCCCCGCATCCTGGCACCTACAGTCCCACCCCCACCCCGACCCCCTGAACTCGCACCCCGACACCTCGGCACCCACCCAGGACAAGCCAACCCGCAACCAAACCCTAAACTAACCCTAAACCAACCCTAAATACACCCTAACCAAACCCTAAGCCAAACCCTAAACCTAAACCAACCCTAAACCAACCCTAAACTAACCCTAAATACACCCTAAACCAAACCCTAAACAACAAACCCTAAACGAACCCTAGACCAATCCTAAATCAACATAAACCAACCCTAAACTAACCCTAAACTAACCCTAAACTAACCATAAATACACCCTACATACTCCCTAAACCAATTCTAAACCAACCCTAAACCAACCCTAAACCACCACAACCCAACCACAGGACCACAACCACAGGGGGGGGGGGGGGGGTACTTGTTTGACCCATGACCATTCGGGGGTACCACATGTGTGTATGTGTATATGTGAGTACACAAATGCACGTGCTTGGATGAGCAACATATGCAGCTTGTGTGTGATTAGGCAGCAGGCCTGCTGCTGGCCCTCTTGCTGGCCTCTTTGCTCGCGAACGCGGCGCTCTACAAAGATTGGTTCGCCACCTACCGAGGCAGACCAGCATGGGTCACGGTGTGTCATAGCCCTGTTCTGCTTGGTAGGTTTTGGGAAAAAGGGCTTGGCGGTGACTGGAAGCATGCGCGCAAGCGCGCACGCAAGTAGACAACCACAACCGAAGCCTTTTAGGTGTTTTCAATGTGTGGGACTGACACAGAGAGGGTGATCGCCGACCACCACTATTGACATGAACCAGTCCGATGGCGAACTCTCGACACCCACTGAGATAGCGCACTTGCTGGCTTTCCCATTCTTACATATATACATTATACGCTCACAATGGGAGAGAGGCCAAAAAGACACGCTGAAAAAGAGATGCGCACTTTTCCCATTGGCAGGTGCCGCTCTCACGCCTGGGCAGACGAGGCCTTGAGCCATGGGATTACCCAAGAGGGCTACGCCCGCGTGTCCGAAACGGGGCGCCCACTTGGATTTGGATGGTATTTGCAGAGAAGTTGTTCAGTATTTTTTTCGGTTTTCAGCTGGTTCGGATACATAACCAAGTTGGAAAGGATGTGCGGCCAAAAGACACGCGCCCTGGATGGTTTGACAGCGGCCGCCCATGCAAAGCCGCTGCTTCAACCAGTCCAACTGCTGACTCATTGGTTGCAAGTATGGGGACAGTAGGAATCCATGAGCAACAAAGGGTGCCGTAGTCTCAACAAAACCACCGGACTTCAGGCGGACGCCGCCGGCGGGGACGCTGGATACTGATGGCCTGGGGCTGTGCTTGGGATCTCTTGGCGAAATGGGCAAGAAACAAACAATGCCAATTCTCAAAGTGGCAAAGCATATAGAATTCGATTTCCCAGGTGCTGATGCGACCATGTGCGAGTCATATGGTTTCCTTTTTCAAATCTACATACTTTTCCAGCTTTCTGTTCCACCTGCTACTTTCGACGTGCCCATGCTCGATCATCTAGTTATTGATGTAGTTGGTCAGTGATTGCGCAGGCATTGCGGGATGACCTCTTGCCAGCGGATTTCGGTATGACTGGGTTGGCTGCCTTGTCTCACATGAAGAAAGGACAGCCCTATCCAATCCTTGGACTCGAACTAGAGGTCTCAGCTCATTGAGGACTTGGGCATTTGGGTGTCTCAAATAGCGGAACCCCCGAAAATGGGCGGCCTTCCTTTCATTTCCCTTGTGAACGCCCAACAAGGTAACTCCACACAGAGGCGCCTATGTGTTCCGTTGCACTGCTGAAGGTCGCTTTGGGGACACGGGGGGTCCGGTGCGGAGGCGACGGCGTGCCGGACCAGGACGACTGGTGCCCGGGACAGCGGCCACAGGGGCGGTCAGGCGGGTCCCGAGGCGGCCATGGCGTTTGTGCTGTCGGTCCTCAACAGGGCTCTGGTGTTCCGTTTGGCAACTTCAGGGTTCAAAAAGCAATGACCCAGCTGGTGTTGAGTGAAAGAAACACATAACACAGGAGGTGGTGGGGGGGTGGTCGGGAGATTTTGCAAGCATGAGATTGCTGCTGCTCCGTATCTTCACTTCTGAGATATGAGTGACTGAGATCCCCCCCGCGATTGTTACTCTCTCCCCCTCTCTTTCTCTCTCTCTCTCTCTCTCTCTCTCTCTCTCTCTCTCTCTTTCTCGCACTGCTTGCTTGGCTGCACCTTGAACCAGTCTCTAGACTCACCCATGTCGCATTGAAGCGTACATACAAGGTATTCTGCGTGCGAGTGCCACCTCAGTAAGCGCCAGTGCCACGGAGCCAGAAGTGATGGCAAGCCATGGATTTTTGCATACATTTCCAGGGGCTTCCAACAGATTAGAATGAATGGAGACGGCTTTTCAAGAGGATCACAGTCTTCCGAAGCCCTCCTATCAGCTTCCATCGGAAAGAGAATCGGATGCCTCAAACACGGAGACCGATTCTGTGACTCCCAGTCTGGATCTCCGGGCGTGCCTCCGACTTCGACGGGGACGGGTGCCAGGCGGGGATGGGACGGCCGCAGCCGAACGGGCGGCAGCCTTCAACAGATGACCAGAAGTGTGGTTTCTTCCATAGATGTTGTTGTTTGGTTGTTGAAGCGGCGGTTTCTTCCCAGTTTCTCTTGGCTTCCTTTCATTTTCCCCATCAAGGACCACTCCTTTTCCCTTGCGACCGCTCATTAAATGGACTTCCAGCGGGCTGCCGGCCGGCCGGCCACTTGGCCAGGACGGTGTGGAGGACCAGGACAGAGACAACGACGGCATCGAGGACAAAGTGGATAGGCCAGCGAAGCGAACTCACCGCACGGACCCAGGATCCAGTTCGGGTCTGTCTGTTTTTTGGGTACCCGTTTGTGGTTGGTTCTAAAGGGAAACCCAAAGGATAAGCGAAGCCATTTTGGGCGGTCCCTTAAAAGATGACACACCCAGTTCTATAGGGAGGCAATCTGAGCGGCACAAAAGTCAAAGATGCGTCAGGATGATAGGAGAAGCCCTTTGTCAAATTGGAAGCCGGCGGTGTGGAGAAGTACAGCCAGTTGGGTGGCCGGATTGATGGCTAATCTGATCTTTAGAGACTCATGACTTGGAGCATGGCCTGCCTCACTCGCGGAAACAGCGGGAGTTGCGTTGAGCCAGGTGTCCATTTTCGCCTCAGCAGTACAACTTTGTGCTCGGATCTCATTTGCACCAGCCTAGCAAGCAGGGCCACTTGCAAGAGTTAACATGGTCGTTGCTGTCAGGAAGCGCTTGTTTGGACGACAGTAGTTCGAACAACTCAACCAGGAGTTGCTCAACCCCAGGATTTCCCCTCCACTTTTGCTTCATATTTGCCTAGTGCGTGCACGAAGTATGGCTCCACTCCGAGCATGGCATTTCTCGTTTAAAAGGCATGCCATGATTTTGGGCGTGGCTATGTCTTGCACGTGGCATTTGTGACTGGAGCCTCGAGTTCAGCAAAATTTACCATTGCCGACTCCACAAATCAAACAAAGCACATGCTCCATCCGGGCATCTAGCAGATGTTCTGCAGAGATTTTGTCTGTCTGGATTGGCTAACTGTTCGGGGAATGATCTCAATGTATCCATAGTTTCTTCAGCAAACACACTAGCAACGCTCTTGCTGGAGGGATGAGACGAGTCTCCCGGACTGACAGGGCGAGAGGCGCAGCAACGCCACGACATATCATCATTCAATCATCGTGATCTGCATATTGGCATGTCTTCTTTGGAGGGTTCCTTTTTTTTCTTCTGCACATACGCATATGGGAGTTGCGCATTGGCATGGGGGGGTCTAAGGTCCAACTCTCTCAGCGACTTTGACGGCGACGGCTGCAAAGACGGTGTCGAGGCAGGCATTGCTGCTCTGCGGCGCTTGTGAGCAGAGGTCAACCTGGTGCAAAACCCGTGATTCGGCACGTCTGAATGACAGGCTGATTGTCAGATTGCTGGCAACAAGCGGGACGGCTTTCTTGTGCTTCCTTTCCAGAAGCAATTCCACTTGCTGGGCCTTCAGAAAATTCCTGTTTGTCCTTCCGTAGCCATGCTTCAAGGTTCAAGCAAATACTCTTAGCCTTGCTTTAGTTCAAAATGGCGGAGCCGATGCATATGTATTCGAGTCCGGATACCTGGTCAAGGATCCAACGGCCCAACATGCAGGAATTGCAGAAGCTTCACTATGAGATGCAGCTGTGGATGTCCCACACTCGCTACCAGTTACACGAAGTGGATCGAATCCCGTTGTGGCGCGTGCAGAATACATCCGTCACATTGGCGACCGGGCTGAGCTTTGGCTGCTACTTTCTTTTCAAGCGAATTCGACCCGGCCTGACCTTTCCGGTTGACATAATTCCACCGTTTCTCACCTTCTATGCGACTCACCGCATCGCGCAGGTGTCTCAAATGGGGGCACTTTGGGACTCCTTCTTGTCACTCCCATCGCCGCTGGGTGACACCGCCCGGGGGCTCCTGGCCGCAGTGCGGGCCAACAGCAAGCTGCCCTCGGACACCTTCCGCCGGGCTGCGCCGGCGCCCGAGGGAGCCGCCGGAAGCCTTCCCGTTCCGAAGCCGGAGGCTGGCAACGCCTTCTTCCCGGAAGCTGCACAGCCCGGCCCCAAGGATGATCCTTGGGGCACCGGCGGCACCAGCGCGTGGGACGGCGATGCATCTGACACCAAATCATCGCAGCGAGGAACCTCTTGGGACGAAATCCGTGCTCGTTCAGCACAGAGGTGAGAGGAACCCGAGCACAGATCGGGAACAGACATGTACATAAGACTTGCGGAAAACAAGCGCCTTGCCCGTCTGATATAGATCGTGGACCCAAACAGAATACCTCGGTTCAATTTGAACCCAAGTTGCTATGTATTTTCCAACATTTCTTACGGCATGATGTTGTTTCAGGAAGCTCGAGGCTTATAACAACCGTCTGAAGGAACCTATCCGGAAGCCCTTTTTAGGACCAGGATGACGATGGGGACGGGGTCTCCAACGAGGAGGATGCCTGCACGGGGCCGGCGGCCTAGGCTCAGCGAGCGCTGTGGCCAGGGAGCGCTGTGGGTCTCGGTTCAAGAGCATCTCAAACCCATGTTCCATGTCAACACTTGAACTGCGAATTGTTGCTTTGGAAGGCATAGTCAATAGTAGTTTCATAGGCCTCTGACTCTTTGAGCAAACAGCTTGACTGATCGAAGGCCAACTCTGATGCTTGATGGTTGGCTGCGCGCTGTTTGCCTTCAGCTTTGTCGCGGATCATCGAGCTCCCGTGCTTTCAAGGGCAGAACCTCGCAACACCAAGCGTTCGGCAGATCGGGGACGACTGGGCGTGGTATGACCGGCCCGCCTTCTGACATTGGAGGGCCTTTCCGCTGAGGACCCGTCCTGGCGAGTCCTCAGACACAAGCGGGTGCTCAAAGGCGCAGCATAGGCGCACTGCGTCAAAGGGCTCTGCTGGAGCAAAGCCCATGACTCCATGCGAGGGTCCAAGGGCTAGGATCAAGAATCGCTCATGGCAGCTTCTTTTCTTTTTTTTTGAGCCCTGGGCTTCTTTTAGGCAGAGCTTCAAGCAGTTCTTGCCTTGATCAGGGCTTTTGGTTCGGACGCCCGTGAAATGACAGCTTTTGCACGTTCAGATCCCAATTCATTTTGGAGAAATCACGCTTCCATCACGTCCTTTCTTGGGTCGGTGGGCTGTTGAACTACGAGGCAATTGCCCTTGCCTTGCGATGGCCCAAGCAAATGCACCGCTCTTGGCAGATGTCCAAAATGCCAAGCTCCCATTCCACGTCCCTTTCCTTGGCCTAGGAGTTGTTGAGCATGTACTTGCACGCTTTTTGGCCCATGCAAGGAGTGAAGGTATCCTCTGTGAGACTCACGCGGAAGCTCTGTCAAACTGGCAACCGGGACGGGATGCAGCCTCAACCATTCGGATCAAATGGAGGCTCCTCGAGATTGCCCAAGGGCTATATTGGGTGTATCTTTTTTGAGGGTACCTCTTTTTTTCACAACAGGAAAACAGGGAAACCCACCTTCTTTTGAAAAGACACCCCCATAATCCTCCGAACAAGGCTGGCCTGAAGTTGGGCGTTTCGTGGGGCATTCTTCTGCCGAGCCTGAACCGAACGCAGGCGGAAGGCGCAAGCAGCGGAGGCGCACGCGCAGGCACAGGCAAGTGCGCAGGCCGATGGTCGCTGGGTTTCGCACTCTGGGTCAAGTGCAAGTTATTTTTCGTATATTTGTTTTTCAGAGCTTTGAGTCGGATTCAATGAATTAATTGCTGGCGCCTTGAAATTAGGACTCAGTTTTCGGAACTTTAAATGTCGGGTGCCTGTAAAAAATGCTCGGGGGGAATGACTCGGAGAGATGGTTTCATAGTCGTCAGACCTGAGTGTTTCTCGTTGCTGCGACTTGGGTTGAACAAACGCAGGACATGCAGGGAAACAGACCGACACAAGTGCGCAAGGACAAACATGTCGGCATGCAGTCTACTGTCCGTTGGCATTTTTGGAAACAACCCCCCTGTCCTCTAGGGGAAGAAGTCCTATCCGTGGGTGGGGTCAGAGAGGCCGCCGTACGGCAAAAAACACATTTTGCGGCTTTTGGCAGGCCGCTCCGACTGAGCCGCCGCAGTCGGTGATGTCTGAGCAGCTCGGATTTGGCTTAAGAAAGTTCCTAGTAGGAGGATTCCTCGTGCCAATTTTGTCAGGGTTGTGGACTTATTGTCAAAATCGCAGAGTCTTTCTTTCCGGCTTTTGCCCGGGTCTGGAGATCTGTCCGAAGATTCTTCACGATGATTCCTCAGTTGTGGGCCACACAATGTGGCTGCGATGGGGATGCGCAGGTGAGCCAGGTAGCCATTGAGTAAAGTATGGCGACTTGCTTACGCCATTGCACACTGCGTGGACTTGTTTTCACAAGGCATCTTGAATCCTCATGCTCGTAAAGGCAGTCAAGACACGATTTGGGTCCACTGCTCCGTTGCTCTGTGATGCGAAGGCCCCCGATTGACAGCAAACTTGGCAGTCCTTGGCCCTCGCTCAGGTGGGTGGACAAGCTGAGGCCGGGCCAGTTCCGAGAGAAGGTGTTCTGTCGGTTTCCCTTTGGACATAGGGGAGCGCTTTGCTTTGAGGCTGTTGAGATCCATCTCCAGGGGTCCCTGACGCCGATGTCCCGTGCCGATCCAACCCCGTGAACGCCCGGCTTTCCCTCGAAGCCAAAGGCGACCAGGTCCAAAGCTTGGGGAAAGGCTGAGCTTTTCCCATCGCGAGGAGTGCCTGGCTGGAGGTGGGGGTCCGCGATTCGCACGTGCCAGAGAAGCAGATCAGTTCCGCACACTTTGCCTTTGGGCAGCGGGCTCGTGTGACCTGGATATTGTGCCGCGGTCATCGACCAACTGCGTTACCGCTGGTTGCAAGATGGACCATCCCAACCATCATTCGACTCCCGGCCTCGTTCAGGTTGTGCTCGGCATGCTCATCACCCCAATCCTCTCCGCAGCCAAGGAGAGGTTCGGGATGGCCTGACCTGTGGCCTGACGGGTTTGCGATATTCTGGAACTGTCCACGAGATTTTCCAGGGCTGGGAGTGTTCACCCGAGGTCGATGGGCCTCTCTCTCTCTCTCTCTCTCTCTCTCTCTCTCTCTCTCTCTCTCTCTCTCCCCACATGGCCACTGCATTTTTTTAGTTTCACTTTGTTGTGCCATCCCCAAAATAAGTCCAACTGCTTTCGAGACCACCCGCC
>CAUJNA010003604.1:362500-370000 GCA_963377175.1 Effrenium voratum | reverse complement strand
AGTCCGCTGGCTGAAGGGGTTGGAATCCGGAGATGAGTATGGCAAGAGAGAGAGGGACAGAAAGAAACAAAGAACAAAACCATGCGCTGCCTGGCTCGCTTTGTCGCTTGTTGCTGGACACATGTTTGCCTGCAAGCGGCCATAATTTTGATGATAGTCCTTCAACAGACCCTGAGATCTGACTTCGCCCGCTGGCGGCACTCGCCGGAGCTTCAAATTCAAAAGCTAGTTGAGCCAAGCTGTAAAGTGATGACAGAGGCCAGCGCTTTTATCCTTGGATCGCAGTTTATCAGTACGCGACACAGTGCAAGTATTTGAGTGGCCTTGTCAGTGTCTGAGTGGGTACCGATCGATCCCGGTCCATTGCTTCAGAGCCAAACGGCGGAACTTCACCGCAGGCCCTTTTGCCTCAGAAAAATGCAACAGGCTGAAGGGCTCAACCCGGACATCAACAAAAAGGCACGCATCGGGAACTCACGAAGACAAGGCGTCGCCTTATGTTGTTCTTCTGGTCTTCGCCTTTTGTTCCGGCCCGGCGCTGTGTTGCAGCAGTGCCCGGCACGTTGGCGTTGACAATTGCCACACAAATCCCAAAGCATAATGGCACTTAGGATACCATCTGGGTTTGTGCTTTGACGTTAGCCTTGCCACTTTGGTCTTGAAAATTGAAACAAAAGGGACAGCCACCATTCTGGGCATGTTACTCATTGATCGCCCTGGGCGCCGTCTGGCGATTTTTCCTCCCGCTCGCGCGCTTTTTTCCCCGCTGATGGCGTGCGCCGTGCCGCGGGTGGACCGCGGCGGGTACAAGCTGCACCTGGACTGCCCGGTGGACGCCCAGTTCGTCCAAAAGCTGCGGTCCATCCAACGGCAGCTGGAGAGCGCCCTGGACAAGGCCCCAGCAGATGCTTTGTCGAGCCGACTTGGCTCCTTGGTTTCATCCGTAAGGTTGGATGTTTTTCCTGCTTAGGTAGGAATGGTTAGACATGGATCAACACAACCAGCCAGGGTTGTAGATTGAGCTACAATCGCAGGTTGCAGCCGCCAACCAGTATGATTGCAAGCATACGAAGGCAGTAGCTTGTGACCATGGTTGTAGCTCAACCAAACCATGTCCCACTCGCAACCATGTTTATCTCCTACTTGGAACTTTGGACACCCAAGCACGACCGTTCCGATGTCCATCGGGAGACTTGGCCAAAACATTTGGGCAGCATGTCGGCATGTCGTTTTTCGTTGAGCGTGACGCGCATCCGCTGCCAGGGCTTGCCTGTGAAGCCCCAGACAGAAATGGTCCAGAGCGATTCTGAGGACGGCAAAGACCTTGGGAGAGATTGAGAGCTCTGCTTGACTCAAAGAACCTTGATCCCGTGGAATCAGTATTCCTTTTGATGGGATGAGGAACCCAGGTTGTAATTCTTTGTCGCCCACGTCCAATCTATGTTTGCGTGTTCTGTAAGTCAGGGTCTTCCATCCTTCGCTCCTCAACCCCCGTCTAACCTTCGTTTCGTCTCGGCTCCCTCTTGTTTTGAAGTCAAAGGGTTGGCTATCGTCAGGAAGTTGGGTTTTTGAATGCTTCTGCTCGGGCAAAAGCAATTCCTTTCTCCGACGGCATAGAGCATTGAGGTGCGGCAGGCGGATGTTTGAAGGAATTGCTAGGAGCCCTTGGTGCAGAGGTGGTCCACCTTCGGCTCGATGTTCTCCAGCGTTTTGGCAGCGTGGCTCTGAGCCGATTAAAAAACAGAAACAAACAGTAGCTAAAACTGGCTGACTGGGTTTCGTTTGGTTTCCTTTCGTTGCCCAAAATTTCACCCGGGGTGGCTGCCGGCTGACGGCGGACGAAGCGAGGACGAGGAGGTGAAGGAGCTGCAGGAGCGCACGGAGCGGCTGCTGTCGCGGCTGCCCATGGGCAACCGCATCCACAAAGTGCTGGAGGCAAAGAATTTTGGGACCTCCGTCCGTTTCAACCTCCTGCCATCTCAAAATGCCCGTTTTGTTCTGGTTCTTAGCTTTTTTTCTTTCTTGGAACCCTCGACAGCAATGGAGTCTTGGCCAATCCTGGGTTTGGGGGTTCAAAGGGAGGTTCCAGGGAGGTTGCGATGTGTGTGTGTGTGTGTGCAGTTTATCTGGAACGCATCCAATATGGAAGCTTTGGTTTTCGCTGATTTTTGGGTTCCACTGATTTCCTTCCTTTGCCACCGGGTTCCTTCTTGCAACACGCTGGTCTTCCTGTTCTCTTTGTCGGACACCATTTTTCGAGGCCACTGCGGCGGTGCCTGTGCCGGACAGCCGCGCGCCAGTGCCGCTGGGTAGCCTTGGGGCGCAGGCGACGGCAAAACATGGCTGCAAACCCATGCTTTAGAAGGCCACAGTGAGCCATTTTCTTGCGATTTCCCTCGCTGCGTGCAATCCATGCCAAGCCTACACTTGCTTCCTTGTTCCTGTTTTTTTTTTTGCCTTGGACTCAGGCGGCCTATGTCGCCCAGCAGCGCTTCGGCCAGACTCTGGCGGTCGGCTCCGCGCCGATTTCGCCTCTGCCGCGGTCGCCGGTGTTTCACAAGCTGATGCTGCGGCGCCAGAGCCGATCCCCGGCGAGCTCCCCTTCGAAGTCCGCGACGTCGCCCTCCAAATCTCCAGCCCTGTGGCCTAACGAGCGGCCTGTGGCGCAGCCCCAGTCGCCCGTGTACCGCCAGCTGCAGCATCAGCGCCAGCGGAGGGCCTCCCCGAAACCGCCCTTGGCCTCGCCGTCGCCCTCCGCGTCGCCGGCGTCGCCTTGCTTCGTGTGGCCCTCTGAGCCAAACGAGCCGAAGCCACTCCCCAAGTCAACACTGAGACCCGCTACAGTCGCTGTGACACAGCCAAAGCCCATCACACCAATCAAGCCAGCCTCACCGAGGAAGGCCAAGCCTCCAGCACCACCCCCGCCTCCCAGACAGGCCCGGGACTGTGTGTCCTTTGGTGCCAAGGACGACTGGACTTGGCTGCAGTCTGTGAGGGCCTGGGACCGAGAGGCCGAGAAGGGCAACGGGGTCAAACAAGCTTTTTCCTCAGCGTACCTCTGTCTTTTTTTGGTCTGGTTTGAATAGAAGCCGAAAAGGAGAATCACTGAGAACCACCGAGAACCACCATTTGAGGTTTCCCCGTGTTGTGCATACCCAAATGTGTTGGGTCCAATTCTTTCGAGTGGCTTTTCTCGAAACGTGCCTTGGAAACCCTGATGCATGCAAGTAGAGTGGATCTCCATTGAGGGCGGAGACCTCATCGCCACAAGCAAACATATGTTACACCGGCCTGGCTCGCCGGCCCAATAGGCATAATGGATGCACGACTTTGCATTGGCCAGCATTTTGTACAATTGCACCACTTTTGGATATGTTCCCCATGAACATCCCTTTCACACAAAGTGAGGTTTGGTCAAACATGCCAGAGGAACTTCAAATGTTCCCAGAAACAAAGCATATGTTGGATTCATTGCTCGCCAGGCGGAAGCACAAGGCGGATGGGCGGATGGGCGGAGGGATGCGATGCTGAAGTTTTGGGTTGGGTCGATTTCAAAATGGGGAGCCCCTTAGACAAGCAACAGGAGTTCAACTTCCTCGAGGGGCCCGAATTTGGAGAAACACGCGGTTGTCACATGTTTTCACATGTGTAGGCAACCAACAAAGTCTTCTATTCGGCGCCCAAAGAAAGCCAACGAACGGGATGACTGTTTACCATTGACTTTTGCAGTCATGCCCTGAGGCTGCGACAAGCTGGTAACAACATCTCTTGCGGAAAGCTCTGCATCGATTTCAGTGGCAACCATCAGCCCGCCAAAGATTACACTAACCTCGTCCGCTTGGAGTTCCTCAATCAGTGAAGACCATGTTAGCATGGCTGGGAGGGCAAGCAAAAGCGAGCAACCTTGTCTGGGCAAGGGTAGCGTTCGCTCATCGAGCTTGGGCTGGCAGCCCGCCAGAGAAGAGGCTGGCATGTCGGGGGCAGCAAGCGAAAGCAGAGATCTCCCCCTGGGCACTTCTGGCGGTGGTGGGGCTCGCTCATCGAGCTTGGGCGGGCATCCCAGAGAAGAGGCTGGCATGTCAGGGGCAGCAAGCAAAAGCAGAGATCTCCCCCTGGGCACTTCTGGCGGTGGTGGGGCTCGCTCATCGAGCTTGGGCGGGCATCCCAGAGAAGAGGCTGGCATGTCAGGGGCCGCAAGCGAAAGCAGAGATCTCCCCTTGGGCACTTCTGGCGGTGGTGGGGCTCGCTCATCGAGCTTGGGCGGGCATCCCAGAGAAGAGGCTGGCATGTCAGGGGCAGCAAGCGAAAGCAGAGATCTCCCCCTGGGCACTTCTGGCGGTGGTGGGGATCGCTCATCGAGCTTGGGCTGGCAGCCCACAGAAGAGGCTGGCATGTCAGGGGCAGCAAGCGAAAGCAGAGATCTCCCCCTGGGCACTTCTGGCGATGGTGGGGCTCGCTCATCGAGCTTGGGCTGGCATCCTAGAGAAGAGGCAGGCATGTCAGGGGCAGCAAGCGAAAGCAGAGATCTTTTTCTGGGCACATCTGGCGGTGGTGGGGCTCGCTCATCGACTTTGGGCGGGCATCCCAGAGAAGAGGCTGGCATGTCAGGGGCCGCAAGCGAAAGCAGAGATCTCCCCCTGGGCACTTCTGGCGGTGGTGGGGCTCGCTCATCGAGCTTGGGCGGGCATCCCAGAAAAGAGGCTGGCATGTCAGGGGCAGCAAGCGAAAGCAGAGATCTCCCCCTGGGCACTTCTGGCGGTGGTGGGGCTCGCTCATCGAGCTTGGGCTGGCATCCCAGAGAAGAGGCTGGCATGTCAGGGGCAGTAAGCGAAAGCAGAGATCTGCCCCTGTGCACTTCTGGCGGTGGTGGGGCTCGCTCATCGAGCTTGGGCGGGCAGCCCACAGAAGAGGCTGGCATGTCAGGGGCAGTAAGCGAAAGCAGAGATCTCCCCCTGGGCACTTCTGGCGGTGGTGGGGCTCGCTCATCGAGCGTGGTTGGCATGTTAGGGGCAGCAAGAGAAAGCAGAGATCTCCCCCTCAGCGCTTCTGGCGGTGGTGGGGCTCGCTCATCGAGCTTGGGCTGGCATCCCAGAGAAGAGGCTGGCAGATTGGGCACAGCAAGCGAAAGCGGAGATCTCCCCCTGGGCGCTTCTGGCGGTGGTGGGACTCGCTCATCGAGCTTGGGCTGGCATCCCAGAGAAGAGGCTGGCCTGTCAGGGGTAGTAAGCGTAAGCAGAGATCTCTCCCTGGGCGCTTCTGGCGGTGGGGCTCGCTCATCGAGCTTGGGCGGACATCCCAGAGAAGAGGCTGTCATGTCAGGGGCAGGAAGCGAAAGCAGAGGTCTCCCCCTGGGCACTTCTGGCAGTGGTGGGGCTTGCGGGCAGCCCACAGAAGAGGCTGAAAGCAGAGATCTCTCCCTGGGCGCTTCTGGCGGTGGGGCTCGCTCATCGAGCTTGGGCTGGCAGACCACAGAAGAGGCTGGCATGTCAGGGGCAGCAAGCGAAAGCAGAGATCTCTCCCTGGGCGCTTCTGGCGGTGGTGGGGCTCGCTCATCGAGCTTGGGCGGGCAGCCCACAGAAGAGGCTGGCATGTCAGGGGCAGCAAGCGAAAGCAGAGATCTCCCCCTGCGCGCTTCCGGCGGTGGTGGATCGAGCTTGGGCTGGCATCCCAGAGAAGAGGCTGGCATTTCAGGGGCCGCAAGCGAAAGCAGAGATCTCCCCCTGAGCACTTCTGGCGGTGGTGGGGCTCGCTCATCGAGCTTGGGCGGGCAGCCCAGAGAAGAGGCTGGCATGTCAGGGGCAGCAAGCGAAAGCAGAGATCTCCCCCTGGGCACTTCTGGCGGTGGTGGGGCTCGCTCATCGAGCTTGGGCTGGCAGCCCACAGAAGAGGCTGGCATGTCAGGGGCAGCAAGCGAAAGCAGAGATCTCCCCCTGGGCGCTTCTGGTGGTGGTGGGGCTCGCTCATCGAGCTTTGGCTGGCATCCCACAGAAGAGGCTGGCATGTCAGGGGCAGCAAGCGAAAGCAGAGATCTCCCCCTGGGAACTTCTGGCGGTGGTGGGGCTCGCTCATCTAGCTTGGGCGGGCAGCCCACAGAAGAGGCTGTTATGTTAGGGGCAGCAAGCGAAAGCAGAGATCTCCTTTTTGGCGCTTCTGGCTGTGGTGGGGCTCGCTCATCGAGCTTGGGCGGGCATCCCAGAGATCCGGCTGGCTTGTCAGGGGCAGCAAGCGAAAGCAGAGATCTCCCCCTGGGCAATTCTGGCAGTGGTGGGGCTCGCTCATCGAGCTTGGGCAGGCAGCCCACAGAAGAGGCTGGCTTGTTAGGGGCAGCAAGCGAAAGCAGAGATCTCCCCCTGAGCACTTTTGGCGGTGGTGGGGCTCGCTCATCTAGCTTGGGCGGGCAGCCCACAGAAGAGGCTGTCATGTCAGGGGCAGCAAGCGAAAGCAGAGATCTCCCCCTGGGCACTTCTGGCGGTGGTGGGGCTCGCTCATCGAGCTTGGGCGGGCAGCCCACAGAAGAGGCTGGCATGTCAGGGGCAGCAAGTGAAAGCAGAGATCTCCCCCTGAGCACTTTTGGCGGTGGTGGGGCTCTCTCATCGAGCTTGGGCGGGCAGCCCACAGAAGAGGCTGGCATGTCAGGGGCAGCAAGCGAAAGCAGAGATCTGCCCCTGGGCGCTTCTGGCGGTGGTGGGGCTCGCTCATCGAGCTTGGGCGGGCGGCCCACAGAAGAGGCTGGCATGTCAGGGGCAGCAAGCGAAAGCAGAGATCTCCCCCTGAGCACTTTTGGCAGTGGTGGGGCTCGCTCATCTAGCTTGGGCGGGCAGCCCACAGAAGAGGCTGGCACGTCAGGGGCAGCAAGCGAAAGCAGAGATCTCCCCCTGGGCGCTTCTGGCGGTGGTGGGGCTCGCTCATCGAGCTTGGGCGGGCGGCCCACAGAAAAGGCTGGCATGTCAGGGGCAGCAAGCGAACGCAGAGATCTTTTTCTGGGCGCTTCTGGCGGTGGTGGGGCTCGCTCATCGAGCTTGGGCGGGCATCCCAGAGAAGAGGCTGGCATGTCAGGGGCAGTAAGCGAAAGCAGAGATCTCCCCCTGAACGCTTCTGGCGGTGGTGGGGCTCGCTCATCGAGCTTGGGCGGGCAGCCCACATCAGAGGCTGGCATGTCAGGGGCAGCAAGCGAAAGCAGAGATCTCCCCCTGGGCGCTTCTGGCGGTGGTGGGGCTCGCTCATCGAGCTTGGGCGGGCGGCCCACAGAAAAGGCTGGCATGTCAGGGGCAGCAAGCGAACGCAGAGATCTTTTTCTGGGCGCTTCTGGCGGTGGTGGGGCTCGCTCATCGAGCTTGGGCGGGCAGCCCACAGAAGAGGCTGGCATGTCAGGGGCAGCAAGCGAAAGCAGAGATCTCCACCTGGGCACTTCTGGCGGTGGTGGGGCTCGCTCATCGAGCTTGGGCGGGCATCCCAGAGAAGAGGCTGGCATGTCAGGGGCAGTAAGCGAAAGCAGAGATC
>CAUJNA010003604.1:105000-357500 GCA_963377175.1 Effrenium voratum | reverse complement strand
GGACTGGCATCAGACAGCCACTGAAGGCATGCTCCAATGCTGGCAGCCATCTTGATCTTGGATTTGAGCGGATGAGCAGGTTCCATTGATTGAGGGACGACTTGTCTGTTCTTTTCCTGTCGGAGTCCTTTAAGACCCGGGTTATTGGATCAGTGCTCCTGGGTTTCTTGAGGAGTCGACCTCCCCTTATGAGCTCGATGTATCCCGATGATGCCAATATCAGGCCTTGAGCAAGCTTTCCATGCTGGCAATGAACATAGTTGGGGACAACAGATGTTGGGTTTCGTGAGTGTTGAGCATTAATCTCAAGACAGAACTCCCCAGTGGGCAGCCACTTTCCGCAAGAGTTTGCACCTCGCCCTGAGGCCAAGAGCGAACAAGGCGGGTTGCACAGCTTTGTTCGGGGAGGGCGGGCATCAAATTGCTGCAATCCAGTTGATCCAACTGTTGGAGAGATCCATTCTGTCCAGGACGTGCGAGCTTCGACGAGGAGAGTCAGCTGCCTTCAAGCTCAGAACTCATGTGCGCCACCTTTGGAATCCAAGACATGGCGCGGCACAGAGAGGTGCCGTGTGGGGATGTGGCGGCGGTGGCTTTGGGGAGCGACAGCAAGTCAAGAGCTTCCGGAGACGTGCCAAGAGGTCCCTTCTTCACCCCGTTCGAACCGCTCGTGAGAAGGGGTGCTGACGCAGAGGAGGTCAAGGTTGCCAGCATGGAGACGGGCAACCGGAGAAGCTTGGAAGGACCAGTTGGAGCGAGGCCAGGCTTCCAGTCTGCGACAGCCGTTTGCTTGTCAGATGTCCGCGCGGGTCCTGCCGCTCCCGCCGCTCCCGCCATCTCTGCTTCGCGGGGCTCCCAGGAGTCTATGGACTCGCCGAAGTCGGGGCGCGTTCGCAGGCGATCCGGCAGCCAGACCCCCACGCTGCTCTCAGATACCGTGAGGGCCATGCGGTCTCCCAACGAAACGCAAGACTGGCACAGCTGTGACTCCTCTGATAGCTTCGCGACGGAGTCCGTTCAGCGCTCTGCCACACGGCAGAACACCGCCAGCGATGAGGAGAGGATGGTGAGCAAAGCGAGCATGGCGAGCAAACGAAGCCGACGCAGCACGAAGAGCAGCACCAAAAGCCGCAGTCTCAGCCCGGTGCGCGCCTGGATGCCGAATTTGCCCAACGGCGTGCTGCCTGACTCACCCTGGGACAGCGTCACCAGCCCCGGCAAAGCCATGCAGCCCCGCTGCAGCAGCTGCCCGCTGGAGGGCGCGGACGGCGAGATCTCCTTCCACCTGGGCCCCACGCTGCCTATCGGGCGTCACCGTAGGGGCCGTCCGAAGTTTGAGCCAGAAGGGCCGTCAGACTTGAAGCAGTTGATCAAAGAGAAGGACTCGGCGCAGCAGTCGCCGATCTCGGCGCAGCTGCAATCTCCGATGTCCCCGTTCTCGCCCCTGTCTTCAGAACCCCCGTCATCGATGCCCTCGCCGTCTCCCAGCACGTCACCCAAGCCGAGCACGCCAACATCGCCGGAGAAGGTGGAGCCCAAGCCCGAGCCGAAGCCAGAGCCGAAGAAAGAGCCCAAGCCAGAGTCAAAGAAGGGGAAGGGAGGGCCGCCAAAAGGAACCGGGAAAGGCGAGAAAGGAAAGGACGCCAAGGGCAAGGGCAAGGCGAAAGCTGAGCCAAGGACAGTTTTGGTCGTAACATGGCTTTTAAATTCAAGAAGAGCCGTTTCCCGCAACCCTTTTGCAACCCGTAGTTGTTTTATTTTCTTCGAATGAGGCATTGAGCAGTGTTTCGGGTGCCTCGCGGGTGCTTGCAGGAAGCCCGACATCAAGCCGGGGGTCCAGGTGAAGCGCCTTTTCTGGAACTCCTTCCGGGTGGACTCCGAGCGCAAGACCGTGTGGAACGAGATCGAGCGTGAAGGCTGGGCAGCTGGTGGGACAGGTCCTCTCCTGCAGATGGAAATTTGGGGCTGTTTGTCAATCTGCAGCATTGTATAGAGAGTCCATACACATGTTAGTTCTTTTCGGTGGCTGTCCACTTTCCTGCACGAGAAATGCACACGTGAGTTTTTGCAGCTAGTTGATGCTTGGGAGCCGCAACGCAGTGTTCGAGTACAACACAAATTGCATTGCAAGGATGCAGGATGCAACATCAGCAGAGTCACGTCTATCGGATCCGTCACTATAGAGGCGCTTACTTGTTGCCTGAAGGTTCATTCTCAGCTTGTCCAAACCTGCATGGCCCCGAAAGAAGGCGACCTTTCCTGGGTGGAATCAAAACAGCTCGGAAGCGAATCGTGAGGAGCGCCGATTGATACCGACCAGCTGGAGGCGGGCAGTGGGCCCTGAAACGAAACACTGCAATGAAGTCGCCATTTTGGGGTTCAGTGTTTTGCCTGAATCAGGTTGTGCCTGCCTCAAGTGGAGCAGTGAAGCATGAACAAGGCTTTGTTGCAACATGCCCAACAGTTGGGTCCCAAACCCAGCAAATTCCTACGTTGCCCCATCTTTCCGGCAGCCCCACGAGAACTTCTTTGGCTTGCGCCAAGCGCTCAAACCCGTGAGTGAGACGCCCACTCAGCGGCGGCAATTTATCTACCTTTCTGTGCAACAATTGGACATGTTTCGGAGGCGTCCTTTTAAGGGACTCCGTAAACCTGGTTCCGCCTGGTTCCGTAAAGGAGGCTCGCTTCCGGGCGATGTCAGCTCCTTCGGGTGGACGGGCTCGGCCGGGCGACCGGCGCCCGTCAGGCGCTCTTCTGCGATGAGCCCAACAAGCGAATGGCCTCGCCATCCCCAGAAGCTGAACGTGGCGACTTGGCATCGAGCGGTTTGACGGGTCCTTTTATCAGGCCATGCAGAGTGATCACTTCCAAACTTGGGATTCGTAGGTTTTGTCCTTCCAAAATGCAACGAGGATGAATCGGCCTGAAAAACCATGCGAAGGGAAAGCCTGCATTCACCGAGGGCGTTCCAAATTATGTTTGCACGAGTGCCACACAAGTCCTGACTGTCTCATGGGTACCGTTTGGACTCTACCTGTACCATACAGTGCCTCCAACATCCCAACAAGCCTATACCACTTTCCTTTTTTTCCCAGCATGACTCGTCTTTTTGTTCGCTCCCCCCTGACAGTTTATGATGGTTCTCATTAGCATTCTCATTTTCATTATAATTATCACTATCAGTTTCATTATCATTGTCACGATCATGATCACTATCATTATCACTATCATGTTCATCATCATTATCACCATCATTATCACCATCATCATTATTATCATTACCACCATCGTGATTTCTTATGCCTCACACCCGTCCTTTTTTCCATTTCCCCCCCCCAGTTTTTTCTCCGATTTGGCTGTAGCTCAAAAACATGTAGTACAGTGGCACCTTGGTAAATGGAAAAGACTAAACCCAAAGACTAACCGCTCTGAACATTTTTGAGCCAAATTTGTCTTTGAGGCGTGAAGAAGATCCAGGTGCTGGACACGCAGCGCCGGCGCCAGGTCTGCGTGATGTTGGCGCGGCTGCCGCCCGGCCAGGCGGTGGCCCAGGCGCTCAGAGAGCACCGGGCCCTGGACAGCGAGCAGGCGCTTCGGCGTCCTTCGGGGCTTCGGGGCCGCGTTGGTTTTGGCATGTGTGTTTCTTTGGGAAGGGGGTTTACAGTGGTTTTTGCTTTCTTCTTGTTTGGGAAGGGGGTTAGATTCTTAGATCCTTGTTTTGGGGGGTGGGGGTGGGTGGGTTGGGTTCTGGATGCTAAATGGGCGCGACTGGAGGTTTGTGGCTGCTATTCAAAGGGAGTTGCACAGGAAAAACCTGTATTTTTTGGCGCCCCTATTTTGACACATACCACACGACTACGCATTTTAAGAGTTGGAGTTTACCTCAGAAGTGGTTCTCTGTTTTCTCTTTACTTTCGCAAAGGAAAAGGGGATGTTTTTTGTCCACACCCTCTGTTGAACAGCCAAGCCTTGAGGTTGGGGTTTGACTTTTCGTGGTGGGTGGGGTTCCGGGGGTTGGAGTGTTTCCCTTTGTGTTTTTTTTTTGTTGGGGGGGGGGGCTGGATGGGCGGGGCATGTGCTGGCGTGTTGTCCACTGTCAAACTTCCGCGATTGTTGGAAGTCACGGTCATGAGATTGGGCCCACTTCATGACACCTTACTCTTTTTCCAACAATCATTTTCAAAAGGATGCCAGTCTTTCAACCCGCTCTGTGCACTGCCCATGGCTGTTCTTCCATGGTGGGCTTGCTGGCCAGAAACTTCACGTCGTGTTTCCCTGGGGGTACCTCCAAAAAGCCGGCGTCCCTCAAACACCAAAGAGTTTGCAGCTCAGGGACTCGTGTGCAAAAGGACCTCGCATGGACCGAAGGTGGAGCTGCTGCTCATCAACGTGCCCTCGCCTGAGGAGCTGAAGCTGCTGCGCAAGGCCCAGGAGGACCCGAGGGACTTTTCGTTTTGGCTCGGCGCGTTTTTGTTCGGGGTTCCTTTCAAGCAGAAAAGTTCCGACCCTGGACTCAAGGTTGGTTCGCTCGCAACTTCGCTTGACAAGTCGGGCCACGCGGCGGTGTGTTGAGATTCTGGCGGGCGAAAAGGGGACATGATGCGCGCTTTGAACCTATCTCTCTCTCGGATGGTGGTTCTGACCGTGTGGATACCTTTGAGATGTCTGGGCTGTGATTTTCAGGGACTCTCCAACCTTGATTTGTTTTGGCAGATGCAGCTCCTGGCAATAGAAGGATCCTCCAAATGATAATGTTGAGGAATTGAAGGGTACCAAACACAAGCCAGTCCACAACAGTCATCAGCTCCCGATGCCTCCTTCTTTGATTCACCCTGATTTGTCCAGCAGAGTTTCTCCCCTAGCCTCCGAATTGAGAAGTCTCCCTGTGCGGTACACCCGAAGGAAGCAAAGACATGGATTTATCTTGTCATGTCTTTGAGCATCGATGCGCCCCTTGGGGGCGTACATGTTTTCCAGTGAGAGAGGGAGAGGGGAGAGAGTGCGAGAGGCCGAGGGCGAGGGAGAGAGAGAGAGAGAGAGAGTGTGTCTGTGGTGCCGAGAGGAGCACACCATTGACGAGTTCCACATTTGGGACACTGCGGAGGACCGCGTTGCATGTTACTTAGAAACCTTCGATCTTGATTGCGAGCAAGATCCTGACTTTGAAGGCAGGCCTTGCGGATAGTCAACCTGACAGCAGCAGCAGGCATTTGGCGAACTGTTTCGTGTTTGGGTGACATGTCAGAGAGAGCACAGCTGGAGATGGCGTAGCTGTTCTTGGCCTTGATTTGGTCCTGGTTCAACTGAGGCCCTGAAAGGCGATTCCCCCAAATCGGTGCTGCCTACAAAGGAAATCAACCAATTTTTCAGGAGACGCTCCCATAAGCAGTGTCCAACCTTAGAAAACCTTTCACTGGGTCCCTTAAAGAGAATAGTTTGAGGGGTTCTCAAAGTCTCACTTCGGGGTGGCTTCCCTTCAGCTTCAACGGACCAAGTTTTACATGTTTTACGACCTCCCCTGAAGTGGAAGCGTTGGGCTCGTTTCAGCCGACAGCCATGAATCCAGGAGTTCCTGCTGCTGCTGGTGCAGGTCAGCAACAGAAGCGGTCGCCCTGGGCCTAAGAGATGCCCCCAGCCTCCAGCCGAGAAATGAGGGTGTTGCAAAGGAAGGCAGCAATCCAGGGACCCCATCCGGCTGGGCGATTTCAGGTTGATATTTTTGTTTTAGATTCCAGCATGCGCACAAAGGGGAAGCTCGAAGTTCAATGTAAAGACATACGTACTCAGACGACTTTAGCTGGCGCAAATGGCGACCTCAAGTCTTCATTCATGATTGCTTGCCTATGAAGGCGGAAGTCAAAGTTGAGTGCATTCTCGCTGCAAGCCCGGGGAAGTCTCCACTCTCCCAAAAGGGCATGTCTCCGATCCTTGAATTCTGTGAGCTGGAAGAGGCTCAATGCCTTTGTCGCCCATCGCGTTATTCCACCCGTCCCTACAACACTGCCCTTTTTAGCTCGGTCGGCCAGTCGGTCGCTTGTGCAGCCCATCCATGGCGCTCGTTCGAGCTGGCCCGCTCGGTCGCTTCAGTCGGTCGCTTCAGTTGGTCGCTTCGGTCGGTAGGTGCCGCACTTCGAGCTGCGGCTCAGGGCCTGGCACTTCCGGAACACCTTCGAAGAGCGCCGCCCGGAAGCGAAGCGAAGCGCTCGAAAGGGACGCGTCATGGTCGGCAACGGGTTTCCTCTTGGCGCTGGATCAAAGGGAGGCTAAATTTGGGGGTGCCATATTTAGAGAGACCCAGTAGGGGTTCTTTAAATTGGCAACGGCTTTCTTTTGGTTTTGCCCTCCATTTTGAGCCCTCTGTGGATTTGATCCCCAAATTCCACGCCTCATAGTTTTGTGGTGTCGTTTATTATCCTCAAGAGTCCAATGTTTGAACCCCTGGATAAACCCCAGGACCTGGTCTCATAGTTATAGGTTAAAATTAAAAGGGCGCTAAACATGGTTTAAAATTTGGTGGTCGGTGGAAAGCACTTGGCAAGCGAACCGGTTTGCCCTTTGACAGCGTTGAATGCCACGCAAGTGTGGCTCGATGGAGGCGGTTTGGCATCCGGTCAGGGAAAACTGGCCACTCAGTCATGTGTACATCATTAGCGCTAGCGGGGAACTGCCTTTGGCCTGGCACATGGTGGGATTTGGCGTTTGGCAAGCGTCTTCAAGGTTTTCGGCGTCAATCTGGGCTACCAAACTGGGGTTCATACAGGAAACTGGCCACAAATTGTGCCCGAAAACCCCTATGAACCCCAAACATCTGTGGCCGAAATCCCCTATGAACCCCAAAATCTGTGGCCGAAAACCCCTATGAACCTCAGCCCTTTGATTATCTGTGGCTTAAAACCCTATAAACCCAAGCTTGTGGTTTGAAGACCGCGCGCCCCTTCAAAAGTTGCCAACACCAACTTTGACTTCGCCATTTTTGCAACATCTGAAGGTGCCCGTTCTGACTGTAAGCAGCTCCAGCGATTGATTATCAATCCCAGCGGGCAGAACCACCGGGGGCGATCCGCGTCGCAGGAATTGAACCTTGAGGGGGGACTCTTGCGATGACAAATGCGAGTTTCGGAATCAATCAAATCATGTATTTCTCTGTATTTTCAGGGGTCCTTGCAAAAAGGCCTTTGGAGACAGAAATCAGCGAAATCAAAGGTAAGCCTCAACCAGGCCTTAATTAAGGCCTAGCTAAGGATGAACATTCCTGGGGTTCACCCAGGGGTTCAAACATAGTCCTTTTGATATCCCTTGTATCTTTCGGGTATCTTCCATGTTGGGTGGGGGGGCTGGGGGGCGGTTTGAAAGAATCACAAAGAAGCTTGGTGTGTGGAAGTTTGCATTGATTTATAACCGGCCCCGGTTCATGCGAAGGACTGAAGCCGTGTGTTGCACCCAAGAATGACTTGAGCACGCTTGGACAGTCTGTCCGGGCCGCTTGTTGGAATCCTTTTGGGCTCTTCCACAATGGGTGGAACTGCCCCAATACGGTCCTGTAACAGACCCGCTCAGGCCTCGTTAGGCCCTGTAACAGACCCGCTCAGGCCTCTTTAGGCCCTATCAGGTGCAGAACAACCCTGATGAGAGTCACCTTGAAACAGGTCAACCCATTCAACCAGGTTAGTTGGTCAACCATGAAATACAGGTCAACCACCCAGGTGAACACCCCTTACCATGTTCAATCAAAAGCGGTTGACAGGGGTTCTTCTCGGTTGCTATTTTGAAATAAGTTTCCCTTTGTGTTGATGTTCAATTGGGACCCTCCGTTGTTGTCCTTTTGGTGTCCCTTTCAACCAATCTGGAAAGAGTACCAACTCACACAACACCTTGTTGACGAAATCCACCATTAGATTCACCATGATTTTTTCAGCGGTCCACCATAAGATACAGTGAGCGAGCCCTGGTCAACCAAATATGCGAACAATCCCTGGTCAACCAGACACGAGAACAAGCTCTGGTTGACCAAGAAAGCTGAACACCCAAGGGCGAGAGGTGGGTATGTGTCAAGCCGGAGGCGGTGTTTCCTTTGTTTTTTTCTTTTTTACAAATCAACCCTAAACTTGCTGGTTCTGTGGGAAGGAGGGAATTGTTTTTAGGGAAAGCAGACGGAAACCAACCACCTGAAAGTTCTTTTTTAGTTGGTACCCTTTTACCTTGTTTCACCATGAAATTCTCCATGCAGTTCAAGTGGTCAGTTATCTTCCAACCTCAAAAAGGGTACCGACCACTTCCCCAGTTCCTTACAATTTCCTGGGTTTCCTTGTGGGTTCCCTTGAAGGTAACTGGGCACCCACTCCAAAACAGGCTTTTTCCCTCAAGAGAAACCCAGAACAAAGGGTTCCAACTGCAAACGACCCTGTCAGGTGGATGAGTCGTTTTTTTTCCCCGTCGAAATTCGTTTCGAATCTCCGAGGCTTCCAGGCGCTGGCGCAGGCGCTGCGCTGCGTCTCCGAGGGCTGCCAGCGGGTGCTGACCTCCCCCTCCATCCGACGCTCGAAACACAAGAGTGGCACTAGGCGTCGCCAGGTGCGTCGTGTCCAGTTGACTTTGAGGTTGGCCAGTCAAGCTGAATTTCATGGTGAATTTGGTCATGGGATTATTGGGGTTGGTACTCCTGTTTGGGGAACTGGTTAGAGAAACCAAACAGACACCAATCGTCGGATAAGGCCTTTTTTGATTTGGTACCCGGTTTGGGGAATCGGTTCAAGGGAGACCAAAATGAAATCCGAATCCCGATTTTGGGATCCAACTCTCCATTTTGACACATACCCATTTGAGCCCGTGCTGTTCGTGAGCATACCCTTGTAACGTTCTCAAAATTCCTTCCCGGTTTTGGTGTTTTCCCCTTTTCAGCAAGCATTTAGGGGGTAGTTTTGAGGATTTCATTTGAGGGTCGGCCAGAATTTCCAGTAGTCTATGTTCGATTTGGGGGGACATGGCAGACTCACTGATTGTTTGCCCCCAAAACCATGTCCTTCAGTAAACTTTAGGGTAAACATGTCATTTTTGAGCATGGCTCAGATGATAATTCATGTATATCATAACATGTGTGTACACGGTTTATGCCATAAGTTTATGCATTCCCTTTTTGTTTTGTGTATCCACATGCGCAAACATACACATATGTACCTATCGCAATACACGCAAATCCTTGCGATACTTGGGCACCTGCAATTCCTGTTGGCTTGGTTTGCCATCGAAGCTCCTCAAAAGAGTTCGGTTTTGGCTTTGTCGCACAGCTAGTTGTGCGCTAAGATTTGACACGCATTCTGTTTGGTTTGATAAACTATTTCTGGTATGAATGGGCCCTTTGATCATGATAGGACTCCGTTGGGGCATGAATCATTAGGCCAAATCTGTTCTGCCGGTGCGACGCCTATGCTTTCGTCCCTAGGCCACTTGCTGGGCATCGTTCTCTACGTGGGGAACTACCTCAACGGCGGCACCCCGCGGGGCCGCGCGGACGGCTTCGCCCTGGACACCCTGGTGCTCATGCGCACGGTGAAGATGCGACTCTGGCGGCAACGGGCTGGGACGAGTGAGACTTGTTTGTGTTTCCTTCGGCTCGGCGGGCAGATTTGCACCAACAGCCTCACCGATGGAAGGCGAATCTGCTCGGGGGGTTCTGCGGCAATTCGGGCGCCATTGGAGCTGTGTAGGTTCCAAATCAAATATTGAGCCTGGCATTGAGGTCTCAAGGAGACAAGCCGGGCACCTTGGTGGACTACGTCACGGGGCAGATGGAACGCGTCTACCCGGGGGATTTGCAGAGCGTCTTTGCACCGGGAGGCCGAAAGTCGGACGAAAGCCGGCAGATTTGGGAAAATACCAACAGCTGGGCCCGACTTGCGCGGAGTCGAGTCGGCGCTGTTGACTCCTTTTGGCACGTAAGGGGGGCAAACGGAGGGTATCTGCATTTTTCCCGGGCAAGCACATCATGTTGCGGCTCGAATGCATATTCTAGAAGCCCCCATGTCCTTTCGATGGCGACTACAGAACCCCCGCCTTGGCAGGCGACTTTGAGCTTCTGAAGGCGGCGGCACGGCACAAGGGCCCAGACCTGGTGGACGAGTTGCGGGCCTTCAAAAACCTGGCAGTGCCTTGGGCCTCGAGCTGTGTTCCAAGGATTGCGAGCTAGGATTGGGGACCTCCATGTTGAACAGCCCGAGTTCTGGGGTTGGGCTGAGGCGAAGCTGAAGTTTCGAAGTTTGGCTGGAAGATCCTCTGAGGGTCTCGCAGCGTTGACCCCATCTCAGGACGAGCTGCAGAAGAAGATGGGATCTTCGGAGGATGCGAGCATGGACGAATGCGCGCAGGCCATGACACAGCAGGTCGAGGCGGGGAAGGGCTGGTGGGGACTGTTCTGAGGCTGAAGACTGTATCGGATTGTTTGGTTTTTTGCTCGAGGTGTGGTGCTTTGGGGCACAAAACACTTAGAATGGCCCGAAGCTTTGAGAGCAGACCTTGACCGCATACTTGCGAGCTGTTTCGCCCTATGCGTTCGTTAATTCATGGAAGCACCTGTGACATGTTGGCAAGCTTCTGGAAGATGTTGCGATCCGACAGAAAAGGTCAGAGCGTTCTCTGAACTGGTTTGTTATTGTCATTTTCTGAACTGGTTTTGCTCAATGTGAACCTTACACTCGTCCTCGTGGTCACATTGCCCGGTGCTGAAGTCGCTCACCCCCCCCCGGGAAGCAAGAATCTTGCAAAAGTTGAGTCGTGTTTCAGCATGTATGATTCAATTAGTGTCCCCTACAAATGGTTTGGGCTTGCTCACGTCTCGCAATGTAATAAAGAACTTCAAAGGGCAGGCCCCACTACTTGTTGGTGCCTCCCATCCAAGCGGGCGTGGTTGCTTTCGAGGCTCGCTATTTTTTTGGGGGGGTTGTTTCAAACGCCAGCGGCTTTTGTATTGTGACCCCTGTTGGGCTCCCATATTTTGAGCCTTTGGAACAGACCCCCCGTGGCAGGTGCTGGCGGGCTTGGAGGCGGAGCAGCGCGAGCTGGAGGCGAGATACGAGGAGATCGTGGTGTGGTTCCACATGGAGGACGGGGCTTGGGGGGGGGGGGGTGGGGGGCTGGGCTTTCCAGACAAAGCAATCCTCCACCCCCCGTCGCTCGGAAGCTGAATGCATCAACAGTCGTTCATACGGGTTTAGCTTTTTTTCAGGGTACCCCCACAACGGTGGTGTTCCTGTTGGTTCTCCTTCACCAACCCACTCACCCACCCCCCAAACAAAAACACATCCGCCTTCAGGGATTTTATGTAGGTCTTTTGACTTCAACGGCGATGTTGTGGACCCAGAAGTTCTTATTGAAGGACCCATGGCCATGATTCACAATAAGGAGTATTTTGACCGTACCCACATCTTGGCCAGGCTTGGGGCTAATCAAGAAGATTTGCCGGAACTTTCACTCATTGCCTCTATTTCTGTTTTGTTTGCGCTAGATTTCCCAGTAGTTGCTTGTTTTGAGAAGGGGAGGTCTGTATCTCAAGGCAGGACATTTGCATAATAGGGCCAAGCCTGGGGGATAAGTCTGGCGTATTACATGGCGCAGGGATGGTGGTTGGCCAGTGGCGACTTTTCGAGCCGATGCCAAGCTTTGGAAAGCTCATTAGACATGTTCGCTGGGAAGGGATGGCAGCTACCTGCCGCTCAGAAGCGGGTTGTGGAAGTCGACCAATCCTGACGGTCCTGAACAAAATGCTCATTTTCGGTTGCAAGAATCCTGACAATCCTGGTCAACATGATCAACCTGACTATTTTGGGAACCGCCAGCTTGTCGCCTGTTCTTGCCGCCAGGACAAAGGCATCCGCAAGCCCACGGATGAGTTTTTCGGCATTTGGGCCAAGTTCTTGGCAGATATCCAGACAGCCAAAAAGGCGGGAGTCGCCGTCAGCCGTTGCTCCGACATGGGTGTGCCTTTTTTTTTTGAGGCAGCCCTTTGCTAGGGTAGTTCAAAGGGAAAGCAAAGGAAAAGCACTGGCGCGATTCTTGATGGTCTGGTCTTAACTTCCATCCCCCGGGGCCTCACTCCAATGGTCCAATGGACTTTGCTGAGTATTGTAGCACCTATGCAAAGCGCGACGCATGCGCAGTGAAGATGCACCGGTCTGCCCACGTTGACCTGGCGCACCTGAAAGGTGACGGATCCCATGTCCATTGAACCAGCTAAGGTCAACATAGAGTTCCCGCCCGTTTCATGATTTTCCTTTCTTGATGTGAGGCCTTTAGGGCAACCAGATGGAGGCAGATGCTTCGTTTCAAGAGCAACTCCCAAAATTGCTGACTCCCAAATGAGCAGTTTGTACATTTGCTGGTCTGACCGCTTGGTTGCCGTTTGTTGGAGCCCTGATTGCTGGCAGGACTGCTCGCCCTAAGTGTCAATCCGCCATGAAATGGCCATCAGCCCTCTAGCAGAAACTTTCCGGACAGAATCACTCCTAGAAGAAGCACCGGTCCAGCACTCGTGCCGAAACTCGAAACTGACTCCGGGCAAACCTTGCGCTCGCGCCTTGCGCGCGGGGCTCGTTTGTGAAACTTTGAGTGTGTCGGGATGTACTGCTCCCAAACCAAGATGGCAAGAGACAGAGCTCACCTTGCAAGAGGACTCGCAAGAGGACTTGCAAGAGGATGCGCTCACCTTGCTTTTGGATGTGCACCCTCCAGCTTCGCCGGTTTTACCGGGGGCCTGGATCCCTTCGAGGCCTACGAGGAGCAGGCGCTCCGGGAGAAGCGGAAGAACTCCATGCCCCCGCGGCGCAGCTCGATGGCGGTGCCCAAGGCACAGACGAGTTCCACGGGCGGGTGGTGGGGGTGGACAGGGGGGGTCTGGGGGAGGGGAGGGGGTGGATGGGTGGACGAGGGGGGCTCAGAGAGTTCGGGAAAAGTGCCTTGGGGTTGAGGTTTAAACGCTCAATGTGGCCGTTTCCGCGACAAAGGGGGAGTTATTTGGTAGGAGTGGGTAGTCAGGCCGCCGTTCCCACTGAAGGTCCTCTGCAATTTCGGCATGTGACGAATTGTCTTAAGTAGATTTACCCAGGTGATGCGGGAATCCAACCGACCTTTCTAGGCAATTTCCGATGCTGCACGCTTTTCCCGCTCGGAAAAAAGCGTACTTGTTCGTGAAAACCATGTCGTTCGCTGTCCTCAACACGGAAAGGAAGAGGGACAGCAAAAAAAAGCCTCTTGAAATTGCGCCCGTTTGCGCGAAATTGTGCCCGTTGTGCGGCCTAGTTATTTGGCCCACACCTTTCATGACTCGTTTCCAAATTCTTCAAACATGGTCGTTTTTCCTCAAACAACATACCAGCAGACACTAAAGCTGCAACAAGCGCAAGGAGTAGTCTTCGGATTCAGACCTGCACTGATGGTGGATTGCTGCCTCTTCTCTTTAGTCTCTGAATCCATATTCTTGGAAACTGCCCTTGGCCCTTTATCTATTCTGATGCATGTCCATTGCGCCTTTGATTTTGGTGGTGCATCATGGATTCCCATATTCCTTGTCCAGCTTCCTTTTGAAGCGCCTTCGGCAGACATCAGACGAGAACCTGTCCTGGGAGAGGGTCTTCAGGTCCTATTGGTGCACCCACATGTCATCTCAAGAGGCCAGGGATTCTCAATACCGGGTACAACTAACTTCGACATGAGTGACGCACCCATCTAATTCACCCTTTCTTGGTTGCTCGCCCGCTCTGCGGCTCTCCGAGGTTTGGATCCGAAGCGCATTGATCATCCCCTCGAGCACCACAATGAATCACTTGTCCACGGCACCAAGTGAGCGCCCACCAAAATAGGAAAAATGATATCTGTACTTAGGGAACACGTTTCTATGGATTCATTCTTCCCTTTAAAACAAAAACCCTGATCGAACCCAAGCCCTGATGAGACGTGCTCACTCGTGAGCTTTTCTGGGCCAGGAGGCGAGGAGCCGCCGGAGCTTGACGCCCCGCCGACACACGGCGGGCAATCCCGGCTGGGGGAGGAAGGGCGGAAGTGATTTCAATCCCCGGAGAAATGGCAACGGTTTCTTTTGGTTGCCCTTCAAAACCACCCAAGTCCAGTTTTGAGAGCATGTGCCCAAGTTCTGATGCTTTCTCCGGTTCAAAAGGCATGGCCTTTGCAAGCAAGACACATGCAGAGTCGTTCGCAAGGGACGCTTCCCTCGCAACGGCGCCGAGTCAGGTGATGGTGTCGCCGATCCGCCGGGAGATGGGGGAGCTGCCGATGCGGCGCGAGGCCACGGAACCCCAGGCCACGGAATCCCGGCCCCAAGCAACCATGGAAGTGGAGAAAGGGATTCCTCACAAGAGCAGTCTTCCAAATCCTGTCAGCTTCCATGGTTGGTCCGAATCCCTATTTTTGACGGACTCATGTGTGCCCAGTCTTCCGCCAGATGAACAGCTGGCTTTACACCAGGGCCAGGAGATGTTCTCTGCTATAGTTTTTCGGGGCGGGTGGATCCCGCATTGGCATTTTGGGGCCGATGGTGACCTTGTGCTTTGCATCTTGAGTTGGATGGCACCAGGCGGAGGAGATGGCGGTGCCTGATGCCTGAGGTGCGAGACTTGTCAGAAGGCAAATTCAGACCCGTTTGACAGGTTCTAACGAACGGATTCCGATCGCGTGCACCAAAAGGACACTTAGGTGTCTTGCGTCCGAAAGCAATCCACTTGTTGGAACCCATTTAGGGGTCACCCAAATGACTCTTTCCCAGACAAAGCTTCTGGGCGAAGAATTTTAAACTTCGTTTGTGAGTCGGAGCGGGTCGGCTGCGGCGCTACGAGGTGCTTTGCATTCTCACTGTGCCGGAGTTGGCCTGGTTGGATGGCAAGGCCTCAGACATCTTGAGTGTTTGCCTTGGCGAAATGTTTGCTGCCAACACGAAGTGACTGGCAGTGGATCGATGCGCTCGCATGCGCATGAAAATGCCGCAGGTGCCGGGAAAACGAAAACGCGCCCTGGTTGATCCCTGTCCATCGACACATCGGCTTTTGACTTTCACGCTTTCTCAGCTGCAAGCGTTTCTGCCCGCCTACCCACCGACCGACCTGGTGACATGCTCGCCCTTTCCTTTTCGTCGGCGATGCTCTGGCTGTGGCCATCGGCCGCGCTGCCGGCGCCGGTGCCTTGCCCAGCGGGCTACTTCTGCCCAGCGGCGGGTGCGCCGATCCTCTGCCCGCCCCGCCACTACTGCCCCGCAGAGAGCAGCGAGCCACTGAAATGCCCGGCCGGATACAGCGCCTTGGCATGGGAACGGGATGGGGGGGGGTGGGAGAGGGTGAAGGGTCAGGGTAGCAGGATACCGACCTGCGGGCTTCAGAGAGTCGGACAGCTTGTGGCCAGGAAGCTGACCCCGATGGAACGCGTCAACGCCAGAAAAGTTGGTGTCCCAGGCACGAGTCCGTGGATATTTCTGGAATCATTGGCCAGTGACCACAATGTGGGATACAACTTATGATAATTTCATTCTGGCTTCACCCCAGCTCGCGCCTCACTTCGCCCGAGGCTGCTTGAAGAGCCACGGCAACCTCACAGACTCCAAGGCAGAGATGCACTTGAAGCAGCTGCTGGCGTTGCCGGGCGCGTCTTTCTTGGCTGCCGGAGGCAGGGATGGGCAAAGATCGTTGCGGGCGCTCAATGAGGAAAATTTGGAAAAAGGCAGCTGGGCCCTCTTGGCGCAAGAGAGAGCAACCGAACAGAAGACGCCCTGGAGGTTCTTTGCTCTTATCAGAGATGCACCTGGCATTGGCCTGGGGTTACAATGAAGACGGGCAGCTCGGCATTGGCAGGACTGAGAATGAGAATCGCCCAGTGCGAGTGAAGTCCGTTGAGAAGTTTGTGGCTGTGGCCGCTGGCGACGCACACACTGCGGCTTTGTCGGCAGACGGCCTGGCATGGGCCTGGGGTTACAATGGATACGGGCAGCTCGGCATCGGCAGCACTGAGAGGCAGAATCGCCCAGTGCGAGTGAAGTCCGATGAGAAGTTTGTGGCTGTGGCCGCTGGCTACTGGCACACTGTGGCTTTGTCGGCGGACGGCCTGGCATGGGCCTGGGGCCACAATGGATTCGGGCAGCTCGGCATCGGCAGCACTGAGAGGCAGAATCGCCCAGTGCGAGTGAAGTCCGATGCGAAGTTTGTGGCTGTGGCCGCTGGCTACTGGCACACTGCGGCTTTGTCGGCAGACGGCCTGGCATGGGCCTGGGGCCGCAATGGAGAGGGGCAGCTCGGCATTGGCAGGACTGAGAATGAGAATCGCCCAGTGCGAGTGAAGTCCGATGAGAAGTTTGTGGCTGTGGCCGCTGGGCGGCACACTGTGGCTTTGTCGCCGGACGGCCTGGCATGGGCCTGGGGTTACAATGGAGAGGGGCAGCTCGGCATCGGCAGCACTGAGAATCAGAATCGCCCAGTGCGAGTGAAGTCCGATGAGAAGTTTGTGGCTGTGGCCGCTGGCTACTTGCACACTGCGGCTTTGTCGGCGGACGGCCTGGCATGGGCCTGGGGCCACAATGGATTCGGGCAGCTCGGCATCGGCAGCACTGAGAATCAGAATCGCTCAGTGCGAGTGAAGTCCGATGCGAAGTTTGTGGCTGTGGCCGCTGGCTACTGGCACACTGCGGCTTTGTCGGCAGACGGCCTGGCATGGGCCTGGGGCCGCAATGGAGAGGGGCAGCTCGGCATTGGCAGCACTGAGAGTCAGAATCGCCCAGTGCGAGTGAAGTCCGATGAGAAGTTTGTGGCTGTGGCCGCTGGCTACTTGCACACTGCGGCTTTGTCGGCGGACGGCCACAATGGATACGGTCAGCTCGGCATTGGCAGCACTGAGAATCGGAATCTGGCGGAGCTCGTCCTGGGCCAGACCTTGAACAGATCGCTCTGGCACGTCGTGGACGAGTGTTTGAATGCGGAGGCTCGTTCGTGCGAAGCTGCGGCTGGCAGCCTCTGCGATGCTTTGCCGGCGGCTGGTAGCGCTCTATGCGGTGGCGCGGTCGAAGCGGTGCTTTGCAGCGCTGGGACCTACTGCCCTGGCGGCTTTCCGCTGCAGTGCCCCGCAGGTCACTTTTGCGCCTCAGGATGATGTTGGCACCGGTGAATAGAGCTAATACAATACGCAGTGACCTGAAAACGGGAATGCCTTTGAGTTCGGAGTTCCGTCAGGCAATGAGAGGTGATTGGCTGCTGAGGCAATGCTGGGGCAGCACGCCCAGAACCCTGCGCCGCTGGTTTCGCCTGCGCGGCCGGCACTGCAAACCTGAGCGAGCCGAGTGCTGGTGAGAAAGGCCGGAGGGCAAAGCGGCAAGATGCAAAACGCAAGAGTTCCCGGCCACAGAACTATGCTGGAGGTTGGGAACATATGTTGGATTCAACGATCTGGTAAGAACTTGTTGCAGCCAGCGAGCAGCCCCAAAACTGTCGGGCGCAGGCGACATGTCGCAGCCCGCGGCCAAGCGCACTGCCCAGCTGCACTTTGAAGGCCGGCGCTGCTTGAGCGAGCGGAAACGATTGAGTTGGGTATGTTTGGCTTCTTTCCCTGGGAGCCATTTTTATGCCAGTCTTGAGAGGCTGCTGATTGTGCAGGGCTCATGCCCGTCAATTTCCTTTGCAATCCTACCTAATTCACGCTTGTTGGCATGGGGCTGCTATTTGTGACAATCTCACTGCTGGAGGTCTCATAACGACAGAAGCCTTTGGCTGGCTTGGCATGCTTGGCTCCAGGCCACGTTCCGAACGCTTCGGCCAACTGCGCCATCGCGCCGAACTCTGAAGGCAGGAGCTCAGTTGGAAGGCTTGAAGGTTCCAGCGTGGCAAACCAACAGGGCTTGCCTTGGGTCTTGCTCCCACGAGCGATGGGCAACGATGAAATTAACACGTATTTCGCAGATTCGAAACCGGTTAAAATTCTATGTTCAGCCTGCTCAGTGGTCATGCCTCTGCAGCGTGTCGCTGTGTCACCCCCCCAAAAGGGGCCATGAATTGCCTGCGCTGGTGGCGTGCATTTTGAATCCCCTGATTTGTTTGGCCCAAGTCGTGAAAACAGGCCCGTTTTAGCCTTGTGAGATCCAGAAGGCGGACCTGACGTTCGGAATGTGCTTCCGAGGCAGCATGGAGGAGTTGAAAGCAGAGATGTCCAACCTCAAGCAGAGACTTGCAGACGTGCAGGACTTTATCTCGGTGCAGACGGAGGCTGGTCGTGTGGGAAAAGACGTGGTTCGTGCGCGTGGTGCTTGACATCAGCACCAAAGTTCAAGCATATTGGAGTTCTATCATGCAGCTTTGTGCAATGGGCGGAGGCAAGCAAGAAGGATGCAGCGACTGGTTCTGGCACCTGGGATGCATCATTTACCAATTGTGTCAGAGTTCTGCCGTTTGGCGGGTGATTTCTGGTGCGGATGCTGCCTGTGGCAGTGTGGAGTGACACTGCATAACATGCTCATCAGAAGTCCGCATTTCAAAGCGCATCCCATTGAGAGTGTATGGGGCAGGACATGTGGGTTCGTGCTCTTTGCATCGCTTGCATAACTGGCTTAAAGGCTGCCTGTTCACTATCACCTGCAAAGCGGGCTATGAATTGTCTGCGCTGGTGGTATGCATCTTTAATCCCCTGACAAATCTAGGTGCTAGTCATGAAACAGACCCAAATTGAAGCCTGCGATGTTGGATGCCGTGATCAGAATTCACATTGTCGTTGAGCGTGTGGGACTTTCGATCTGGAAAGCAAGCCCGAGAAGCGGACCTGACGTTCGGAATGTGCTTGCGAGGCAGCATGGAGGAGTTGATAGCAGAGATGTCCAACCTCAAGCAGAAACTTGCAGACGTGCAGGACTTTGTCTCGGTGCAGACGGAGGCTGGTCGTGTGGGAAAAGACGTGGTTCGTGCGCGTGGTGCTTGACATCAGCACCAAAGTTCAAGCATATTGGAGTTCTATCATGCAGCTTTGTGCAATGGGCGGAGGCAAGCAAGAAGGATGCAGCGACTGGTTCTGGCACCTGGGATGCATCATTTTTCAATTGTGTCAGAGTTCTGCCGTTTGGCGGGTGATTTCTGGTGCGGATGCTGCCTGTGGCAGTGTGGAGTGACACTGCAGAACATGCTCAGCAGAAGTCCGCATTTCAAAGCGCATCCCATTGAGAGTGTATGCGGCAGGACATGTGGTTCTTGCTCTTTGCATCGCTTTCATAACTGGTTTAAAGGCTGGTTTCAGCCTGCTTGCAGTTCATGCTTCTGAAGGGTATCACCCGCAAAGAGGGCTATGAATTGTCTGCGCTGGTGGTATGCATCATTAATCCCATGACAAATCTAGGTGCTAGTCATGAAACAGATCCAAATTGAAGCCTGCGCTGTTGGATGCCGTGATCAGAATTTACAGTGTCGTGGAGTGTGTGAGACCTTCGATCTGGAAGCAAGAGCGGACCTGACATTCGGAATGTGCTTCCGAGGCAGCATGGAGGAGTTGAAAGCAGAAATCGCCAACCTCAAGCAGAAACTTGCAGACGTGCAGGACTTCAACTCGGTGCAGGTGGAGGCTGGCTGTGCGAGAAAAGACGTGGTTCGTGCACATGGTGCTTGACATGAGAGCCAAAGTTCAAGCATATTGGAGTGGGGCACGGTCTGTGATGCAGCTTTGTGCAATGGGCGGAGGCAAGCAAGAAGGATGCATCGACTGGTTCTGGCACCTGGGATGCATCATTTACCAATTGTGTCAGAGTTCTGCCGTTTGGCGGGCGATTTCTGGTGCGGATGCTGCCAGTGGCAGTGTGGAGTGACACTGCATAACATGCT
This sequence comes from Effrenium voratum, assembly GCA_963377175.1. Classification (NCBI taxonomy): domain Eukaryota; class Dinophyceae; order Suessiales; family Symbiodiniaceae; genus Effrenium; species Effrenium voratum. The sequence continues at coordinate 337,668 of CAUJNA010003604.1, read as the reverse complement.
CATCAGAAGTCCGCATTTCAAAGCGCATCCCATTGAGAGTGTATGGGGCAGGACATGTGGTTCTTGCTCTTTGCATCGCTCTTATAACTGGCTTAAAGGCTGCCTGTTCACCGTCGGCCGGCTCGTGGGAGCCGGTGGGAGGTTCGCGGAGTGCGGCCGCCTGGCTGGAAAGACTGTGCGAATCAAACTTATGATAATATATATATATATATACATGTGCTACATGACGTACAGTAGGTAACCGGGGGAATCACGCGAACCCCAGAGGTAAGAAATTGGAGGCACTGGAGAGGGGGGACGCGGGACGTGGCGGATTCGCTTGGCAAGACATGTCCTGAGGAGGCGGAGAGCGATGCCGGCCTGTGTTGAGAGGCCGGAGCTTTCAAAGATGTTCGCGCCCAGCTGTGAAGCAGCCTGCTAGCTCCGGACACACCGCAATCTTTTGCAAGGCCGTGCGGAGAAGCGGAACGAGCTGCGCACGCCGCCACTGCTGGTGCGGGCAGAGGCTGGGCACGCAGCTGCGAGTGAGATGGATGCCTTCCGAAACTTCCGTTCTGCCCACTCCTCGTTTCAGAAACTCAGGCATGTGACATGTGTCAAAATAGGGGGATCCGCAAGATGGGTTTCAACCAGCCTCAACAGGGTACCCTCAACGGAACACAAGTTGGAACACCCATTTGAGGCATCCTCGTCGGCAGGCTCCTGGGAGCCGGTGGGAGCCTCGAATGCAGCCGGTCTTCCGTGGGCACTTTTTTCTGGATTTTCCCGTTTCGAGCAAACATAACGCTCATTTCATCCAAAAACGCTCAATTCGAAAGAAAACGCCCCGGTGCGCGTCCGCACATATCCGCTCATTTCCCGCCGATGTCCGCTCACTTCCCGCCGATTTCCGCTCATTCCAAATCAAGATGTCCGCTCAGATTTAGTTTTTCCGCTCAAAATCTGAAACGAGCAAGAAAAATGCCCAGAGCCCCAAATTGAATGTGGCCCTGTCTCTGTCTCTCTCTCTCTCTCTCTCTCTCCCTCTCTCTCTCTCTCTCTCTCTCTCTCTCCCCCGCTCTCTCTCTCTCTCTCTCTGCATTGCAGCGTCACGTCCCCCCTGAGTTGCCTCGATGTCCAGGCACTGCCCCTTCATGACCCTGAACTGTCTGCTTACTACTGGCTTTCCCCTTGATTTCCCCTGCATGTCCTTTTCACGTTTCCCATGATGTCCTGGTCATGTCCCTTCCATTCCCCTCAACTCCCCCTTCATGTCCCTGTCATTTTCTCGGTATGTCCGCTTCATTTTCCATGTATGTCCCGTTCTTTCGTTGCGAGTCATTTCCCTACATCTCCTGTCGTGCCGATTGGTTTCCTTGTCCTTCGTTTCCCTTTCATTCCCCCTGCACTCCCCTTGTTTTCATTTCTGTCCCTTTCATGTTCCTTTCAGTTCCCCTTTGTTTCCCTTTCATTCCCCTTGCTTTCCTGTCATGTCGACTTCCTATTTCCTCCCCTCATTTCCTTGCACTTCCTTGCATTTCTTCTTTGCTCCCCAGTATTTCCCGCGAAAAACACAGGTTTTTCAGCGTTTTCGCAAAGAGGACGTCAAAAAACACAGAGTTGAGGCAGGAAACTCAAACCAGCAAAGAGCCGGCAGGGGGATTCGAGCCTGGGACCCCTGTTTTGCGACACCGGCTCCCCGAAGACTACGTTTAGTGGAACGTCATCAAATTACCGCGCGGGGGGTTAGGGGGGGGGGGGGGGATCCTCTATCCACGCTTAGGTGTCCGACACGCCTTATACTAATATACATATAGTAGGTAACTCGGGGCAATCATATAAACCGCCGACCTGTTCTGAGAGGCCGGAGATTTTGTGATGCACGGCAGCTGCATGACGACCGTCTTAGTCTTGGTGCCAGACATTCTTTCAAAGATGCTCGGATCCTCAGCTGTGATTCAGTCTGCTAGCGTTTTATTCCAAGGCGTCGATGCCTTGAAGCCGGAGGGCTTCAGCCTTGCGGCGTTACAAGAACTGGAGCGGAGGACTGAGGAGGCTCCACTTTCCTCACGCTCCCACCATGGCGAGACCTCTTTGATTTGTTCTCAGGACAGCCTGACTTGCCAGGACTCGCAATCAAAGTTAATGCAACTTGAGAAGGTTCATTCGCCATAAACACGCGCGCATTCGGCAAGAGACGTTTTTCGGGGTTGACTAGCAGAGGGCTGCCGATTTGCTGCTGTGAGGGCTGGCCGGAGCGTGCCATCAGTGCATCAGTGAGAAGCCAACAGGTAAATTTCATGTGCGACGAAATTATTGAGCCACTGACGGCAGACGCTCCGCGGAATAGGGGTCTGTGGGTCTGTGAGCTCCCGGTTTCACAGCACATGCGGGGAGTCCCCGCTTGGAGCCACCGCAGGCTTTGCGCCAGGAGAGCTGCTTGCCCGACCCGCGCTCTCGAGATGCGACATTCGATGTGTCTCCGAAGGAGGGCAGAAGGGAGGTTTGGCGAGCGCGGGGTCCATCTTTGGCCGAGTTCCTAGGGCAAGGGTCAGGGCAGTTCGGGATTAGGGCCTCTGCAAGAAGACAGCGGCAGTCGAAAAAGCGAGTCAAGCAGCTTGCGGGATGAGGAGTATATTGAAGGGCCTCAACTGGAAAGATGATGGTTCTGCAAGGCTGCTGTGTGTTTCAAGTCTTCCACTTCAAGGGTTGGCATGAAGCGGTTGAGGCCAGGTATGAACCACACTGTCGCAGCGCCACAATGTCCCGCCTTGCTTCACTTGTTGGCAACGTAGGGAGATCACTGACAAATGCGCTGTTGATTCAACGCGAACGGCATAACGGGGTCCCGCCTTTGCTTTGCCTGTGCGCCTGGAACAGAAATGCAATGACCGAAGAAACGGCGGGAAGGCATAACAGTACTCCTTGACCTCCCGCAGAATGCTACGATTGATGCCTGGATTGTTTACAACAACGAGTGTTCACAGTGTCAAGCTCGAATGCCAAGAAAAGCTAACTCGGCGGTCTTTGAAGGTTAGTTTTGACCTTCCCACCAAGCGATACACTCGAAATCGATATTAAACAACAATGCAAAGAAACAATCTGAGCAGTGCAACCCGGGCATCAAAGGCCATGGCTCTCAGAAATGACTCAGAAATCTCTGGCACAAATTCTCGCATACCATGCACCATGTTGATCTAGGCGCATGGTGATGCTGGGTCGCTGGGCAGTTGGCTCAAGGTGACGAAGCGCCCAAAGGCAAGCCCAGATACTCATCGTACCAAAGGTATCTCAGCCTTCCCGTTGGAGATGGGCAGCTTTAGCCGAGGCCAGTCCGGCTCTCGCTTCCCTTGAGCGCTGTGAGACGCTGTGAGACTCTATAGCAGCGGCATGTTGATATTGGGTTGATGGCCGTCAAAAGGGCCCTGGTAGGTCTACCCAGCAACCCCTCTTGGCGGGTTCCGTCCTGGATGCCGGGTGGGCCGCCGGACTTTTGATTGGCTATCGGCGGGTCAACAGGGCTAGAGTGAGACTTTTCCACCTCACCTTCACTTTGGGTGGGAGCGAGTCGGAACGAGAGGGCTTCGCAAAAGGAACCGGAGCCGAAACTGGGCTGCCAGGTGTGGTCTCATGATGCGGCTGAGGCGCACTTCTCCTTCTGGGTGGGTTGTTCCGGAGGCGTCAAGTTTTGCAGGGATCTTGGGTTTGAAATCAATGAACAAGGTGGGTCTTGTGTTTGCAAGTTTTCCCTCCCCAAGGCCATGAATCCACGCTCCCTCCGCGCCAGCCTTGCCCTCGCCCTTGCGGCGTCGGCTGCGGCGACATCGGCTTCGGCCGCTTTGCGGCGCCTGGACCTCACGGAGTACCGGTCCTGGTCGCTGACCCAACCGGCGGCGCGCCCCGGCCAGATCTGGCGGTTTGTCGAGATGGCTCAAAAAGGCAGTTAAAAAGATAGTCAAATGGGCCTGCGTTTTGGGGTATGCTTATGGGACCCTGCTGCATGTGAGTTGCCGCTGGGGCGAGTTTAATCAGGGCAAATACCGCGCCTTGCCTCATCTTGCACTTCGTTGATCGCTTTGGGGTTGGGGCATTTGTTGGATGTCTGTTTTGCGGTTCCATGGCATTGTCATGTTTGCATGCCAGCATGCAGCTTGGAAAGGGAATGCCACCGGGTCTTGCTCAGCCAACTGAGGAGCAATGCGATCTCCTACGTCCAAGAGAGCAATGCGCTCTTTGTGCGTGCGGGCGTGCCCTATGCAGAGCTGATTTTGAGCCTCGGCGCATTTCAGCTAACAGAGTCCGGGCAAGCCAAGTGCACGGCAAACCTATGGCCTCCTGTGTGGAAGGTTGCTGGACGCAGTGTTTTGCGATATTTGTTTACAACCATCTTGTCGCGCTTCTTGCAAGAGCGACTTTTCCAGCTTTTCCATGAATTATTGGCCAAGCTCTGAACGTTGGCAAAAGTTGTGCGGTTCTCAATTTCCTTGATGTTGTACTTGTTTCGAAATATCAATTCAATACAACAGCATTTTTTGATTGTCGTCGTGGCCTTTACCGTTTGAGTGTTTTTTGCCGGCTGAGTCTGAGATGTGTCTGTGTTCGGCATCTTGTTGGTCGGTTTTTTAAGCTCTTGCTTTGAACTTACCTTGGACATGTTCTCTTGCCTCTGAGTGCTCTGCGGCGGAATTTCGCATTGCTCAAAACTCACTTTTGTTTGCCTCTGAGTGGGAGGTTTTCTCTTTGAACAATTTGGCTCTGAGGTGGAATGGTTGCATTGCTCCAAATCTCTCATGTGTTTGCCTCTGAGTGTAAGCAAACCTTCGGGCCAACGGAAGAGGTTCCAAAAGAGGCTCATTGTAGACAAGCCTCGCACATATCTATATAGCGTGCCCTGCCACATGAGCATCTGGAAATCTCATTTGTGGTTGATTGGTGGTCTGGTAGCACAGGGGTTGAGTCTGCCTAGCGCATGCCCCTGAGAAACCAACAAAGGGCGATGCCGTTCGGGATTCGTTTGACACCAAGGTGAAAGTAGATGGCATTCATTCCTTTCTTTCGGCAAGTCAAGGGGATGGCTGAACCCAAACGGGTTCTTTGACCCAACCTCGAACGGGCTGACTCGCAACCATGGCTAACAAACTTGCAAAGCAAAACATGTTCCCTTGCAGAAGCAGACATATACGAGTCTTGAAGATTGAGCTTCCTGGGTCAGCTGGGAGGGAAATCCGCGGCCTAAAGTGAGTACCGCCCAAATTTGCCGAGGCATGCATCCAACGGCCTGTCCACCAACACCTCGGAGAGCCGCATCAAGCGGGGCCGCCAAGTTTTTGGGACCCGGGCGCCGCGTGTTTGCAGGCTGATTTAAAGGGGATGAAAGGGAGGCCTTAGCAAGCTGTTAGCCGATTTGGAGTGGGATCCCCTCAGGAACAAGGATCCAGCTTATTTGTTCGCCGTCTGGGGGTGAGGGCTCGTGGCTCCAGAGATTCTCCAACATGCTGGTGCGGTGGGATGATGAAGCAGTTCGATTGATGGCTGAGGCTGAAACACTTGCGGATGTTGCCAATCCTGAGCGAGATTGATTGCCGGTGTGTTTGGAATGCTACGGAACTAACCTTGATGCAGGGAGTCGACATCATCCAATATTGTCCACGTCCTGCGTTGCGTACAGGCAGACAAATTGCCACCAGAATCCAGTGCGCCATGCGTCACGCGGCGAAATGTGTCATCAAGCGTTGGCAAACATTCTGCTGACTGCGACGCGGCGCCCCCACCAACATCACTGCTTATGCGATCCCAAACCAGATTCATTGCACTTCATAACCAGCTGCCTCGGATGACCACATGAGATCACGGAAATCGTAGGCTCCCGGCACATCCACCAAGTCCAGGTCTTGAGCATTGGGCTTCGCCAGCCTTTCGTTGGTGGCCCGCGATCCCAATCATGCAGAACCAAACGCAGCCAACGACCTCCGATCTTGCCTACGCTACCCTGGCTTGGACAACCCATCCAAAGGCTCCTGAGCGAACATGACCTTGCCGAGTGGTTCATCTGGCTGTTGCTCAGCAGGGAATGAGGGAATGACCCCTATAAACCATCCCTTGTGGTTTGCTTAAGGGATCCCTAGGTCGATTCCCAGACCGCCTGTTGGTTCACTACTGAGAACTGGCAAGTCACGTTCTCTTTGTCTGAAGAAGACTTGACGCGTGGCGCTCGCGGGCGAAGGCTGGTCCTTAGCTCCGCCTTTGGCGACACCGACTGCTTGCCCGGCGCCCACGAGGCGAGAAGCCGATGTTGTCCGGGCTCCAGGGCTCTTTATTGGCTGCTGGCAGGGGCCCTCCCAAAATGGTGGTTTCCTGTTAATTTCCCTTTGAAACCACCAAACAAGGGAGACCCTTAAAATATGACACCCTACTGGCACGCTCGAGACATTCACCAAAAGCCGATGTTGTACTTCGATTGCAGTTGACTTGGGGAGAGGGCCGCCTTGAAGTTGTTTTGAAAAGTGTTTGGTAGATGAGTGTCCCGACGCCATGAAGGGGTGCTAATTCCAGCCACGGATTTCCGGGGCACTAAACGGGATCTAATACAAGGGGTCCGACCGCTTTCAACAGAAGGAGCCCATTTGCCAGAACCTATTTAGTCCCCCAAGCGGCAGGCCTCACAGACTCAGAACCTCGCATCAATGTCGGGTGCCACATGGTCACTCATATCCCCTTCCATTTGCTTTGGAATACGTTTTCATGTTCCTCTCTTTGTTTTAAAGTACTTGGTCAAGCGGGGCGTATTCGGTATCCATTTTAGGTTCAGAGTTGGATTCGCAAATCGAATGGTTTCAAGCCAGTCCGCATGCTGCAAAGCCAATCACCACCTATCAAGCAGGTGCGTATGTTGCCAATGATAAGATTGGCTTGCTTTTGACCCACGGTCTGAGTTCATCCCCTTCCCCTGCCCTTTCCCCGAATCCCCCAAAGCCCACTGTGGGACTTCAACCGCCAGGTGCTTGACATCGTTTGGCCCAATGCACCGGTGCCCACGGCACTGGATGGGGAGACCTCCGCGCTCAGCGCGCTGGCGGGGCTTGGGAGGGGCCCTGTTCAGGGTTTCCTCCATTTCCCTTTTTGGAACCAACAGTGGCAGTTTCAAGGGAACCCACCAGTAGCTTGCAACTTTTGAAGGGAAATCCGGTTCTCGGGGGAACCAACGCGAACCCACGCGTTTTGTCCCGGGAGGGGGCGGGGGGTTGGATTGAGAAGTTTCCATCCCGGTGGGCGCTCAAGCCCAGAAGGATGTTGATCCACATGCGTGTTGCATAGGTGATTGTTGTGTCTAGTTACAAGGGTCCGTCGCTGTTTCCAACTACAATTCTTCATGGTCTTGTGGAGACATTGCGAAACGTGCACAAGCCTGAAGCAGCAGGTTTTTTCAACTGTTCCAAAGGTGAATGTGTCATGTTTTGCTCCCATGTCTGAAAGCCGGCAATTATGTTTTCAGAAGTCTGGGTGCTAATCACGGACATAGAGATAGCCAACTCATATCCTTCAGATGCACAGCCCTGGGCCCTGCAAGGATTACCAGAACAGCTGGGCCAACGCGCGGCTCCTCTTCTGCAGCCGACATGCCCGTTCTCAGGAGATAAGCCAGCTTCAAGAGTTGCAGCCAGCTTGTGTAACGGGGTCTGTGCCTGTTGGACTGCGGATGAATCTTTCACAGGCGGGCTCAGAACCAGAACAACAAACTGAAACAGAATCAACATATTTCCTGAATTAAAATCTTAACCCGTGTTAGGTTTAGGGAGAAGCTCCATGTTGAGGTCCTTCGCCAGTGCGCTTGCCAAGGTTCCCACTCAGCGGCACCTTCAAGATGTGCTACATGGACCCTGCAGTGTAGCCATGCGGCATGTCTCGCTTCCCGTGTCCTTGTTGCTACATTTTGCTTAAGGCTTGAATCCGCAGGGAAGGCAAGTCTGGGAGAGTGCAAGGACAGCAAACTGCATGCTCGAGCAAGTGTGTGATTCTGTTGAGGGTAGCCTGTTCTGCCTTTTGGGGCTTAGTTTCAGGAGCAAACCAAAAGGACGCCCGCCTTTTTGTGGGTCCAAATTCCAGCTCGAATTTTGACCCATATCAACCGGCAGGATCTGTCCCTGGGTTACTGGCGGCTGGTGCCGGGCCAGTTCACCGCCACGGGCGCGGACACCAACTCCCAGATGCCCCGCGCTGAGATGGCTGGAGACCTGCGAGATGGCTTCGCATTGCTTTTGGGAATCCCTAAAAGGGGGTGGTCTCCCTAAGGAGGCTCCCCACCGCGGCGTAAGGTGCCTACCTCCCGGATGGGATTGCATTGACTCCGAACTGAGCCATTCCTTGGGATCCCATTCCGTTCCCAAAGCCTGGAATTCCCTACAGATCTCCAGCAAGATGTCGATCAAAAGGTCCTTTACGTGGGATGACCATTGGGGGAAACCGCTACAAAAGCTGACGTTTTCCACTACATGGGAAAAGCAACTACTCATGGTCATTTGGGTGCCAGGAATACCCCTACGGGGTGGTGCCCCCGAGTTGTTTTTGTTCTCTCTTTTTTCGGTGGCACAACATGACACCCGCGCTAGCAAGCGCAGGGGTATGACAGACCAGGGGGCTTCAAGCATCGCGAAGCACTCGTTTGGGAGATTGAAAGGCACCGGATGACTGGAAATCCTCTTACATAGGTCAGTTTGGCTGAACCGTGATGGCGCTGGTTTGAGTTTGGCTCTCATGATTCACCAGGGGCACCTATTTTCTAACCAGGACCCCGAATTTGAGGGCTCCAGATGAAAAAAGACTTGGTGGATGCTTCGGAGTTTCGATTTGGATCCCCTCACTGGGACATCTCCCTATGGCTTTAGGTCCCCGGATTGGCCCGTCCAGGTTCCCATTCGGGGGTTGGGTCGATAGTATCATAGGTGGTCTCCCGTAGCCGCCGTGAGGGTCGATTTCCGGATGTCGCTTTACTGGACTTTCAATTTCATGGAAGCGAAGTTGTGTGTCTTTTTTTCGGGACCCCCAAAAATGGTTAGTTTCCCTTTGGCTTCCATGTTCTTATCCAACCAAAAAGGGTATCCTCAAAAAGACGCGCAACTCGAAGAACGCCGCCCAGGGGCCTCTCCCCCGACCATGGCCTCGCTGAGGTTCTTTTGCCTCACCGACAGCGACTGCTTTCTGCAGATCACCGGGCCGGTGAAGGTCAGCTGGAAGCTCACGGCGCGGAGCCCAAGCGGGTGGTTGGCAGGAAGCGGCGGGTGGCGGACATGTTCCCCGGTTTTGGGACCTCCAAAAGTGGCAGATTCATTGGAGCCCATCAGTGAATTCATCAACTCTCAGACTTTTCTTAGCTGTGGCAGCGGTCCTCTTGCGCTGTTCTGAAATTCGGATTCCCGGGCTCAAACAGGAGTCGATGCCTAGATTTCCCTCAAAAGGGTGGTTTCAAATACCACCTTAGGCCCATAGAGGTGTTCGTTTTATTTGGGAGGGTGATGTTCGGTGGCAAATTTGACGTTGGAACGGATGTCAACCAAAACCATGACGAGTCCCAGACGCGTCCGGCCAGGTGGCCGACCCGGCAGTGGGCTGCGGGGTTGCCTTCAGCGGCGCCTTCGGCCTGGATGTGTCGGAGGTATCTGCGGAGGCGGGGTTTGGATCCGGAATCGGGAGGGAGGCGCCTGGCGGAAGGTGCCATGTTAGTCGGTGGGAAGGAGTCCGTGACGGAATTCATGGTGGTCGGTTGCTACAAAAGCCAGCATGCGAGAGACATGTTTTTGTGTTATATATGATTATTCTTATTAATTTAAAGCGAGGGTCTAAAGGACTGGGGGTCTAAAGGACTGTTCCCTAAACATTCGAACTCTATCCGCCGCACAGTAGGGAATATGGGTGTTTCCCAACTGAGGAAAAAAGGAAGCCCAGAGGAAAGCCCAGAGGAAAGCCACCCATTGGAGGGCACGCCAATATCGTCGAACGCCACCAGCTGTTCTTGAGGGAAACTCATAGTGAGTTCTGTCCGTATATTTCCCACCACGAATCGAGCAGACACCTTGCAACACGGCTCTACTCGAAACATGCTATGGCTTATGGCTCGAGGAAAGCAACCGGCTTGTCGGTATGGACTCAAAGTTGAGAGTGTCAGCGTTGGTGGCATTGTGTTTGCAAGACCTTCTTGACGCAGAAAGCAAAGCGTCGTCCCTTTTGGCCTTTTGGAAGGGCATGGTCGGAACACTGATTGGCAAGCCCAGAGCCCGAGTTCAGAATCAATCCGCAAGAACCGTTTGCCAAACGGTAGTGCTTTCCCTTGTAGGAATTTACCCCTACAGATTACTTGTACAGAGGATCAGGGAACCCCCCCATTCTGAGCAATCAAGTGTTCAGATCACCCCTGAATTGTGGCTTGGATTGGTAGTTTGGGGATTTGAACCCCTGGTTCACGTAGGGGGCAAAAGGAAGCCACCCCCAACCTCCAAACCACCAATCCGAACCACCAATGAGTTCTGGGTTAATTATGACTACCTCAGACGACCTCACCCCAAATGGTGGTTTATGCGGGGAATAGCCCGCCAACCACCGCAAGTTTCAGGTTGGTGAAATACTATAATTCACCCAGATGAGTTCCCTTTGTTCCAGCGCCACCAGGCGCCAGCCAGAAGTCGCCCCGCGCAGGTGGGGGAGGAGGAGACGCGGAACGTCCACTCCCTGGGGACGCAGATCTCCAGCTCTGCGACAGGCTACGCGGTGTGCTACTGCACTGGGCGCCCTGGAAGAAAGAAGCCACTGCCTACAGGAGGTGGCAAGCTTAAAGAGGTTTTTGCGCAACTTTATGTTTCATGGCACCCAGTTTGGGGTGGTTTAGTTGGGACAGTAAACGAACCCCCACCATTTTGGGGGTCCCATACATTGAGACACCCCCTTTTGATGAGTTCATTCTGAAAAGTTGGCACTTTGTATACGGTCTTGGGGCAGCCTTTTCAACCGGCCACGGGCCCTGCCTCTCTCTGAAGGCTAGGGCGCAAGTTGTTTGGATTTGGGATAGGGAAAGCAAGGTCCCTAGGTTTGGCTGGGCGGAGATATCTTCCCAGAGCTTGTCGCTTTTTGGCAATGGGCGGAAGCTTGGGACTGCATTGATGCACTTTGACTGCATCAGTTCATCACGCTTTCGTTCACTACACCCCCTCTTGCACAGGCTCACCTCATTGGACGCTGTTTGAAAGGGGCTTGTCCTTTTTGGGAGGACCGGGTTTGGTTGGTCTCAAAGGGACATGCAGAGGAAGCCACCCATTCTGGGGAATTTGATTTGATCCAGACCCAAAGCTTGTCACTTAGGTACAATGCAGACAACACGGGGCAGATCTGTGAGCAGCCCGAGGACCTGCAGCTTCAAGAGCTCCCCCAAGGTGGACATGTCTCAAACATTAACCCCTATTGTGATAGCAATGGCCAAGGTTGCCTAACCAAAAACCATTAGAATCCTCGAGTTTTTCTTGGTTTTTGGAAACCATGGACCAATAAAGTGCTGCCCCCGCCATTCAAAACGGACTGCCCCATCACAGCCTCTCACAACCTCCTGTGCTGATTGCCCAACACACGTCGATGATGTTGGGGATGTTCGGGGCAGAGTGATTGATCTAGAATCTAGGAGGAAGGAAACACTTTCATGATTGATCTGAGAGCACTCTTGTTTCAGGCACTGCAGGGGCTAGCCAAAACTGCAAGGCTGCAAAGCACCCTTTGGCAGTTGGCAGAATCCAGAGACAAACCAACCGGAGATGCAAAGGTTCTGCCCTAAAATTATGAAAACACTTGACTTTTTGTGTATGCAAAAAGGTGAATGTGGACAGACGCAAACAGACCAGTCGGAAGCAAGCGTTTATGACCTTCACTTCCTGTCGACATTTCAAGTTCGGTTAAAATCCAGCTGCGCCGTGTGGCCTCGAGCCCGACGGGCGAGCGCAACCCTACCTGTGGGTATATGGCTGTCGTGTTTTGTCGAAGCTCAAGCTCTTTCCCAAGCATCCTCCGCATTCCTTGCACCATCCGGACACAAGCCAGCCCTAAAACATCCCCAGCCCCGGCACAGACTGCCAGCCCCGCCATGGACTGCCAGCTTGCCCAACCTTCACCAAAAAACAAAAAATATAAATACCGCAAAAATTGCTCCCGACATCTTTGCAAACATCCCCAGCATGCCCAGCATTCCGGCATCAGTGGCCTGTTTGTTTGGCTTTTGTTGCGCGCAAGTGGGCATCTACATGAAGGTATCAAAATTGTCAAGCCCCGGCCTTGCTCTGACAAAGACAGACCCATATCATGTGCCCAAGGTACCCAGCAAAGCTATAGTCTATAAGCTGGCACCAAAGTCAACCGGCCGCCAGGATTGTCAGAATGCAGACAATGTATGGGGGCCGGTTGGCGTTGTAAAGTCAGAGCGCCTCAGTGTGCTTTCGAGGCCCAATTTCGTTGTCAATCTGGTTCGTTTGGGAGGGACATGGTCGCCTCTGAAAATGAGGGGACCCGCAAAGATGGTCGGTTGCCATTCGGTTTCCCTGTAAACCACCCCCAAAAGGGTACCCACAAAACAACACAGACAAAGGACAAACAGCCCTCGTTCTCACACAAAAATCCCACAGAAAGTCCCGAAGTAAACTGAAGGATACTTACCAAAGCACGGTTTTGGGGCTTAAGAGGACTTCGTGCAGCTCGTGGGGCTGCTGTACACCACCCAGGTGATGCCCAAGCAAACGCCCCACGCCCAGCACCCTGAAAAAAGTGCGGGAGCGTTCCTTGGGGCTGGGGCCATGGGTCGGATTTTCGCATTGGAATTGGTTTGCTGTGGTCCGTTCTTGGGTTCTTTTTTTGGTTGCGTGGGAGTGGGGGGTCGGGCTTTTTGATTCCTTTTTGGGCGACCTGTATTGTGCTTTGCTTTCTGGCATGTTGATTGTAGCAGGGTATGGGGCTGAGTTGTTTTCTTCGAAACAGGCTTGGTGCCATATTACACAGGGCACAAGCCGGCTGTTGTCAGCTTTCTTCTTGTCTCAAGTTGTGCTCCCGCTCCGTTGCTCCTCCAACAGATGCTTTAACAGCCAAGGGCTACGCACACGCGCCAGCACATGCACGCGCAATGGGGCAGGGAAGTGCAAGTGAGAGGCAATGCAGTGGCCATGTGCAATAAATCGCGCGGGTGCTCAAAGGCTTGGGGGTTTTGGTACAAGGATTCTCGCAGCGCTTGTGCGCGTGAGCTCACTCATCTAGTGTGGCAGGCTGGGCTGATTTCAGATGATGTCATGTCACTTCGAGGGTATACTCCTTGATTGAACCTTCAAGAAATTGGGAACGCCTCCCTTTTTCAACAACAGGCTTACTCTATTCGCTGGTTCTTCGCTGGTTTGGGGGTTCCAAGCCAGAGCACGTTCCAAGGTTTCACCACCAAACCCCAGAAGGACCACACGACACGCCTCAAGGCCACATCCCAAAGGAGGAAATAAGCCTCAACCCAGTCTGTGCAGACTGGTGCTTCGGGGATGTACACGTTTTGTGGTTGGGAAGTCTTTGATCTGACTCCCATTAGTTTTTGGCATGGAACCCCAAAAGAGCATCCATGTTCAGAGATTGGTGACCTCCTTTTCCCATGTGAATCTGGCTCCTCTTTGGTAAAGAACGTGTTGTTTGGGCGGGGGCAACGTGCGGGGGGAGCGACTCTCGGCGCTTCGGGCGGGTTCCGAGGCTGCGCTTCGACTTGCAGGTGCTTTGTGGGGACGGGTGCCCGCTCACTGGCCTCAGGCTGGGGAGGGATGCGGATAGATGGACGGGTGTCCTGTTGGTGTCCTTCAATGTGTAGATGTAGCACCAATCCCAACTGCTGGATTGATTTTGTCCATCAGTACAGACGAACAGACGAATCTTCGACCTGGGGCACCCTTTCATGGTGATCATTCACATGCAGGATTGACCAACCACTCTTGAGGGTGTCCAGAATAAAAATCATGGGGAGGTTGCCGCTGACTGTGGACCCGGGATTTTCTTCCGGCTGGCAGATGAGTTGGCTTTGCCCGAAAAGACCACCAAAAACGGGGGTATCCATGTTCTCCAGCCCAAACCATCTGAATCTGCAGGGAGCCCCCACAAAGAGCAGCCCTAAACCGTAAACCCAAAACCAAAGATGAACGTCCTTTTGCGTAAGAAGAACACGTTTATACTCGCTGTGATTCTTGAAGGGAATCTATCACCGGAATCGTGTTTATTCCCAGACCAAACACGCGCAAATGGAGGTGAATGCTTCAACCAGTCGAAGGGAACCCTCACATTTGTCCCAGTGTTTCTCTTTTGAATCGGTACTATAATTGTCCCACTGTTTCCCAATTTTTCCCCATGTTTCCCAATTTTTCCCCATGTTTCCCTTTCGAAGCCACCAAACAAGGGGTTCCCATTTGTTAGACCCACGTCCCGCAGCGCAGGGTGAAGTTGGTGGACTTCAGCCCCGACAACGGCCGCGCTGCCTTCGACCCTTTGAGCGGCTGCCGCACCGCGCAGCAGGCGCCCAGCGCCTTGGCTCAGAGTCGGGGGGTTTGGGGTGGGGGGGGGGGGGGGTGGGGGGAGGGAGCGGGGTAGGGTGGTATTTATATGGGTTGGATGTTTGAGGTAAGTTAGGTAGGTACAATGCTTCTGTTGTTTGGGAGTCATAAGTTAATGACTGAGGGTGCAAGGTTATAACAGATAGGTGTATCAGTACCGTTGTTATTGCCAATCTCGTCTTCCCATACCTAGCCGTTGCCGCGGGCTACCAAGGCTACATGTCGCCCATCAACTGCCTTTCGCCCACCGACTGCAGCCTGGAACCAAGCTTGGCCTCTGCCAGCGCGCCGGCGCCCTGGCAGAGGTTGGAGGGTCTCATCCCGTGTTTGTCCTGTTCCCAGCCTTCGTTATTTGAGCCCCCCATAGAAGCATGCATGCGAAAGGACATGAGCATCTGGTTTTGTTCGGCATGAGCTGGAAGATTGGCTGACAGACATCGACGCCCGGTCCGAACGCTGTCGAATAGATTGTGCTTTCACGCTCGCCCCAGCAGAAGGGTATTGTGCAGACGAGGGTTCCCATGAGGAATGGTCCAACTTCCGGGTCTTTCCCACCTACGAGAACCGCGCCCAGAAGCCAGCGACCTATGATGTATGCCTGCGCCTTGGCCAAATGAGACCAGATGAGGGGCGGAGGTTCGAGCTGTGCCGGAATACCTGGCCTGACCATTTGGAGCTTTTTGGGAAACCCGCAAGGTTTGTCGAGCTTCACAGCACTGTCGATGCCACAAATCTGCGGAAGAGCGAGAGGTCTTGACAAGGATTCTTCAGGTTTTGGCCAAGTTAGAAGGAGGGAAGCACGCGCGTCCCATTCAGGCAGTTCAATGGAATGCCAACTTGGAGCACGTACAGAACAGGGTTTTCGGCCGGATTGCAGACGCGCACGCACGCGCACACAAAACACCATCGCAGTTGCGACGTGTAGCTGTAGCCTTGAAGTTGGCCCAACCCTGCCTGACACCCAACCGAATTGGCGCAGGAGTGTTTGGCTAATGATGTGCATGTGATGATTGGTTGCCCATGATCAGCCTGTGTCGCAACTGTTCAAAGAGCCTTCTTTTGGTTCGCCCCTTTTTTGGGGGTGCATAGGGTGCCAAGACCACGGTCTGTTTGTTTGGTTGCTCTTTAAGGGGCACCAAGGTCTTCTGCACGGGCACGGGTTGTTCCCGTGCGCGTCAGGTGCCTGAGCTCCTGCGAGTTGGCGTCCTCCTGGTTCAAGGCCGGGGTGACATCTGCTGCAACAAAACCCATCGGGCCCCTGAAAGCTAAAAGGAATGTACGTTGAGTGTTAGAAACCATACCCCAAAACTCAAAATTAAGTTGAAGGGAGGTTGTTTGACTGCTTACCTGCAATACTTGTTGGACAATGACTTTCATTACTTACCTACCACCCAAAAAAATTAGGAGGTTTCACTTGTGGCGTGTTTCAAGTCGTCGCAACGTCTTTTAACAGGCCGGGTCCTTCCAGACCTCGGTGCCGCAGCTGCGGCCGGCTCCCTTCCTGGCCAACCAGGCGGGGAGGTCACCGGGCTTTGGGTAGGGCCACTTGGCTTCAAGAGACTGTTTCGACTGGTTTTGTAAGAAAGCACATTGATCAAACGGGTCTCTGGTTCAGGGTTGCAGGTTCATGTTTAGTAGCCTTGTTTGACATGCTACACGAAGCACCCAAAAAAGGCCCCTTTGGCTTGCTCATGGGAATCATAAGGAGACAGCCTACTTGTCAGTAAGTTGGCCTGATGTTGCCTGATTATTTTGTAATCTTTTGTTGAGGTCTGGCAAAAAAAAGAGGTTGTGGAACTCGATATTAAAGGGCCTACCAAGTCAATTGTGGCCAACCCTGTGAGACTTTCCTTGCTGGGCATTCCTCCCCAGCCTAAGCTAAACTTCTTGGGAATATCCTGGACAACATTCCGACATAGTCTCTTGTTTCGGAGTTAGGCACCATTTGTTTCAAAGATTGCAAGTTGAACATGGCTTCAGGCATATTGCTTCCCAAGGAAGGTTCAACGTTCGAAGGTTTTGTGAGGGGCGCATGTTGGCCATCTATGGCCATTTGCGAACATCACAACTTAGTAGGGGCCTGTCTCAATTTCGCGTTGTGGAAGCAAGCATGATGCTGGCCGACTTATCACCAGCTCACCTAGGGTAAAGAGAGCTCTTCCATGATAATGGCCTTTCCTTGGGGTCCTTATTTCATGTTTGTGAATTTTAGTAGTTTGCCCAGATGATGGCACATCCTTTGGCTCACATTGCCAGGGCTGTTAACTTTTCTTCCTGCCCTGTTGGGTTTGGGTTTCCCCCTAAGCCGCATCCTCAATACGACCCCTAAATGATAGATTTATAGGAGCCCACCCCCAAACGTAATTTTTTGGGAACGGGTCCCAACTGCCAGCCCACTTTGCGCGCAACCCGTCGCTTTCGGCCGGGTCGGAGGTCATGGACCTCCAGCTCTACGGGGCCAACGGGGGCTGGGGCGTCGGAACCGCCGCGGCCCCGGAGCTGAAGATCCTCTACGACCCCAACGGGGACCTCCAGGCGTTTGTGCGAAACACTCAGCACGTGTTTCAGGTGAAAGCGCCAGAGTTGAAAGGGCAGAAGCGGCAGAAGGGCAGTGTGGACAGTTGGTTCTAGGTTGCCACTTTCTGCGAAAGCCTTGGGAAATCCCCTTCACAAGTGTTGTAGTCCTGGCGATGCGATCCCACTTCGAATATCACAGAAAGGGTTTTGCACCAGACAAGAGTGACCGCTGGCCCTCGCGGTTTGGCGCCAGTGTCGGAGGATTCCTTTGAAGTCGCAGTGAGGGCGCTTTGGCTTGTTGTAGGGCGATGATGATCATCCAGACCCACGAAAGGCGTTGAAGACCATGCAGCGTCTCTGGGGGACCTTGTCGCATTTTGTCGCGCTGGATGTGCAAACCACAAGTTGCGTGATCGGATGTGTTGGCCTCGATCAGCTGTTGCCTATCACTTATACATCATTTGGCACTAGCCTGAAAGAGCGTTTGTCAGGATGGGATGTGTCATCGATCCAAAGCATCTGCGGCCAGCTCAATGTCCCAAAGTCCTGCTGGCTAAACTTGGCTCAGAACTCAACCACGATTGCTTCCGGAGGTGGGCTGTCAGGAAAATGATGCAGGCGATATTCGAAGGGTTCCCGTGGAGGGATGTTGGGATTTGACCACTGCGGCTTCGATTCACCATCAACCCCCATTACACACCTGGGGTTGCCCACCTGTCGCGACATGGCAACAACTCAAACCTCTTCCACATCTCCCCTCCCCTTTCGGCACCTTGCAACTCTTGTGTGTTGAGCCCCGCCAGCAGCTCACTTTTGCGAGGCCGCCGAGTGCTTCTCCAGGCCGCAGGACCTGCAAAGCCTGGCGGGCCACTTCTGCCTCTCCACCACCGACTGCAAGGCGTGGCGTCGAACCGAAAGTGAGCGCCAAGCATCAGGAAAGTTTACGATGCAGCTTCTGGAGAAGACGCGCAGTTGAACCACTGTGAGCTAAGATTAGTTCAAGGGCGGGACTTCCTCTCACGGACAGCCAATGCCTGCCAAAGCAGGCATGGCTGGTGGGCCCATTCTGCGCAAGAACTAGACATGCCTGAGTTGCTGTGGAAGGAACAGGCGAGAACCTCGAAGACCTTGGTGGACTCGTGAGGCTACACTTGGTTGCTGCTCTTTCTAGGTGTGTGTCACAAGTGCGCTAGTGTTTCTCAAGATGCTTCATCCTGCAAATCAAGTTATCGTTTCATGCAAGGGGTGTGTAAGGGTAGAACTAATTTGAGGGCGCCGCCCATTTTGTCTCATGCAGGCGATTGAGATTTCTCGCAACTTCAGTGGCATTTGGACCGTTCTCCTGGGCGTTATGCTTTGGATGTGAAGATGGCCGCATTCCGCTTCCTGTAAGACGTTTGAGGGCGGCAATGAGCCTCAAACGATGCCCAACGAATAGTTTCCGATGGGCGTTTTGGGCTCCAAGGTGTCCCTTCCGTTTCTTCGGCTTCCCCGTTTGGGTTGGGAAGTCCGCTCCCCGGAGCCTCGGAGCCTGGGTTGCATGCTCCAGCCGGAGGCCCCGGACATCAGCGACCAGGACGGGCACACCTGGCAGAAGGTGCGGATCTTCTATGCAGGCGGGGGGACCCAGAACTTCGCATCCGAAGGTGACCCAAGGGGGTCACTTGACAAATGAGAAATACACCAATGGTGGGCATAAGGTTTGGATTTTTGGTAAGGTTTGGATTGCTTGTCAACCATGGCGATAAACAACATAAACTTGTCAATGTTTTTTTCGTGGTTTCTCTCCACGGTAACGTGCTTCGTGCCCGCCCACCGTTGTTGTCGCCATTGTTTGATTGTTTTTGGAAAGTAGATGCACATGGCTGCATGTGTATGAACTGGCTCAACATGTTCGCAGGGGGTCAATCATGTGTGTTGTGATTTGCTTAGTTGCTTAGCATCTCATCATCCGCTCTTACAAAGCATGAGCTGGGAAGTCCACACATTTGGACGCAGGCCGTTCAGTTCGCTGTTTGCAGTTGTTTGATGCAAGTTTGCAGCTGAAGCCGCCATTGACGGCGTCAAGGGATAGCTGATGAAAGCGCTTTGTCGGGCCATTTTTGGGGATCCATCTGCCACCAACGTCCATGCAATCCGGGCGTGAGGCATGTACGCCATTTGCTACTGCGAGGAGCAGCCGCGGGGCGTACGAAAGCCTTTCGATGAGTCTTGAACTCATTGCCTGACGGCCTGGTTGATTAGAAGCCTTGCCTTGTGTTTAAACTCCCAAGTTTGTTGCCCTGCCGTCCAGTAACCTGGAACCTGACTGAGGGGTCCTCGAAGAGCGTTTTCCTTTAAAGGGACTGTCTGGTGGGTTCCATGTAGTGGAAAGGAGGGTACCAGAAGAAGGTAGAGAAGCAACTATCCACATTTGCTTTTAACTACTTTAGCATACAGCTTCCTGTTCCACAATCTGCAGTACAGCAGCGCTTGTCAAGCTTGTGTACTGCAGTCGTGTTGACAACACAGTCTTCTTCTTCAAGACCTTGATCTCTCCGGGAAGTTGGCGATTTAGTCTCTGGCGGCCACTGGGGTTTGCAGGATACCTTCTAGCTCTGTGTGAGTCCGGCCTTTCTCGAAAAAGCTGTCAAAGCACACGTTTTTCCCAAGGAATTCCGCAAGACTAAGATTGTCATCGCGCCTGCAAGATCCACACCCTTTGGGCACAAGGGGCTTTGCGTACAGTCCTGCTTTGGGAACGCCCCTTGTTCGCCACACTCTCAAATGCAGAGCAGACCAGCATCAAACCAGGTACAGTATGGACACTTAATGAACCATCTTCGTGACAACTGCCCAAAGATCAAGGATTGCTGGTAGAAAACGGGCCTACGATATTGTCAATATCGGAGGGGTATGACTCAACTGGTATCCATGAATTCGACACTCACTTGAGCTCAATATGATCCAGAGCCTGGAGCATTGGCCAATTGTCCCATTCCTTGGGGAGACAAGTAGTTTTGCACACGGTCGACGTGAGTTTAGGCTCACCTCATGCGGCACGCAAATTGAGCCCCTCGGGGGCTTGCTTGCTTTCACACCACGGGTTGGGACTTGTTGCTATGGGAAAGAATCAAAGGGCATGATCAGTTGGGCTGCGCAGTTAAACCACTCCCCCCTTTTTTTGGCAGAGCACGCCTGTTTGAAGGGTATTTTCAAGGGTACCCTTTGGAGCCTAAAGGAAGCTGCCCTATTTTGCCACATGAAGGTTGTTGAAACGGTCCTTATGGTGTGGCCGCTTCGGGAAACCCACCACATATATATATATATATATATATGTATGACTTTCACATGCGAACAGTTGCCCATGGTCTTTTTAGGGCCAATATTGATAAACCGGCTGGGCCCAGGTGCCACAGCGCGGGCCAGTGGGGCCTTCTCAGCTGGCAGTTGGTGGCGGGGCCTTCGCACCTCCACACCTGGCGCCGCTTCCGGGGCCTTCCCTTCGATCTGCGCCTAGGACGAACGCCGATGCGAAGCGCTCCGCGTTTTTGGCGCCGAAGCCCGGATCCGACTGGCAGGTAGAGTAGGTACCAGTTAGCAGTATAGTAGGTAACCAACCATTTTCCTTCGGCTTTAAAGGGCGGTTCCCTTTGGTTACCTATACAGGGAAACGGACTTTCTGGGTAGGACATCTATTCATTGACCTGAGGTTGACTAATGCCGTGTTCCCAGTGAACAAATCAAGGGCGGCAACACAGCGAGGCCGGCGAAGTCCATCGACCGTTTCTGAAGATGGCAACGTATTCACATGGATCCCCCAACCTGGGTTCTTTCCCATTTGGTTTCCCTTTAAACTGACCTAAAAAACGGGTAGAGCCTACAGCTTCGTTTGCCTTGAGTCTTCAGCCCAGGGACGTGGCCGGCTGGGGCCTCAGCGCCCAGAACCGCCTCAAGGCGGTGGACGCTTCAGCGGCCTGTGGGGCCGCCTTTTCCCAGCGCCTGGAGGCGGGACGGGGGGCGGGGCTCCCTGCAATTCAGACATCAAAGGAAGGGTTTGTTTTTAAGTGAAATCTCCCTCCCCGGTTTCTGGAGGGTTAAAAATGTCCCAAAGCAGGGTTAGCCCTCTCCACGTGTTGATGGAATTCCCCATTGTTCCCCTTCGAAACCATTTTACTTTGTGCTCCATGGGAGCGGGTAATGTTGACCCCAGATTGATAAACCTCTGGTTGATGAATGATTAACAGGGTGGATGGACAATCCGTTCGCACCGCTTAGGTGGTTTGCCAACTTATATACAAGGTTTCATTTCTGCCAAGCGGTGCAGGAAACCATGGGAAACCATTGTTTGTTCGTAGTTGCACAGGAATCATCCTTCCAGGGTTTCTCAGGTGCGGGATTTCGTCCATCCACAGTAGGCAACCCTCCTATAGGACGGATTCCACCTAGATCCGGGCCGCGCCCTTCAGATCCCCGACGCCGCGCCGGAGCAGCTGGGCAACGCCAGCGGCCTGCAATCCATCGTGAGCAGCTTGGAGCAAAGATCCGGGGCATGGCATTTCCTTGGTAGAGATCGCTTCAACGACCCTTCTAAGCGTATCCCTTCGGGATTTGATCCTGAACCGGGCTTAGAACGCGGTCATTTGTATGAAGAGTCTGGAGTGCATGAGCTAAGATGCCGTGACCCTTAACTACACTAGGCATTCAATCATGACCAATGTCCGGGCCGGATCCATCATTCGGATCCGCTGAGTGCGGCATTGTGTGTTGAACTGGGAAGGTAACGCCCTGCAAGCCTGGACAGCCTGTTTTCGGTTGTTGATCTTGGGATTAGGATACTCAAAAGTTGAAAGCAAAACAACTCACTGAAGGCCCAGGTGAGAATGGATTATCTTGAAGGTTCTTCTGGTACGGACGGTTTGCTCAAGGGCCGTTGGACAGCTGATGGCCCCAAACGATGACATCAGCGAGTCTCGCGTCTGAAGAGGCCTCGCAGAACCTTTTGGGGCCCCTAAGTATCCCCTTGTCGGACCAAGAAAAGTGACAGTTTCATGGGAACCCGCCAGTCAGTTGCAACCTAAGCGGAAATCCACTGCCCCCTGTCCAAGGCACCTACGATGGTGCTCTGGTGAGCTGTGACACTGCCCATGACCTGGTGGTGGATGACGAGGCGCATGACGAGCAGATTCAGTAAGCGAGAGCAAGACCGCAAAACCTCAGGGGAAAACGATGCAGAATCGATTGACCAGCTCCCTCTGTTGCTTAGTAGGTCGGTAGGCTCTTAGGTGAGTAAGTCAAAATCCGTCAGCGGGTACCATGCCACAAAAGGTTGCAACAGGTCAGGTCACAGACCTCCCGATTCAAAGCGCTTGGAACCCGAGGTGAGCTTGAGCGGGGTGGCTAGCAGCTGCCAATTCTGCGCGGAGCTGCTGAACTCGCGGCCCTTGCGGGTGATCCGGGTGCCCGCCTCCACGCAGCCTGGACGTCGAAGTGGGAGGGGGTCCGACGGATGGCGGGCGGATTTTTGGGACAGCGGGAAGCCCCAGCACGCAATAAGCATTCCGGGTGTTTGGACCAGAGAACCATTGGCAGTTGGGGCTGTGTCACTTGTCGAAGCCCAAGCCTGAGGGAGGTTCTGTTTGCAAGCGGGAATCGGTCAAGCCCAAAGCGCTGTGTGGGGGTTCTGATAGTCGGTGAAAGCATTGCCTGCAGGACCTGCGAAGTTAGAACCGGATGGTTTGCCTTCGAGCAAACCCGTCGGAGTGACCTACACTCGGCTCGCAGATCAGAATGATCCGTCAGTTTTGGCCCAGAGCGGTGCAGGTTGATCGCTCAGGAGGTTCATGGATTCTGCAGAACGAGTTCCAGTTCTCCAATGATCCAATGATCGCAAGCTGACCTTGCTTGAGAAACCCGTTGTCTCAAGAGACATCACGGAGACACCTGCAAAATATACTTGAGCCTCCAACTCCCAAGAGGCGCATGGCTTTGGTCACTTATTTTGCTGGTCTACCTGATCGCTCGCCCCCAAAAACGAGCACCAAGCAAGCAAGCAAGCAAGCAAGCAAGCAAGCAAGCAAGCAAGCAAGCAAGCAAGCAAGCAAGCAAGCAAGCAACCAAACAAGCAAACAGGCAAACAATAAACAAACCACCCTCATCCCAGATTAGATCTTAACCACCGAAGCATTCCATTTGAGGGCCCTTTTACTCCAGGCAGTTCGTGCTGCAGCTCAGCTACGAGACCTTCCCCGACTTTTTGATGGAGAACGCCAGCTGGGCTCGGTCCAGCCGGGTGACCTTCCAGGAGCGACGCCGTTTGAACTGTGGGGGGTTGGTTCGGCTTTTGTGCTTATTTGAAGCTGTTGACTGCCTTTTGTTTGAATGTGAAGGGGGCAGAGGCATTTGAAACCAAGTACGCACTGGAGGCCTCGAAGGCCACTGGCCCTTTCAGCTGCCCTCAGGCGAATCAGGGCTTGCATCTAGGAAGCTGTAAATGCGGTAAGTCTTCCAAAGGCATCCTTGGTGGGCATAGTCGTTTCTCTGAACTCCAAGGTTGAGGGTTGTGAGGTTCTAAGGAACCACCCAAGGACACTTGGGGACAGGAGCCATGACTCGAGCCGCGCGCCGCGACTGCGCCGCGCAGGACGTGGTGGCATCCAGCCCTGGGGATTACCAGATCTGCTGGTCGGTGGCGCCCTCCACGCAGCGCGGCAGAAGTTCAACGAAGGGCGAAGTGGGATTCGGCGCGTGTCAGCCCTCGTTGGTTTCGTTTGGGATTCGTTTGGTTTCCCCGGCGTTTGAAATTGGATTTGCTAAGGCCTACAACTCACCAGTCGCAGACGCAATAGCCGGAACAACCGCAACAGCCAAGACCAAATGTGCAGCCGCAACATCCACAACAAGCACATTCAATAAACAACACAATCATGACAACCACGACCGCCTCAACAATCGTGATAGCCACAGCGGCACAACCACAACGACCGCAAATGAAACAAATCATTCAACCATGAAGCAACAAGTTGATAGTTTTTCCTTGAATCCTCATTTGGTATGTCTTTTTTGAGTTGGTACCCGTTGTTTGGTGGCTTTGGCACGGAAACAGAAGGACAACCGAAATCCTGTTTGAGGGTCTCCCCAAGAAGAACCCGCACCCATCTCCACGCGGCAAGCGCACGACGCCAGAGTTCCGGTGTTGAGGTCCCCAGAGGACTTTGGCGCCAGCGCAGGGCTTCTCTCAGTGCTGGAGCCGCCGCTTTTCGAGGCCCAGGTGCACAACATCGCCACAGAAGCAGGCGGCGCACGGGGTGGGCCGGGGTGTGGGGTGGGGGGCAGTGTTGGGCAGAGCGACTCTTTGAACAAGGGCTCCTGCAGTTATGTTGACCCCCCTGATTTCAGACCCCCTACATGTTTTGTTGATGCCCGCATGCTTTTGGGACTTGCCATCCATGGGAGGTCCTTGTCCAGATAAGCTCGGAGGGAAGTGGGCTCAGATTTTGGGTCAGGGTCGCAAAAGGGCAAGTGAACAAATTGGCTTTCAACAAAATCGATCCAGGCTGCCCTCTGCTTTGCCAGTTTGACAGACCGTTCGACTGGCCAACAAGCTAAATCCCCATGCCACTTGGGGCAGTGAATTTGTGTACCACTGATTTGGTCCCTGGGAATCCACGGTCCCCGCGGGCTGAGGCGTGGGTGCGCCGGCGGTGGTGTCCTTCACCACGCAGAGCCGCGCGGAGTACCCGGAGCCCAAGGAGAGCCGCCTGCGGCTGCGGTTCCCACACCTGGATCTGCGCCTGGGCAAAACCCTTTTGGCACGGCTGGCGTTCATAAAGCTCGTCCGCTTCATTGGGTTTCCTCGCGCCATCCAGCAAGCTACTTTGGGAAACTCATTTTGGTGTGGGTTTTGGATACTTTTTGGGGGGTGGGTTGAAGGGCAGCCGAAGTGCAAGCCACCCAGTTTGGGGGCACGCCTATTTTGACGCGCACACACACACACACTCTGAATGGATAGGATGGATCCGGGGAAACTGTTTTGAGTTCGAGCTCTAACACATGGTTTCCAGATGAACGAGGAAGCCAAGTGGGCTGATCATCCAAGCGATGAGGCTGTCGCCGGTTGGCCCGGCGGGCACTGCGGAGGAGGTGACGTTGCCGAACGCGCGACAGAGCAGCTGCGCCTCGCTCCAGCGATGAAAACGGGGGATTCATCCATCAAAGCTGTGGGGGGTCAGTTCGTCTTCCAACGGTGGGTAAAAATAGAGGAGATAGAGCGGGGTTGCAGCAACCCCCTAAAAGGACTGGCGCGAGGAAGATTCAATCGAAGTGATTGGAAGACATCCTGCAAAATGGTGGACAAAGTAATGTCCAAAGAAAAATCAAACATCATCCCCAAATGGAGCTGGCAGGGGAGGAAGCACCTGAAAGGAAGGGCAACCGATGTGTGTAAAGTTTAGTGGATTTTGATGGTTAACATCCCTATGACAGTCCTGGCAATCAAGGCGGCATCAACATCAACATCAACTGGTCCAAATATGTGCAACATCTAGAGATGCAGCAAATTTGGGTGGCTTGGCATTCTTCCATCAGTTTGCATCGGCGTCGGACTTGTGCGGCGTTTTGCGAGGTTGCACATTTGCCAGGACTCTTGATACTCGATGACGATAAGATGTTGAGTTGCCGCAAACCAACCGCTTACATTTGGCTTGCAGGCCCGGACAGATATTGCAAACAGGCTGTTTTGGCCTGTCAGGCCAATTTCATGACTTTACTTGCAAATTCATCGACGCGTGCCGACCCGCAACGAGACGGGACTTGCTCCACTTTGGGTCCGAAAGGCTTCGGCCCCCAATCTGAGAGGGGTTGGACTAGAGGATTGAGTTTGTTCGCACTTTGGGCATCCAAGAAATGGAAGCGGGGTTTTTCCTACCCCACCCAAGCCGGTTTCCAGCACTCGCTGCAAACCGGCCTAGGCGGCCGCATCATTCGGGAGCTTTGGTCCAGCGATGTGGACGGCTTTCCCATGCCCAAGGCACCGACGGAGTCCATTCGTGGTGTGATGGGCTTGCACATGCAACGGTCCTGCAGACGTAAATGCAACATTGGCCACATCCCATGCAAAACGAACATAGATTCTAACCAGACCAAGCTTGGCGCCAGAAATAAATGACCAAACAACTCCCCCAGTGGCCCGGTGACTACATCCAGTGCCCTCCGGGCCATTGCTTTCCAGGGCTGCACCTTCGAGAAGGACGGGGGCGTTTTCCACGAGTACGCGCTGATCTTCGGTGCGGGCGCCACGCTTAGGTTCGGAGGTCGAAGAGTGGTTGGGGGGGGGGATCGGGGTGGCAAGTTGAGTTGAAAGGAGAGGAGTTGGCCAATCTCAGGCAGTTTCGCCCTTTGAAGCTCGCAGGTTATCGTGGGCCATGTGCGAACAAGAGCTTTGGGCCTTCAATGTCAGCCTCTGACTCTGGCTCCAACTGAGTTGACCGTTTGTCCTCGAGGCAATCGCATATCTTGAAGCACAGGGGAAGACCGGGCCTTTCAGTGTGCAATTGTAGCTGTTCAGTGCCATGGTCAACAAAGTGCTTCTCAAGCTGTCAGCCACCCCGTGGCCGACAAGCTTTGCAAAGCCGGGCATGATGCCCCCGCAGTTTCATTTGGGGCAGAGAAGGGTCACGGACGGCAACCCCAAGAGATTCCAAGCGCAAGGGAAGAAGCTCGATGCAAGCCTGGGTCCCGAGGAAACGGCCTGAAGCGCGCCACTCACTACCAGCCACTTGGCCTTGTGACAAAGGCAGCGATCCATGCTCACTGCTGCAGGCTCACAATGTTTGTCTTTACTCTCCACTGTCACGCAAAAATCAGAAAGCCAGGAATTGTTTGTGCGTGAAAGAGAAAGATTATTGTGGGCGGCGGATACTCGAAGGATGGGGTCCCCAATGCAGCCAGCACTTCATTTCCGGCTTGGGGATTGTGAAAGGGGGGACAAAGCAAGGGGGGACAAAGCAGGAGGAGGACTCAACACTACGTACGAGAGGCCTCCCCGCGAAAGAGATGACACCCTAGGCTGGTATTGGACGTGTCAGCCTCGGTCACTTCCGCCTTCCCGCCAAATGACGGCGTGCTGCAGCTATGGTCCATGGGCGACAACACTGACTACTTTCGTGCCGGCCACAGATTTGGGAAGGGTTGATTACCCTCCCACCGACAAATGGAAGAGTACAGGCTCCGTTCCAAGAGGGTACATGTTCAGTCTCGGGTCATGAGACGAAGGAACACTGCATGTTCAGCTGCTTTTAGCTTGCTTTGGTCTGAAAACGAACATGCATCATTGAGAAAGATGTGGGAACGGCTGGACGACTGCTCCCCTTTTCGTTTTGCCAAATGCAAGACGAGCGTTTTCGTTCCGCTTCTACTGTTTGCTGGTTCTCAGCAGGGAATGAGGGAAGGGCCCCTACTTGGATGGTCCGGGACTTAGCTAAATGGTTGGTCACCCTGGTCATAGGGGACTTGCAACCATACCAAGTGGGTTACAACCAGGGTTACTATCCACTTAGCCAGCTCCCAGACCATCTAGGTATCATCCATTCCTCGTGGTTTGAAAAGGAATCCCTAGAGGTTCATTCCCAAAATCACTCGCCCCAGGTGTGATCGAATACGCCCCTGCATGGCTCCAGAGGCCTGTGGTGGCAGGCGCCGGGCATGAAACTGATGACTTGGGTGTGTGCTTTGGTGGGTGCCCTTTTGTGGTTGGGTTAAAGGGAAACCAAAAGGAAAGCAACCATTGAGGGGTGCCCCCCCATTTGGACACAAATTGACTTGATAGAGAAGTCTGATGGGCAGTGTACAAGTTCGATTTGAAGGAAGCATGAACAGGATATCACCTTGTCAGCCTGGGTGGATGGGGATCTGATCTCAGATGGTTCACTTGGTTTCCGGCAACTTCGTTTTTTGTTTCCCCCCCCCCCCCCCGAAACTAAAGGAACCCACCAATTTGGGGATTCCCCTTTGAGACAAACCCGCATCAGCCAACACGGGATTCCTTCTTTTCCCTCTTTGGAACCTCCAAAGGTGGCGCTCGTTTCAATGGACCCCACCAATAAATGGATCACCTGGAGGGGAACTCCATCTCCCGTTCCAGTGGGACGCGCAGGGGCATCGGGGACGCAGCCGCGGCTGCACAGCGCCGGGGGCGTGGAGCTGGTGGGCGCCGACCTGCCGACCCCTCAGCCGGAGTAGAGTGCAGAACCCGCGGCCGGGGGTGCCATTTTGGTGCTGATTTCAAGCATGGCCATGGGAAGTTGCTTTTTGACCATACGGTTGCCAAGCTTTGCGGGTTTCGGTTGACAACGTGATGGTGCAGGGGCTGGAAAACTAACCCCCGGCCCCTCCCTGCAGGCTGATTACCCCTTCAACTATGACACGCCACGATTCGTGAGTCTCAAAACATTGGGCACATATCTCGCTTATATAAATCGGCCAGAGAATCTAGGACACTGACCGCATTTGTTTCAGGTCCATGCCATTCCTCTGCTGAGTCAATTCTCCAACCACCAAGAGATCGGACTTTGCCTGGAACATTCAGCGCATGTGTTCAAGTCATGCTCTGCATCTCAAAGATGGGGCCCCAGATCATATCAAGCAGATGACAAGAGCCACAGAGTTCTGTTTATGGAGAGGGACTTGTGCAGAGCCCTGAAAGGCGAGTCAAGGTCTGGTAGATTGAATCCAATGTGGGTGGGTGTACAGTTTGTTGAACCCTTTTGGACTCAGGTTCAGAGCTGAACAGTGACTATTCAGACTCTAATAGCTGTGGATTGAAGCATCGAT
Organism: Effrenium voratum; assembly: GCA_963377175.1. NCBI lineage: Eukaryota > Dinophyceae > Suessiales > Symbiodiniaceae > Effrenium > Effrenium voratum. The sequence continues at coordinate 308,773 of CAUJNA010003604.1, read as the reverse complement.
GCTGTCCGCAGTCGTCGCTCTAGGCTGGACTTGAGCGCGCAGGGCAACACAGCGGACATCGAGCTGAGGCGGGGCTTCAGGATTTGGTAGACTGTGGTCCTTCGCTTTCTTTTGGTCGGTACACGTGGGATGAAGTGGATGGTGCTTGTGCTGGCGGCATTGTGGTTACGCGTGCCCTATGAAGGTTACTTTGTTTGAGATCCACCAATTCAGGCTTTAGCATACTTTAGCGAGTTCTCAATTGTACCAATGAGGAAGATAGTTTCCTTCATGAGGCTCATAAATTATAAGTAGCTCTACGGCTTTCCTATTTGTTTGCCTCCAAACCAAACAAGCGAAGTGAGGGTTGCCGGGGGGAAATTGATGGGGCCCACCCCACCCGGATGATTCCGTAACCGAATGGTCCAACAGACCATCAAGCAGCACATCTCCGGTTTCTAGAGTCTTGGGCACATGGAGCAGTTTGTTGGTTCAGCTGTGAGGAGTTTGCCGAGCAATCATCGAGCCGCAAGGCAACACTTGCAGCCCGTTGGCCGACACTCATTCAAACAAGAACGTCCCTCAGCTTTTTGGAGCTGCGCTGAGATGCACCATATTCCATGAGCCAGTCATACCGCAACCGTACTTTTGGTGGAGAGCAGTTTCATGCACCCATGCCTTCCCCGGCAAGGGATGGGCATGTCCGCTTTGCCAAGGAATCGAGTCACTGTCAATGAAACCGAGGCAAAGGTCAGGCCACAAAATCATCCAAAAGGGTTGCGAGTTGCTCACATACTTCGCTGGCTTCCCGAACCAGAGGTACTGCTGCTTTGAGGAAAGAACAGCAACTCGAATGGGAGGTCATACAGAGGATCCTCCATGTTGAGGCTTTCACTTTGACCGAACAGCTTCAACAAGGCTTGCCCTCGCACCAAGCATGAAAGTGCGCAGAGCTTCTTTTTTTCCCGGGAGTGGGGGGGGGGGGGGGGCGGGGAGGGAGTTCCGCTTGCCGCTCCGTTGGTGTCCATGTGAGCAGCGCCACTTCCCGGCTTCATATGGTTAAACATAAATTTAAGACAGTTGAAAACACCAACATAAACATTTTACCCATCTCGGGAGAACCCACAGTCAGCAGGTTTTGGGTGCTGTCCATGTGGGGTCAACGCATTTTAGAACTCTCAGTTCGTGAGGCTGCGGGCGGAGGCGGGCGCGGAGATACAGCAGGGCCACCAGCTGCAGATCTTCCTATGGCCGTTGCCCGGGGCTCAGAGGCGGCCATGGAAAGTCCCGTACCAACCCCTGGGTTGGCAACCCACTGCATGTGATTTGCAGCCACCCCCCCTACGCCCCCCCCTATGAAGAAGGACATGTTAAGAGCAGGGCAGATCAGCACTGGCCGTGTTGTTTCACCAAATTGTCATCCAGTTCTTGCGCCAATTCGGCCAAGCGGTGCATGGTTTTTGCAGCGACCTGGGATCTGAGAAAGACAGGACCTGCCTTGTGCATAATAGACTACCTGAAACGGGTGATCCAAGATCCGTTGAACTTTAAGATTATAAGTAAGTCAAAAGTGAAATAATAAGTCAATAATTCGCCGAGGGGCACGTTCTGCTCGGTTCAACTTGGCTTTGCCTCACTTTGGGTCTGGGTAAAGCACGGCCCAACGCGATTTAGTCGGATTCCCTCAAAAAACCCCTTTACAGGGCATACTGTGGATGAACGAATCCTGCAGCACTTTGAGACCATGAAAAACCACTGTTTGTTGGTATTTGGTGGGGAATCGTCATTCCGGGGCTTAGGTGATGCAGGATTTCGTCCATCCACGGTAGTGTTTTTTTATTATTATTCCCCAAATCCAAGTTACTGGGCGGGTTCCTCCGACTGGTAGTGAATGTTTCGTGTGCACTCAAGTACAACCGATCTTGCCTAGGTTTCTGGAATTGGTTTGCCGTGCAAAACCAGGTATGCTTAGGTGCACATCAGGTAGCCCCTGGAGCAAGCCGAAGGTCATTGCATAAACCACACATTCAGCACTTGGCATATGAAGTAGCCACAAGTTGATTTTTCAGCAACTACACAACACCCTTGGGAAAGTGGGTGTGCATGTTTCCAGCTCGCCGCCCGAGGACTCAGTGGCATGTCTCGGAGTTCTGCTCTGCTGCGCGGCTCGGCCTGTTTGCGTGTTTTCCAGGTTTCAGAGTGTTGATGGTTTTTGAGTTGGTGATTTTTTGGGTTGTTTTTCTGGGTTGTTCAAGAATGATGATGATTGGTCCTTGTGGCAGATGGTCATGGTTTCCATGTTTGTGGGCGTCTCACCACAGAAAAGGACACCCAAGGGGAAAGTCAAGACATATTAATATGCAGGTTGTCTGTTCCACGTTCCACCATTGGGAGAGATAACACCTCTTTTTTTGTCTTCAATTCAAGGGAGCTCTTTTTCAAGGGGCTTTCTCACAGGAGCATGTCCGGGAAGTGGTTCGGCCTGCCTCATAGAATGAACCGGCGCTCTTTGTTTGTTGTTTTCTTTCTCTCTTTTTTGGGCGGGCCTACATGCTTCTAATGAGATACTCACTGGCTAAGAGAGTTAGCCCTCCCGAAAAAGAAGAGACGGGCCCCCAAACACCGCTTGAACGGGAACTTTCCCAACCTGGAACAAGCGAATGGACTTAGACCATCACAGTCCGACGAGTCCGACGGCCGTGGCAAGTAAGTCGAGCAGCTTCCGATGCGCCTGGCAGTCCCCCCCGGCGGAGGTGCGCGGCGGCACCGCTGAACTCCTGCAACTCCCCGGGCTGCTCCGTGCTGCCCTTCCTCTCGCGGAACGCCCTGCTGCGCCTGGCGGGGAGGGTGGCGGTTGGCGATTGTGGCAAGGCATGCGGCGCAAGGCATGTGCTAGCGGCGTGCTGTGTTCAAACGAAAGGGAAGGCAAATTTATAAAATAGTGCCAAATGGCAGAGATCATCATTTAAAGAAGGCCAGAAGTGGGTGGGAGTGCGACAAGTGGATGGGAACGCATTTCACATCAACTTGTCCATCGATTCTGGAGCCCAAACTAGCAGACTGCTGCATGTTCACCGGGCCTCAACAGCGTTTCAACCTTGGGCTTTTGCCTTCCAAAAGACCTGACATCAGGTACCAGCGCTTGCCTCCAGTTTGCTGCCTTCAGGGCCCACACGCACTCTTCCCCATGAAAATTGGATGTACACATTGACGCCTGGGCAGAGGGCACTGGAGGGGACCAACATTTAAGGGAGGAAGCCACAGCCACAACGCTTCCAACACTCTCTTGCACTGATCCCAAGGTCTTGTGTAAAGTGTCATGTCGGCATGTGCTGTATCAATTGCCCCTCCGCTAACATCCTGATATGGAATCTGGCCGGCCAAATCGACCTGTTTCACCTACAAAGTCCCTTGAGAGTTAGTTAGCGGATGGTGTTTGGGCACGCTGTTCAGGGACTCATCACAGAAATCGGCCCACACATTGAGCTGCAGAAGCCCCTTCTGAAAGGGCTGAAGTCTACCAAGGGGTGTCTTTGGCGAACCTTTGAAGGCTTCGCTCCAGTTGACCAAGGGCACTGCCTTGCGCAGGTTTTCGCGGAGATGGATCCCATCTCGGATACCGTGCAGCACACGGTACGGCTGACACTCGGCTGCCGTGGTCCTAAGTGCGCGCTATTGGTTCCTCTTGGTGCTCATTCGCTGAATTGCCCCAGAAACAAAGAAAAAAAACAGTCTGGCGCTCAGGCCACCTGTCCAAAATCCCGCGACAGGTGCAGGAACTTGCAAAGAATATCCTTTGTGCAAAGACTGTCCATACTCAGTACCCTTGCATGAGGAGGCTTGTTGCAACCTTGCAAGAGGCACTAGCAAATTGCTTGACACTTCATCACATTGTCTTTTGGAATGAATCTCTTCAACGTGCCATGTTTGAGTTGAATGATGGTCATGCGCACGATCAACTCAGATACGCATTTGGCCCTGCTGCTATTTTGACACCCTCCCACGCTGAAATTGGAGATCGCACAGGTCCTTTGGTCAAAAAATACCCTGGCTCGAGATCACTAGCGACGAAGGGCTTTCTTGCTAGTAAGACAGAAGCCACTAATAGGTTCAAAAAGGCAGAACGGCAGAGTTCCCCTTGTTTAGGGGACCCCCTAAAATGGTGGCGTTCCTTTTGGGTTTCCTTTAAAACCAAAGGAAGGGATGCCCTCAAACAGGACACCCCCAGCTTTTGAATCAGGATGCGCAATGCCCACAGTGAGCTTTCCATTGGAACCACGGCCAACCGTGGCGTGTTTCGAGGAACGGGAAGAATTGCGCAGTTGATTCCAATCAGTTGCATCTGGAATCTAGAGAATAAGTCTTCCCGTTCGTTATATATGGTGGTAGGTTGACTTGCCTCCTGTTTGCCGAATTCACAATGTCTTCAGGGGGCATGAAATCACCGTCCTGACGGCAAAGCATCCAAAAAGTAACACTCCTGAAGGCTCTTTGCCACATGCAGCAGAATGCATGTATATAAAGTAAACACATAAAGACACATGGAGAAGCAGGAATGCCAACCCCTGATAAATCACACCCTTGTTACTCTTTGAAATCAAAGGGGACGGGGGGTCATGGGTACTTTGTACTTTCAAGGATCTCCTGATGGTCAATGCTGAAAGGAGTCGGGTTTGTAAGCCTGGTTATATCCCACCGAGGGGCCTTACAACCATAACTTTGGTAAGTTATCATCATCAATTGTTACAAATCTTTCCCTCAACCAACCACTGAACTACTTGACTACCTTCTGAACTAGCTACTTAGCTACCCACTTGTAGCCCCCCCTTTGAATCTTCAGACGCCAAGGATTGCCCTACAGCTGCCAGTGAGCGGCTTCTTCGGCACACGCCTGGGTGCAGAGCTGTCAGGGGGCGACGCGCCCTCTTTCCAGATATCCACAGGCGGCCCCCGAAGTTTCCGCCGGTTTCGCGGCGGGTCTCGGAAGAAACGTGGCATGCGAGTTCGCTCAGTGGACGCTCCCTGCGCGCCTCTTTGGAGAGGCATGGTTAGCCTTTGTGAAGGTTGAGTCAACAAGTGCAAAGTTGTTCCCCATGCCAAAAAAGCAAGGGGAAGCGGAAAGAAACATGAGAGGGATAGGGGAAGGGGAATCCGGAAATCGCCATTTGGAGCCTTCATCGTTCAGATTGCATTCTTCGGACTCGAGGCGCTGTGCTTTTCGCTGCCCCCAGTGCTGCCGGCACTGCAGCAGCCTCGGCTGGCTTTCGGGTCGCTCATTGGAGCTGATAGGCCCTGCGCTTTGCAAATGCTCAAGGCCCAAACTCAAAAGCAGGGGCCATGAGTTTGCTTTGCTGCCGCTTTGGTATGGAATAAGGCAGTGAGCATTGAGCACCTGCGAATCGCTCCGAGGTCCTTCCGCTTGCGCAGGACAAGCCATTCCGCGGGGATCAGCAGAACCACCTCTTTGTGAAGCCTGGTGCTGAGTTGAAGTTGGGTGTTCGGAGAACATGTTTGGTCAAAATGCGGGAGCCGTTTCAGCTGGGTTGTTTACCTAGGTGAGCCACCATGACCAGGAGTTTGGCCATATGTATGGTCTCAAGATATGTTGGACACCTAGCTGGTTTCCTCCGAGTTTCCTCTTGAAGCCATCCAGATGATATACAGCATGTTGGCGCTCCTGTTTTTGGGCGCTGATCAAACAAAGTGGGCGCGCTTTTTCGAGGGCACTCCTTTTGGTTTTGATCTTTCAACAGCTGAAAGCTTTGGGCTCTGTGCCCAAAATGGGCCCCAGAGTGGTTCGGAGCTGATTTGAAGGAACACCGTGACACCCTGGGGCGGCTGAGGCTGACCCTCGCCAGTGCCCTGTGGGGCGGCGCTGTGGCCGCCGCCGCCGTGGGCGCCGGCAGCTCCGTGCAGAGCGTTTTGGGCCTCGAGCTGCAGCTGCCGCAGGGCTACGCCTGCACCTCTGCGGCGACTGAAGTCAGTTTTTTATTTTATTTTTATTTTTTTTCCGGCCGACTGCTTCGGCCAGTCCGATTTTGCTTCGCTGCAGACTTTTTTTTATGGCACCTAAACACTGCCAAGTGGGGGAGGCGTTTAGTTGCAAAAACACCTTCTTGAAACACCCCCTTCCGATTTGCCGTGGGATATTTTACGAGAGCCAGAGGTCTGGGCGCAGAACCCGCACAGAGCCACGAGCTGGGAGAGTACGGGCAGGCGATGTGGAGGGAGTGGGGTCCACTAGGGAAGGTCACGGAGTGCGTCGCTTTTTTCCAGTGGACATTCGGAGTGGGAATTTCGGAGGCCCTTTGAAGATGGTAGCGAATCCATATATGACAATGGAAATTCGGAATGGACAGGAGATAATTGAAGATGATGGTATCCTTCCAACACAACCTGTCCACGTTTATGTTGACGGAAACAGGGGAACGTGTATATTTGCTTCAAAGCGTTGGAACCTGCTGCTCAAGCATCCTGCTCAAACATGATTAAAGCTTAAGGCCTTTGGTTCATATGGCATGGCCATTGACCCGTTGATTGGGCCTTAGACAAGCAAGACCCACGCACGGTGTGTTGACGTTGTCGCGAATGACCCCAAGGCTGGAACTATCACGATGTGAAGCATGCAACAATTTGCAGAGCAACTCGTGCTGGCAGGGCCGCGGTGACATCGGCTTGGATGCGGAACTGGATGGCATCGTGGTAGCAATTGGCGTGCAGTGGCATTGCTCAGATATCAGAACCCAACCCCTCCAACAAAGCGAATGACATGTCGTGATGCGTGGTGCGCTTTCTGTGGAATGTATTGTGTGCCCATATAGGGGTGGTTTCTCCTCCAGACATCACAGGACTCTTTGCACTTTTGACGTGTGTTTGAATCAGCCCATTGAGCAGCTCCGAGTCCAGCCATTTGTGAGCCTAGCTTCAGAGTTTTGCACGGCCATCGATGCCAGGCTACTGGCTGTACAGCGGGCGTTTGTGCATCTACACGTTGCGCCCCTACGGGGTGGTCTATGGCAACAGCTCCCTAGTGGTGCAGCTCGGCTCAAACGAAACGGAGGAGTGGTAGATAGATATGACCGGGTCCCTCATTGTGTTGTCAACATGATTTTTTGGAGTGGTTTCCTTTAACCACTCATTCATGAGAGGTTAACTTGGAGGATGTCACTTTAATGACCCAGTATGATAGGCCCCATGTGTCTCCTTTCTTAATCATCCTTTGGGGATGCTGTTCAACCTCCCCATGCCACTGGGAAAAAGACAGCTCTCTGAGGGACATACGTTCAGCTGTGGGTGGATGTCAGTCGGCAGTGGATGTTTGCAGACGTCGGCCCATGTTAGCTCCTCAGGAAGCTCACGGTGGACAACCCGGGTACCACGATGCCCCGCACAGAGCCCACGAATGTTTGGACCATCAGGCGGGATGAAGACGAACAGTAGGGAAGCTTCATAACAGCTGGTTGCAGGGTGTGTGCACGGGAGATTGGCCATAATTCAATGAATGAGCAGGAAGCAAGTTGCCAAACACTATCAAGGAAATTGTATCTTCTTCTTTTTTGTACATACACTTTCCAACTCTTCGCAGGGCTAAGCCGTTTCTCTTCCTCGCACATCGATAAATTATTTAAAGCAAAACGCAGGCCGTACGATTGCACATCCATAGGCATTTCAGGCATGCAGGCAATGCTTTACACACTTAGACACAGAACAATGGTTCCTTTCGCACAAGACATACTCTCCTGGTATTTCGAGCAATTTTAGCCAGTTTGTGTCCGCCTGCACTTATCACCCCGCTGGGGCCGCTTAAGAGTAGTCCTTTCTGCATGGAAATCGGGAAAACACTTTTTGGCACACTTGTCAAAATGGGTTTTGCAATGATGTCCGTGGACCAGTTGCAGTGGTTTGCATCGATATGAATGACGCACACGAACGCACTCTTGACCCAGGAAACAGTCCAGTTTTTGCTTTGCGACATCAATGCTTGACACATCTTCCGCATGGCTTCAAGTTCTCCTGGATCGCATGGATGCCCCCACCTAGTAATGTCCCCAATCAACAAGTCCACCAGTCCCCCAAGTTTGTTCTAGGGGTGCTTTTTTTTGGGGGGGGATGCCCTTTGCTGGTCTGGTTCTCAAAGGAAACCTGGGCACCAATCAGTTTGGGGTCCCTTGACACCCAGCCTCCTCCTCTCCTCCTCTCCAGGCTGCGGGGCGCCTACGCGCCGTTGACCACGACGGGGGTCGCGGTGGCGCTGCAAAGCGGGCAGCTTCGCACCTTCGAAGCGACGGCAGCGGGGGGGCGCTCCAATGCCCCGGTGCTGGGGGTGCTCACAGGCGCCGGTGAGTGGTTCGGAGGGGGCCAGAAGGGGGCTCCAGTGCTACTTGGGAAAAGGCCTTGTTTGCTGTTTTGCTCTTTGGATGCTTCGGTTGGGCGACATGCGATGGGTCTTCAGTTGCTGAGGTGCGATGTTCTAGATGTACCTTACCGGCCCCATGCTCTTCAGGGATCCTTCTCTTCAAAACATGAAGGCCCATGGGAAAATGAGTGGTTTCTAAAGAAAGCGACGACAACCCTCCCCGTCTCGGCGCCAGACGCCAGCGTGTCGCCGGAGTCCTTCGGCGCTGCGGCCAGGACGGCTGAAAACATGGCGGGTGGATGCTACCAGATATTACAAGTGCTACAAGTCCATTGCGTTAGTAGAGGGGGCGCGCTAAATCTTCGGCCCCGTTGAACCGGTTGAAGCAGTTGGCCCAGTTGAACCTGGTTCGACCGGGCCAACTGGTTCAACCGGTTCAACTGGGCCAGCCGGTTCAGCCGGCTCGACTGGTTCAACTGGCTCAGAGATTGTCTGGTTAAACTGGCTGAACTGATTTCGGCCGGTTGCATCGCAGCTAGCGTGTACCAAAAGTTGCCAGTCTACGCGGCTGGCTTGCGCCTGAAGGGGCAAGGTAGTGGCCTGCAGCTGCATCTGTTGGAGTAGCTTATGAGTGACGCGGCTTGGCTTGTGACTGCAAGCTAAAGACGTAGTGGCTACGGCTCGTTGCATGGCGACGTTGCAAGTAGCCGACGCACTCGAGAAGTGGACTGGAAGTTGTTTTTCTGTTGGGGGAGGCATACCCCAAGTTGCTGTTGAAGACGAAACCCTGATTCCTTCGGTTGGATGTGCGGCTGGGGACAATCCCTTTCAGCCAGCAGCCTTGGGAATTCAAAAGTTTGGGGTGCCTGCAAGACATTTTTGTTTGTTTGGGATCCATTCGTTCGCCGAAGGGGGGGGCCAAACTCCGGATGGACAATCAGGATAAGGGCCCACCCTGGAGAATGTCAGAACCCTGATCCGAGTTTGCAGGGTCTTTGGTGTCCTGGAGTTGTGCAAAATGTGATTAAACCACCCCTCGGTCCCCTTCAGCCGGAACCAACCAGGACGTTGTTTAAACAATAGTGGCTCAAACACGTTCAATCATGAAGAAGGGGGTGGCACAAAAGGATGTCATTTGCTGGCAACGGGTCAAAAGGATTCCCATCGATCGAAAAGCCTCAACACCCACTGTACGCATCGCCAGGAACTACAAATTCGTTTGGTTTCCCTTCAAAGCCCAAAGCGACCCACACCTCCAACCCACAGCCCTTTAACCCCCTGCGAGAGAACTCGCGCAGGAACTGGCTCAGCGTCTTCTTCACCGTGGAGCAGAGTGCTGCCCACGGCGCGCAGCTGCAGCTGGAGCTGGCGGAGGGCTTTTTGTTCCAGACCCAGTGCCTCACGCAGCGCCTGCCCAGCTACCACTACGTGCCTCGGAAAAATGTGAAAAAAAACACCGCAAAACGGGAGGAAAACAACAACAGCTGAAGGTCAACAGGTCACGATCACCCGCGATTTGCTTGGTCCAGTAAAAACCGAACATGTGAAGAGGAAGCTCCGGATCCAAAGGCTCAAGCTTTGGGCATGCAGCCGCGCCTCTGCATATCTGGCTACTGTCGTAGGGCTGCATCCATCACCATGCGAACCAAGAGAGCAGGGCAGGAACCCGAAGGGGCCATGGTCTGCCACTGTAACATATGTTTAGTCTGAGAGTTCACAGCGCATCCGTAACGTTCAGGCTGCTGCCTCCTCAACGCCACCGTTTGACCCTGCGACTAGGAAACTCGCAAAAAAAGAGCTGGATTGTGGAATGGGTTTCTGCTCAGCGGGTCGGTGGAAGCCAGGACCCATTGAGTATGACTTTGGTTTCTTGGGGTTGCTTGGGTTTCAAGGATCCGGGGCATCAGTCAGAAGCTGTGAGGCCCATTTAACAGCTGATCAAAAGTCAGCCTTTTAAGCAATCCTCCAAAACAACCCTTAAAAGCCTTGAAGCATCCACAAATGGACCCAACCCTAACAATCCTTAAACGTGTGGCAAAAAGGCCACCCCTCCAACAGGAACAAGGGACCTATTGCCCCCTTCTCCCCCCGGCCCCACCGTCCCCGCTTTGTGCCTCTCTCGACCTGCGACGCAGCGAGGCGAGCGCCTCGGCGCAGCTGGGCCTGGCGCCGCTGCTGCCGGTGCCCGTGCTGCGCTGCCGCGGCCAGCTGCACACCGCGCTGGTCACGGCGCCCTCCAGCGCCTCCCTGGCGCCGCGGCGAGCGAACGGGCGAGCGCCCGACGGGCGAGTGGAGGGGGCGGGCGATGGACGAGATCTGAGGGTGAATGGTTCCCGATCCTGCCTATCCTTGAAGGACACTCCCCTTCGCGGAACCTTGAGATTCCTTTGGAGGTTTAGGGCCCCTTGGATCCCTGCCTTCCCAATTGAAGGAAAGCCGGACCCAGCAGCAAGCCCGGAGGTGTTTGCTAGCAGGTTCACATAACTTCCAGAAAGGCCCCCTGCTTTGACAACCCGCCATGTTTGAGTGCATCGTGTTGGGGTCCTTCAGAAGATACACACCAGGTGAGCCATAATCAAAACCCGGGTAAAGTGAAGGTTAGTAAGGGAAAGTCCCAGCCAGAAATAGTTGCGGCCGCCTTGGTAGTTCTTTACATGGGTTCGCGTACACTATTTTAATATCAGGTTTTGATCGTGACTCAGGTGGAGTGCGTTTCAAGCCTTTTGCACAGTGTGGTTCAGCCTGATTTCTTTTGGTTCTTGTCAAGGGGCATTTTTTCCATTTGCGTTCTATATAAGCAGCAATGAATATTATTGCCATGCAAGGGGGTCGACAGAGGGGCAAAGCAGAACATCGAGTGAACTGTGTAGCGTGTTCAGGGTGCTGGGCTGTTTGCATGATCGTTTTCGGATTGTTTATCGACCCAAGTACGGCAGGATGTTGTGTATGGTGTTTGTTGCACGTATGCCCGTTTGTTGTGGATATGTTTGTTTTGCTTGGGCAGTGGGCTATTTGCTTGCTTGAGAGACTGCTTGTGCGCTTCACTAATTATTGCTTCTTTACCAAGTGCTCCTAGGTTGCTGTTGTGCTTGCTCGCATCGGCTTTTGTTGGATTTGTTTGCCATGTTCGGTATGTTGACTGGCGTGAGATGGCCCGCGTTGGACAATGCGTCCTTTTGGGATGTATCAAAGATGAAGCAGCTGAGGTGGCAGGGCAAAGCTATGGCTTCCAGATCCAGGTGTTGAATGCTCGGACTTACCAGCAGCAGCAGCATGATGCCGTCAGGCGCGCAGTGTGCTTCACATTTGCTGCGTGGTTGCTGCTTGATTTGCTTGAAGGATTGCTCTGGCACTTGATTGCTACTTGTGGTTTGCTGCTTTGTTTGCTTTGCCACTTGACTGTGGCTTCTAAAAACCGGGACTGTGGCTAGCTTGTGTGAACGATTCTAGGCAAATGGCAGCAGTTGCCCGCTAAGTTGTTTGCCACTGAGTCATCCTCATGTTGCATAGATGAGCCTTCCAGGAGAAGGCCTAAATCCGAAGCCATTGGATTCAAGTTGCCCCGAGGCCGTGAGTCCCTGTCTTTTGGGATGCCAGTAGGAGCATAGCACGAGCCCAAGCACGAAACAGCTCTACCTGCCAAATATTTGTTGCACGTGGGTTTTGATTTGGCCCTCTGTTTCCCTGGGACAGACTGAACAGTTGCTGGGGTTGATTACCCATTCTGTTCAACCAGTCGGTTCTTTTCAAGAACCGGCAATTTTCCCAGGATTCGGATCCCTGGAAAGAAGGTGGAAGCTACGGTGGATGTCCCTAATATTGCAAGTAGACCAACCATGCTCAACCACAAAATCAGTATACATGCAGTAGTGTACGCTAGAGGGTTTCCTTTAAGCCTTCAGGGTGCCGTAGCCCCAGTTGCAGCCCTTCCAGCAGGCTCACCACCCTCAGCGCCACTGGCGACGCCCTGGACGGCAGCCTGGAGACGTTGCGCTACGTGGCCAGCGACCCCGAGGGCCCCGGTGCGTCCTTCGGGGTGTACCAACTGGCCATGGAGCCAGGCGCGAATAAGAAGAGAAGCAGCATGCAGTTATGCGGTTGTGTTATGCATGTTTCCTTGTGGTTGCCAACTAGAGCCCCGCTGCGAAGGGAAGCCAGCATGAACCCATGCAACCGAGTGACTTAAACCTTGAAAGCATAAGATCACAAGGGGGGAGACCCGCTTCAAGTCCATTTAAGAGCAACCAGTTCGAGGCAAAGAGACCACGATAGCCGCGAGCTCGCGTGAGGATCCTTTGTGCTGAGCTTCGACAACATGCTGCCCTACTCCCAGACTGCCTCGCCCACCCGCGTGGTGGTTTTTCCGCTCAAGGCGGGCACGTGGAGGGTGCTTTTGGGGGCAGGGGGTTTGATGGCAAGATCGGAGTCAGGTGTTGGGACCCTGGATCAGGACAAGAGTGATAGCATGTTTTTCAGAAGCGACAGCGTTTTGCCTGCATAACTTTCTCTTTTTCAGTGGCTATGGTTTCCTTTCAATTCAGTTCTCTTGGGTTTCTTGGATGTAACGCTTGGTCTCCCTCGGTCGGAGACCTCAGGCAGGCGGCTTTAGCTCCTCCCCCCCCTCTACCCCGTCCTTTGGTTTACGGGCCCAATAGGTCAACAGGCAACTGAGAGTCGCAAACGCTCGTTGGCCAACGATTGCAAGTTGCAACTGTTGGCTTCCCGTTTTTTACGGCCCCAGAAAGGTCTTTTGTCGGACCCCTTCAAAAAGAGGGGCAACACGCGAAAAAAAAATGATGCAAAAAGCAAAGGCAACGAACAAAGCCCCGAAAATGGATCCAAATGGGTCCCAATGGGTCCAAATGCCATGCGCTTCCAGTCAGGTGCCCTTCGACTCCATGGAGCCGCTGCTTTGGCGCCTGGTGGCGCCCCTGGGCTACGCCTGGGACTTCGCGCCCGGGGACTTCCTCTTCCGCCGCCAGGACGAGACGAGCCGCGACTCGGGGCAGCGGCGGGTGGGGAGTGGATAGAATCCAGGTTCCCTTGGTCCATGCTCCAAGAAGTCTTCGGTGGGAGCCCTTGGTTGAAAGAAGGGCATTGGAAACAGGCAGAGATTTTGCGGCTTCAAGAAAGTGGTCCAAACTCCAAGATAGGCAAAAACGGGGAGCTGCCCCCTCAAGGCGATGAAGCTTGTGGAGGGATGCAGATGGATAAAGTTCAAGAGGCGCAGGTGAACAAGGTAAAAGCCGGTTTTGCCTCAAAGGCTTCCTTGTTAGCCAACCCCTGCCGAGCCTCAAACAACGACACAAAGTGTGTGTGTGTGTGTGTGTGTGTGTGTGTGTGTGTGTGTGTGTGTTGAAGCAGGGCACTTCTCTTTGGTTTCCCTCTAAAACCGCACGAAGAAGCAGTACCCTCAAAACAACACACGCCCAAATGTCAAAATCCGCCCATCGAGAGGACATCTTGGGGGTCACCGCGGACATGCCGCTGCTGGAAGCGCCCAGCCCCACGGTGACCTCGGTGCTGCTCTTCGAAAGCGCCAACTTCCAAGGCCCCGACGGGGATGCCTCGGCTTCCGTGGCCAGCCTGCAATTTTTCAAAGCACTCGATCGGTTTGTATGGGTGCGGGGCAAAAATAGAGAGAATTGAAAATGGGTTGACCTGGAGAATGGACAGGGCAAAGCTGGGTGCGGCGCAAAAATAGGGAGACGGTTGCCCTGGTAATGGAAAGGACGAAAACCTACGGCCTGCGTGTGGTTTAGTTTTGACACATAATTACCCACATAAGTTGGACCCCCCAAAGACAAAGGCAAGCCGTTTTTTGGAGGGATCCTTGCGCCAGAGAAAGGTGCGGGGACAGGGCGTAAGCCGTTCCTAAGGGATGATAAGGGTAAACACTTGGCAAACGGTTTCCGTTGGTTTCCTTTGTTTTCCTTGGGTGACACTTTGGCGAATTGGGCCGGGCACGCACCTGGGCCTGTGTCGAAAAGCAGGTCGGAAGGAGGCTGGTTGAAGGGCTGATCCATCTTGCGATCTGATCACACACACACACACACGCCGTAAACAGAATGATTCCGGTTGGATTCTCAGGCTCGACACCTTTGACATTGGAGATCATGGGGCTCACCTCCCCATGCTCTCACATTCTTTTGCGCCAGATCTGTCAGACCCTGGCCCCTTGTCCCGGACCCCAAGCTGCATTTGTTCCAACAGCGTTAGCAACGTGAACGACTCGTGGACAATTCGCGCAAGCGCTGGCTTCAACACGTTTATGGCTCAAACCAACAAATCCTTTTTTGCGGGCTTCTTGCCAGTAGTTTGGTCGGTTTCCAATTGGCTTTCCGTTTCGTAGGTGCCTGGAACCGCCTGCAAACCTACGGCTGTGTGGCGAGGATTCGAGTGCCGGACAGCACGCCCCGACGCTCCAGCTTCTTGTCAAAACTCGTGGGGGGGGGGGGGTCCTGTGGGTGTGTCTCTTTTCGAGGGTACCCTTTTTGGGGTCCACCAAAAAACAGACACCCCCCTGTCAGGAAGCCCTCAGTTGCTGGTCTGGATTGTTGGGGACTGTGGAACCCCTTCTAGTAGAGGGTTTGTGGGTACCCCCCCCCGAACACCTTCGAACCACTCCAAACCACCAATTAGGGGTTGGGTGAACTCTTTTTGGGTTAGTTTAGCGACAGAAAAGAACACCCCCGTACCGAGTGCTGTATCGGCTTTTGGGTCAAAATCCGCTTGGGATAGATCAAGCCGATTTTACAACTGGATAAACGAGGTATGCCCTCCGCTGCGAATCCGAAATGGATTTGGTGCCACGCTTCTCCGAGGCAATCGGTTCCTGGTGGAGTTTGGCTTCGATGCACAGCCAGCCGGGCGGCTGGCAGCAGCCTCCGCTGAAGCGCCCCAGGCGATCTCGAGCAGATGTTTGTCAGTGGAGCCCGTTTTTGCTTGGTGAGCTCTCCACCAAAATCTGGTCAAACCCCGAAAAGGGGTTCCCTGATCTTGCCCGCGTCACTTGGCAACTGCATCTTTTTGGATCCTTGGGAAGCCCCAGGGTTTGAGCCTGTTGTGAGGTGAACACCCAGTCTTGAGTACTGCGTCAACTTCGGCGGTGCACCTCTTCAAAAGGGGCTCGTTCCAACATACAAAGTCCACTTGGACGTGAGGATCCCCTAATGTGAAGGGCTGCCTCGGAGCTTCTTGCACATGCCAGGTCCGGGCCATTGTCAACTTTATGGTGGACTACTTCCTGACCAGCTTGGCGGGAAAAGAGCCCCCTGGCCATTAGGTCGATGTTGAATATCACCTACCCCAGTCGAGTGAGTCCACCCTTGTTTGGCCTGGAGAGATGTTGGGAACTCTTGCCCGATCGCGCCGCTTTGAAGCGGAAGCAGATGTGTTTAAAGTAGAAAGGTGGGGAACCCAAGCTCGTCAGCCAAAATTTGGAAGGACTGCCATAACATGGTTAAACATGCTGATAGAACATAGTCAAAACTGAGCCTGGAAAGTGTGGCCATCAAGAAATTTAGTTTTCTATTGGAAATCACTTACCTTCCAACAGTTTACTTTCAAATCCATGCCTTCTTCCTCGATCACCAGTTCGCAAAGGATATTATGAACGCACACAGCTGACAGCTGATGATGGGTTGGGATGATAGGATGATATGGCCAAATTCCGTGCTATACCTGAATATGAACCATGATGCAAAAGTCGATGAGATAAACCAATGCATTCTGTTTCCGATTGATCAATTGCAAGTCGACTCGCATCCCGTTCCTTCATTTTGGTTGATCCCTCACGCCACGGGGCTGTGTCTATACGTCCGAACCCATGCATTTTGGAAACCCGCGTGCAGTTTCCCACACATAGGCCACCATAAAGATCGACGAGACAAGAGTTCAACTGCGGCAGTTGGGTGAAATATATGGTGCCGTATAGTAGGTCCCTTGGTTACATGCCAGGAAATGGATCCACTGGGTAGGCTAAGGGCATGACTAAACCGGGAGTTGCGCCATTGACTTTCACCCTGCAGATTGGCGTGGAAGCCGAGTTGAACGAGGCACTGGGCTCGAGCAACATACCCAGAAGCCGTCACTTGTAGAGGAATCTCTTTTGGAGTCCATGTTGATCCAGTCTTGAGCTACCCATCCGATAGGGTCCCCAACACTTCCCTTTTTGGTGGTTGAACACATCCCAGTTTTGGCCCATTTAAGGTGAGCTTCCCTTGGTGCAGCCCCGGAACCTCTGGAACCCGCCTGGAACCCTCCGGAGCCCTCCCTGAAAGCTGCCACAAACCACCCCTGCTCGCCTATCCGGGCCGATCGGCCCCGCTTGGCTCTCAATTTGAAGTCCTGAGGAATGTGCTGCAGATCCAGTTCCAGTCGGTGACTGCCTTGACGCTGGGCGGCTTCCTACTCATCGAGGCCCCCGCCGGCTTCTCGGTGGAGGCGAGGCATCGCCGCGCTTTCTGGATGCGCGCTGCGCGAAAAGGACAGGGGTCCAACCTGTGGTTTTACACGTCACTTCCCGTGAGTTCCTGGCCTGTAGGCACTTTTCGGGTCATCATTTGAGTGAATTAAGGTTCGCTATGTCTTGGCCACACGACTCAGGAAGTGAGTTACCTCTTGGGCCAACGAAAACAGTACCTTTCAGGTGCAAACCAGACAGATTTCCTCATTTGCCAAAGGGAAGCCAAGGAGGGGATGGATCAGTGTGCCATTTTTCTAGACCTGGCAAGCAAACACATGCCATGGGGCCATTGTCGTAAGACACCCTCAAATTGCGCTCTAAACGGTGGTGTAAAGGGAAACCCCCATGAGCCAACAATGATTTTGCCAGCCCATCGGAATGTGCACTTTAAGGGACGGTGACCCAGATGTTTTGGCATTGGCCAAAAGGAAGCCCGGAGGGGATGGTGAGTTGTACCATAGCCAGGGCAGTCGGAGCGGTGGCAGATTGGCAGGTTTGGGTGAGACTTTGGGTGAGCGACAGATGGAGCAAAAAGTGGGGCTGGGGCCAAGAGCCCCGTCAAATCATTTGGGCGACCTCACCAGCCCCAGACATGAAAATCGGCCCCGTTGGCCCTGGAAGGGATCTGGCCTTGGTCTGGCCCGGTTTCATGCGCCTCGTTTCGCGTGCTCGGGGCGCCAAGCGTTTGGTCACCGGTCGTGCCGAAGGCTTGGCCTTGCCACCGGTGTGAAACATGTCTTTTTTGTGCACTGCAACAGCTAAAAAAGCCACATTTTTTTTTGAAAAAAAAAAACATAAAATAAAAATAAAAAAAATGTTGCGAACACATAGTCCCTGCAAGCTAACAAGGGTTGCCCAAAAAGGGTCCGGGACCCAAGAGGAGATTCCTCTACAAGTTTCTTTGGGTTCCTTCCAGTCTGCAGGAGACTCCTGCCTCCAAATCCCGGTAGTTGCTCCAGTCCGAGTCGCCAGGCCAGCTGCGCGGTGCAGGAGAGCCCGGCGCTGGACCAGTCCTTCCAGGACTCGCGAGTGCGCCACCTGACCAAAGAAGGAGCAAAACCAAAAGCGGACCGAAGAAGGCCCCCAAAATATAAGTCCTTCGATTTGGGCTGTGCAACTTCTTTAAGTGTCAGGTCGGTCCCCTGCACCCAAGACATGTTTTTCCACTGGGTCTAACATTCAGACAATCCATATGCAGCAACACTTGAGCCTGCTCAAAACCCTTGCCCCAACCAGACATGGACGCAAAAAGCTCTTTGGTTTTGTACATGGACTAGGGTAGACCTTTTGGTTTTGATTGTGATGCATGTGGTTTCGGTAGGCAGCGCAAGACCACGGGTGGACCCTCCGCAAATGGGGTGGTTTCCCGGGGGGAGCGGGCAATAGAGACCATCAAACTGGTGGCTTCCTTCAAGGGAATCAAGTTGGTTCCCGCAACCCTTCTCGATACATGACTAGGTCAAGAGCCACCTGTTTTTTGAGAGTCGTTGTAGAACTTGAGGTTGGAAAGCGAACCCTGGTTCGTCGTGCGCAAACCCAAATAACCAGATCAGAATGTTAGAACAACCGGATCAGAATGTTTCCATGAGTCGGTGCGATGTTTCGGGGGCATTCGTTTCTTGCTTCGACTAACCCGGGCTTCGACCCGACCTGGCCTCCGACTTTGCTTAAAATAAACCTGAAATGAATGAGAAACGTCTACTTCCATATGGGCGAAATCACTTGTTACCTTCATGGGACGTGTTCCCCCCAAACAGTGTGTCTACACTGGGTGGCTCTTACGGCAAGATCAAGGCATGGTTAGATTCAGGGTGCTCGTCTTGACGGCGTTTTTTCATGTTACCCGGCTCTCGCAACAGCTGCTTGCGAAATCGCGCAGACAAAAACGTTTCACGTGGATGTGTTTTGAATTGCGCTCTCGCTGTGGTGCCGCGAGAATTCCGCAAATTGTGGTTTAGTGCACCCTTTGCGGCTCTCGCTGTGATGCAAATTTCGAACATCGAAAGTCCCCCGTCTGCACACCCAGACTTGCTGCAAAGGGTAATGTCAAGAGATAGAAGTATTGCTTTCAGACACGCTTTCATACCCAAAACTTCCCCCATTTCCCTTTTTGGAGAAATCAAATGGACACCACAAGCAAATTGCAACTCTAAGGGTAAATCCAGTGCGCCCTTTCATACCCCCCCCCCCCGCTCCCAAGTCGTTGATAGCGCTCTCTGTTGCTCACCAGGACCTGGTCACTGCTGGCGCCGTGCTGCGCTGCAGCTCGGAGGTGCCCTTTGCCACCCAGCGGCCCCAGGCCGGCGGAGTTCACGGGGGCGTTGGGCCGATGGAGGAAGAGTGTCTAGGTCCCCCAGCCAGTTGCCCTTTCACCAACTTTTTTGGGGGAGGGTTCCGCTACTAAAATAGACTACAGAAAAAGGGTACCCTTATTCTAACCTCTCTACTGGAGGACCTAGGTGTCAGCAATTCCTGCCATTTGCTGAAGATGTTTTGAGTTGCCCGATTGGGTGTGAAGGGAACCTATCACTGGGAATATTGTTATTTGTGCGTTGGATTCGGGTATTTCTCCAAATCATCTCCAGAAATGGTTTGTTTGTTCGAGGTTTCACTTTAAGACCTATCCAAGAGAGGGATCCCTGCTTCGAGGAAAAGAAAACATTGGGGGCAAAGGCGCCCATGATGAAGGTCTGTTGCTGTTAACCGGAGTCATGATCTTGTTTGAATTTGGGGTTTGTCAAAGTCAGAATTTGACCCTTGGGGGGTGACTGTGATGATGGCAAGTTAATGGGACCACTTTACCATTCTTTACACAGCCTCCTTTTGGTTCCCTTCAAAGGGAACCAGACGCTTGTTTTTGAAATCACAAACTGCCCAACCCTGCTAGGCATCAGGGCTTCGTAGAAGCCACATTTTGCGTGGTTGGCTATTGTGATGAATCATGCCCTTCGGGAAGCAACTTTGGGAGGGTCAATAGAGAGCTACAAACAAATCCTGCAGAAATGCTCCTCTTCGTTCGTCAACCGTCAAGCATATTCTTTTCGGAATGGCCACTGGCTTCGTATTGGTTTACTACTGCTTCGTACTCGCCGTTTGGAGTAGGTTCGATCTTAATATTCGTTCAGGACCTTCTCACCCAAGTTTTCTTGGCTTCATTCCGAATCCTTGTCCTTTTCCTTGGCCAAGGAATACGTTTGCGAAGGTAACTTTTCTGCAATTTCAAAGCCTCTCCGTTCTCCCATCAATGTTCATGGAACAGGCATCAGCCCCTAGAACTTCTGGTGGGCATTTTGCGCGTTTATACATTTTTGCGGTTGTTTATGGCAACTCCAAGGTGGAAATCAAGTCCGAATGGGTCTCTCCCTAAGCAAGATGTTTAGACTTTGAGAGGTAGGCACTTAAAGAGCCTCACGTGAGTTCCCTTCACTTGCACTCCCAACAGCCCAGATCTCTAGTAGCCAGTTGTTTCCTTGTTTTGGAGGGGGGGGAGGGCCTTGGGCCTTGAAAACTGGTTTTGCAATGGAAATCCACAGGGGTCTGTGGGGATAGGTCGACTTTCGAATGCCAAAATCGAAGGTGACCTTGGTGGTGGTCAGCGGGGAGGTGCCGGCGGGGGCGTACAGCTTCCGCCTGGACGCACGGAACCCGCTGGTGCCGGAGCAGGGAGGCGGCGAAAATTCGGGGGGGTGGGGGGGGGGGGGGGGGGGGGGTTCATCAAAGTCAAAGTAAATACAGATAAGGGTTGTCAAATAGGGGAATTTGACAATGGGCTTCTCATTAAGTTCCATCAAAGTGGTTGCATGTTGAGGGGTTCCGAGAATTACTATAACAGGCTCTAAAATGATTTTTCGCGGGGGGGGGGGGGGGTAAGATGGTTTTCCCTGGGTGTCGTTGCTTGAGGGTATCTCAGAGGTCCTTGACAACTTGGAAATCTCAATGTTAACTTGGGATTCATCAATAGTGGGACCGTAGTACTCATCAGGGGTTGGTTCACTAAAAGGCGGGATTCCTTTGATTAAGATGGCCCTCCAGATTAATCCAAAGTTGACGAAGTTGATTTGGGTCGACCGAACGAGCACCGGTTTGATTCATGCGAGCCTTTCTTTGGATTTGGCCTGGGATGGTGTAAAGCTATCGGGCTCTGCAATTATCCTACATGGAACATGGCTGGCCGTCCTTTGAACTAGTTTCCCCTAAAAGGGTGTGCCCTTAATTTGAGGGTACCCCTTTTGGTCTTCTTTTGTGGTATTGAAAGGGAAATCAGAGGGGCACCGAAATCCCCCCATTTTGGGGGGTCCCCGAAAAAGAGACGCCCATGTTCATTTCTGGTGGGTTCTGCTGCAGCTTCTGTCCAGCTCGAGGGGTTGATTCCTTAGAAGTCAACGCCAGACTTTCCAAAAAGTGGGAGCTCTCTGGGTACCTTTGCGTGAACGATAAAAAAGCCGCCCCAAAAGAATTGGGGCACTGCATGCAGAATGGTTTGGGTGTCTCAAAGTTGAGAAACTGCGCAAATTGGAGTGTCCCCCCCCAAAAAAAAAGAAAAAGCAGAAGGAACGATGGTCTGGGTTCAGAGAGGGATCTCTTGACCTCCGGTGGTGCCGATTCCATTTTTTCTAAACGGGGGTTCCCGTTTAAAGCCCACCAAACAATGGGCGCCAACCCTTTTTTTGCATGAAGATCCACTGAGACCCACGGGGACCCGGTGGGAGTGGAAGTTGCCAGGCCTCGTGTGGAGCATCTCCAGCGACGCCGGCGGCACGCCAGCAGACATGGGCGCCACCGTGGAAGGCCCTTAGCAGGGTGTGTAAGCATGATCTAGTGCTGTATAAGAAATTGGTTGGTCGAGGCCCAGAGGGGCTGAATTTCTTAGCGTCCATTTCGTCTTTGAAAGGGCTGGCTTTTTACCCCTCTGGAGCGAGGGGGGCTGGATACTCTGTCACTTTCTTAACCTTGTCTGCTGAGAGATTCAGGGGCTCAATTTCTTGTCGGCCTTTTCGGGTGATGAAGGATTCCTTGGCTAAGAAATTCAGGGGCTGATTTTCTTAGCGGCCAAACCCGCAGGTTTCCCGGTGGAGTCGGCCATGGCTTATGGGGAGCTGCTGGGTGCGGATACTGTGAGCTTCGCGGCCACGGGCAGGGACGACCACCCGGGCCAGGCGTGTGGGTGAGCGAGAGGTCGTCATGGCTGTGGAAAATCGCCCTTTTGCTAGATGGTTTACAACTGCCCCCTTTTTGGACACTAACGTGGCGACTTTGTTTGACATGGTTGTGGACAATTGTTGGCTTAGGTTGCCAATTTGGTTGGCTTTCCACAAACATGGTTTTTGTGGTGCATTGGATATGCATGCACTTTTGCAAATATGCTTGAAGAGATGAAACTACTTATCACTGTGTCTAAACATGTAGACCTTGTCGAGCGAAGTATGTATACAGAAGTGTAGAACAACATATGAATTCACTCAACATCGGCGGGCGACAGTGTATGGCTTAAGGGTTTGTTTGCACGTGCAGGCATATTTTGGGAGAAGCACATGTTGAGCCGTATACCGGACATTGCATAACGGAGCTTGCATGTATGCCCTTATAGACGTACACGTGTAGACGTTCGGAGCACATTGTAGTCGCATAACATTTTACACGGGCTCTGTGCGACGCTCTGTCATGTCGTGAACGTGCCGCTTTTCACTGCACCCGCAAAAGAGAGAAGCTTGATCGAATTTCCAGGTGAACCTTTGTAGCCTTCCAGATCTGACAAAGTTCAATGTGAAGCGAAGGTGGTTAGCCATTTGCCGCATCGAGTGTTTCAGCATACTTCATACCACATGCTCTGACTATGGATCACGTGAACAAGATCCGCTGATTTCGGGGTATTGGGCGATTTCGACTTCACAGAGGAGTCCTTCAGAGCTCGGATCTAGACCCGCCCCCATCATGGCTGTTTGGAAAAGTGGAGCGGATTGGGGGGACGAGTCGTAAGTTCACAGGCACGATTGAAGGTGCGTTTGGCACCACATTCCTCAGCCAAGGGGCTAACAGCAGATGCGCAGTGGGTGGTTTAGGGCGCCCACAGTTTGCCTTCAGATCGCATGCCCATCACCTGCAGAACGTGTGGCGCTACTGGAAAGCACTTGACTGTGCATTGTCCTGAACGTGCCCTATCACCAGAAACTCGCGAACCAGATGATGGAAAGGGGCATGGCAAAGGGCGTGACAAGGAAGCTGGCAAGGCCGCTTCCAAGAGTGAGAGGCTTGAAGCCATTGCAGAGGCAAGAGAAAACTTGCCATCGATATCACATGACATCTCTCAGGGGCAAGCTGCGACAAGAGGGTTCTTGCACATCAGACCCTCAGTGGCGAATTGGAAGGAGTTTGGCTGGCTTGAGGCGAGAAGAGAGCCCTTGACCGCAAAGATGATATTCCGGCAAATGACGAGGTGGAGGCAGCTGTCGTGCGGGTGGGAGAAGCTCACGCAGAACTGGAGGATGCCAAAAGAAGAACTTCAAAATGGTTTGAAAGAGCTTGCTTTCAAGCATGATGTTCTAGAAGGAAAATGGTCGTTCTCCCTTTCGGCCTGCGACATGGATCGTGTATGGCCAGAGATTGTGTGGGCATTCAGCGGCGGAGAATATGGAGGCTGTGTGCAAGTTGGACGGGAAGATGAGGAGGGTGAGTGCAGGTGCTCTGTTTTCATGGAAAACTGTTTCGATCCAAAACAGGTCGAGAGTGTCAAGTGCAGTCTGAAGGCTTTGCTGAGAAGACTTGTTGCACGTGTGGACATACTGCTCGAAGCGGAGTCCTATTCTATTTGCGAAATCTCTGAAAAGAACCGCTGGGACATCCCAGTGCCTCTGGCGAAGTGTATGGTGCAAGGGTCTCCACAAATTCAGGATGTTCTGCAGCAGGACCAAGAGCGAGTGTCAGTTCTCGCAGATGCTGTCGAGTCAAAATCTATGGACGCTGTCATGCCAGGAATGGAAGATGCTGATGCCTGGAATGCTTTGTTGGACTCGCTCCATTCGGTGGCCCTGCAGCCTGACGCTGCTGCATTCCACATACCCAACATCTGCCGAGCGCTGCCTTCTAAATATCTCAAAGACTTCAAAAATCAAGTTCTTTCCATGAGTCATGGCCTCGTGCAGGCAACAGATGCCTACGTTTTTGGTTTTAGCAGCCACTGTTATTCGTACTCAGAGTTTGTCCGTATGCATTCGGCAAATGTTGCCTTTCTGGGAGAGCTTTGCCAGCACGGCGTTGTTGGTTGCGCAAAACTCAAGCCTCTTCTGCTTCGCTTACTGCGAGAAGACGAAGATCGAGTCATCCTGCCAGCCCATTCAACATGGGCATTTGTGCAGCAGAACCTGCAGCGATTGGCGCAGACGCTGGCCGAGAAGTGTCCGGAGCTCGGCGGATTGGTGCGGACTCGCAGGATCTCAGCGCTGAGCATCCTTACGCTCAACGTTTGGTTCGAGGAGCATCAGCGAGATCTTCGTACGGCAATACTGCTTTCAGCTCTGCGCACGCTTGGGCCAGCAGTTCTTTGCTTTCAGGAAGTTACCCGCAAAGTGGCTGTGGACATTCAACAAGCGCTGCCGTCGTGGTCCTCATCAGATGCAGGGGATGGCCACTCAGTGGGGCGCTATGGTCTGATGATTTTGGTTCCCCCTCACTTAAAGGTGCGTTTTTCCCGGCACTACTTGCCAACACAAATGGGCCGCGATCTGCTGGTGGCAGAGCTTGAAGGCCTGACGGTGGGCACTGTGCACCTGGAGTCCTTGGATAACCAGGCCATGCGAGAGGTTCAGCTGGCAGCTTGCGAAGAGCTGTCGCGGCAGTGGCCCAACATGGTGTTGCTGGGCGACTTCAACTTGTTTTCGAAAGAAAGCGCGCGGTGCTTGAAGCGCCAGTTGCCGCAGTTCGTGGATGTCTGGCCCATATTGCAACAGGAGAGCGGCAACACCTGGCGCTCGCACGGCCGAAGCAGGCGGAAGAGCCGCCTGGATCGGGTCTTGGCAAAGTTCTGCAGTTGGCGGCCAACAGGTCTACAGCTGATGTTCGACGAAGCTCAGGACCAGGGTTCACCAATTCAACCACCAGTTCAGACATGTTTAAGCTGCTTCTAAGCCTCCCTTAAAACAGGAGCAATATCAGGTTGGCTAAACAACATTTGCCCTCAGGACCCCGGGCCCTACCTCTTCCACCTGCTTCCGTCTATGGTCAGCAATTGCGTTTATTGCAACCCAGACGTGAGCACCTGCCCTGCCTTTGTGAGTGACCACTTTGGTTTACTTGCCACTTTTGAGCAGGTCGCTGAGGCGGACGGCGCGTAGCATCTGTCAATCAGTTGCTAAATGTACAGCAAGGAGCGCGCAGCTCCTTAGGCTGCCTGGTCAGTTCAGCCCAAGGCTTCTTCAAGACCAGGCGTGCCGCTTGGGGTTTCGATCCCAGGATAGCTTCCAAAAACCTGACAGAAATGACAGGCTTGAGAGGCGCAGGCTCTGGCGCAAGCGTCCTTTCGGGCAATCAATCCCCCGCGCTGTGCCTATAGATTGGACTTTTCCCTGTGTGATTGGTGCAATATCCTCTTGACATGTATTGGGGACTGTGATGGATTTTGGCCCGGTATCCAGGTGAAGCGGCATCAAACTCCGAACGTTTGATGAACAGGTAGCAGTTGACTCGTAAGCCGTGTGATTATCAGGTGCTGTTGTTCGTGTTGTGTTGTTTGTTTGTTTTGATCCTTTGTTTCTTCGTTTCAGTGTTTCTCTGTTCACGTGTTTGTCTTATCTCTCTGCTTGCTTCTTTGCGTGATGCCACTTTGCTTCCATGCCTGCCCGCCCGCCTGCATGTGCGCTTACTTGCTGCGCTTGGCTTTACTTTATTCTTTTGCTGATAGCCGATCTAAGCTGTCTATAGAAAGACCCTTCTTGCTCGGCAAGAGTTCACGGGTGTCATCTTAGTATCCACCTGGATTTTTGAGAGGTCTAGTTCGCAGGTGACCAACGTGATCCTGGCCTTTGCACCTGGGCGCAAGGCGAATGTTGTTTTCTTGAGGGTACCCTTTTGGGGATTGGTTTGGGGGAAAGCCAATGAACACCACCCAATACGAGCAGCGGACAGTGCTGACACTGGTGGTCTGTTTCGGGGCGATGCGGGTGGGCGGGGGGGGGTGGATCCCTTAGCCTCACGTGGATGGATTTCGTCAACATATGTCAAGATGAGCCAAGGAGCTGAGCAGCACGCCGTCCTTCGCGGGCACGGCTCCTTTGACGGTGAAAGCGCCGCCGGGGTTCGTTTTCCCCACGCTCTGCACTTTCATGGTCACTGGGGAGCGATGCCGGGGGAGGGGAAGGCGGCGAGAGAATGACTTGGTGACTTGGTAAGACCTGATAGTGGTGAGATACTTGGCCAATGTTTGGGATGGGTTGAACGTTGACCATGGGTGTAGTTGCGGCCCATGGCTGAAAAAGACCGCCCAGTTTGTTTTTTTTCTCGCCGCAGCATGCTTGATGATTGGCCGGAAGACACAAGCGGTTCGCGTGATCCCAACTGCAAGGTGGTTCAGTCATGCGGGAAAGGGCCCTTCAGAGAGTGCCCCCAAGGGCCAAGGGGCGTTTGCTGTTTCCCCGAAAAGCCAAGGACGCCCTCCGAGAAAAAATCGCGGCTCGTTGGTCCGTCGAAATCGAATTCGAGCCATCGGCAGGACGTCTTCGGGGACGCGCTCCCCTTCCCCGCAACTTTCTCCGCCTTTGACGCCTTAGCGGTGGTGTCCAGCTGCGAAGGTGGGGAGAGCTGGGAAGGATCCGCGGCTCCGGCAAGGGTGGCAAGGGCAAACTGACCAAGATACAAAGGTACCTTGTCTTAAACTAAAGGAACCCAAAAATGGCTTCGGTTTTCCTTTCGGTGTGGCCTTACCAATCAAAAGAGATTTCCAACAAACAACATGCCCGAATCAATGAGGGATTGCTTCTGGGAGTGAACCTGAGGATCCCCCAGGAAACGAGGAACGGCAGCGGCCCCCTGAAAAGGACACCACGCACAAGGAACCCTTTCCATTTTTGGAGGACCGATTCCAATTTTGGGAAACCTCCAAGCATAAGAAAGGAATACTCATGCAATTTGTGCTTCTGACACACTAGCCCAGAGAAGGCATGCGGGGGTGTCAAACTGTCAAACCAAGAGGACCGCCCCCCAACAAAGATGATGGGTTTCCTTTTTTTCCCTCTAAATCGAGATAAAGCGCGTACCCTCACAAAAAGGTATCCACCCGTCTTGGTGGTGTTGAAGGTAGACCAAAAGGATAATGTTGACGCATACCCATGTGAATGTGTCGTTTTTTGGGTTGGACCCTCAAAATACTGGTTTCCTGTTCGGTTTACCACCTCCAAGCCATGTAAACAAGGGTACCAACTAAAACGAGCTACGTAGACGGCGCCGAAGGCTCGAGCAGCCGCGCGGTTCTCGTGGTGGCCCCTGGCCTGCGCAGCGGGCGGCGCTATGTGCTGCGCTTGGGGGGCGTCAACCCGGAGACGACGCCGGCGGGGCCCGGGAGGTTCTTTTTTGGCGGGGGGCAGTTGCGGTGGCCTGTGGGCCAAAAGGAGCTCAAAGGAGGGTAGGGGAAGTTGTTTTTGTTGTGTTCAAGGGTTGGGGGGGAGAGCGAGAGCGAGAGAGGAGGCGGAGAAGTGCTCAGGAGGCCTGGCATGAAATGTGGGAGCCCACAAAACGGCGGGTTGCCAATTGAATTCCCGTTTCACCACAAGGTGGCCTCAAAAAGGACAGACCCAGTGGTTTAAACATCACCTTTGCGCCCTTCCAGCGTCATGTAGGGGGAACTATGCAGTGACTGAAACTAGGAGTACCCAAAGACTGGTCAGTATCCCTTTGGTTTCCCTTGAAAAGCAACCCAAAAAGAAATGGCCACCCCCTCTAGAGAGCCCTGAGTCAGCGTGCCCAAAAGTCCAACTTCCCACCGTCAGGAACAATGGCAGAACTTCTGGAGCATCAGCTTCGGGAACCAAGCAACGGCTGCTTGGCAGAGTCACCCTCGATTCATGGGCCGCCTGAAATGCGGCTTGCCCTCTTTTTGAGGTGACCCTTTGTGGGGAAAGGGACACGGCCATTCCATTGTTTTGACACATACCGAAACTTCCAGTTGCTTACACATATGTTTGTTGTGTTCCCCCCTTGGGTTTAAAGGGGAATCTATCACTGGAAATACATTTTCTGTTGTTCCAGGGGACCACAACCACGCAAATCGGTGTCTGCTTTCCACTTCCTTTTAGTTTCCCTTCACCAAAGAAAGAACTCAAGAGCAAGGTGAGCCACCCAAATGGAGGCAGCCCGGCTCGGTTCGGTTCGGTTCGGGTGAGGAGCCCTTCGAGGGCTACCGCCTTTGGCGCTTCACGGAGATGGCGGTGGCACCCAGTGCCACAGCGCGGTCCACGCGGGCGGAGGAGCGCAAGCGGACGTGACGGAAGTTCGGTCGGAAGCGGTGCATGGGATGGATTAGCTTGTCTCTCAAAGTAAGCCCGCTCAAAAATCGGCGGTTTTTGCTTTTGGTTTCCCTCAAAACCAACCCAGAAAGGGCCTCGGAAAAAGACAAAGTCGTTGGTTTGTGTCCTTTCTTCTTTGGGGTGAAATAGAAAAGTGCCATTGGCATCGTCTAGAAAAAGGACGGCATATTATTGGGATCCAAATCATATCCAGGAGACCTCCAACAATGTGACCATCGTCTTCCGCACCACCAACGCGGTCACTTTGGATGGCTTCCTCGCACTGCAGGATGGGCTGGTGCCGGTTCGGCGGTTGAGTCCGATCAGCCGCGCCAACCGGTTTGCGTTTGTTCGCTTCTTTTCCATGACCATGCCAAAGGACATTTAGTCCCATTTGGCCAAGTTTGGCCTATTTGCGAAGTAGCAGAGAGCCACCATGCCTACTCACGCACGAAACATCCGCTTTGCTTCCGGGAAAAAGCTGGGGTGCCAACCACCACCTTCGCTGCGAACAGAGTTAAGCAAACCCTAGAGCCCCGGGTCCCATGACCATGCTTGCTATTTGGATCTTTAGCCCTCTCCGTTTTGAAAGGAAATCCTGTGTTTTTTCGCGAATCAAGTTGAGCTGGCAGAGAGGGCCTTTTGCTCGGCGATACGCCAAGCCCAAAGCGCTCGCCGGACGGCAGGCGCCCTTCGGCTTCCGCTTCCCCACGACCTGCGCCGCCGCGGGGTCCGCGGAGTCCGCGGCGGTGGCGGTGGCCTGCGCGGGGACGGCGGCGCCGGGGAACACGGCGCGGCTCACGCTGGAGCTGGCGGCGCTGACCAAGTACACGCGGCCCGAAGGGAAGCCGCCCCGGTTTAGTCTTCAGGCCCCCAGAGAATTGACTTTTTGCTTCTTGGGTCCGGATCACTTGTTTCGGGAAGCGAGGTTTCGGGCGGGTTTGGGGAGGGGTGTTGAGGTTTTGCGTTTGTGCTTGGGCCATGGAGAGAGCAGAGGCTTGGGGTGACCATGGTGAAGGAAAAAACAGTGCTGCATGGCATGCAGATGACTTTAGGGCCCAGTGTGTCTTCACCTTGAACTTCCACTTTCACAGCTAGCTGAAGAGACCGATGGGAAGCTGGCAAGTTGAAATGTTGATTGAGATAGAATCTGCCCATGGACCTGCTGTCGGTTTCCAGCCCTCGATCTGAGGCTGGCAATACAGTGTGCGAACCCCATCAGCATTGCGGCAGAGGCAAGGCTGCAAAGCAGAGAAAAGGACCGGTTCAAAATCCTAAATAGTTGTTGCTTCATTTTGCAGCCTAGACATGTGATTAATGCTGTGGTCTCCGTTTCAGGGATGGCGCCAGAAGGAGTCCGAAGGGTGTCAAAACGGTTCCCGCTTGCCCAGCGCTCGACCATAGCCTCTCAGCGTATGTTGGGTTGAAGTTTCAGGCGTGGCCTAGGACTCACCCTGCCACACTGGTGTGGCAGGCTGCATCAAAATCTACTCATAGGCCACTGTGCAATCTCAAGCATTCTGAAGGAACCTCAAGTCACACACACACACAGACACATATTTTTACTTTTGTCGGCTTTGTTAGGCAGGCAAGCCTCGTCCTTTCCCAAACGAAGATTAGCAAACCCAACAAAGTACTCCCGTACAGAGTGACATGATAGAGGTCTGGGCAGCTTTTGGACCTCGCCAGGCTGGCACCTGGCAACTGCAGAGCTTCTCAGCGAAGGAGGCCTCTCTCAATCGTGGGGATGTGTCTTGTCTCCTTTTTTTACGGGAACCCATTAAATTTAAGCTTGGCAAAAAGGGGGGAACCTAAAGGAACACCATTTTGAGGGGTTCCAATTACAACTATTACAAGACACAGCCGTGTGCTTCCGAGCAGACTCTGTTTGCGTCACTTCTTTTGGACGTCCTCGGAGATGGGTTGGGAGCAACATCTCGGCTAGGAGTCCCGGGGGGCGCTGGCGTTGGGGGCGTCGGGGCGCCATTCTCGCAGGCGGAGTACGAGAAGCTCCTGGACCTCGGCCAGGCCGAAGGCTTCCTCCTCACCGAGGTCTTCCACACCCTGAAGGCCACGAGCAGCGGGACCCGCCGAATCCGGGAAATCGGCCCGGGGTACCGCGACTGCCCCGATCAGCGGAAGGAATTCCCCAAAAAACCCAACCATTTGTAGAGGAAATGCCTTAGGGACACCCATTGGTTAGTTTGCAGTGGAGTACCTGTCAGCTTCCGTTGGCTGCATGTTCGCCTAGAAGGTAATATTCAAAACCGCCGGCCGCCTGCAGGGGGAATTGGGCGGAAACCTTCTTAAGGGGTTACACACCAAATGTCCGCAATGAATATTCAATGGGGCTTACCCCAGCCTGCTATCAACCTTCACAGCCAAACAAATCAGCCGGTGATACCCATCTGCCTTTTTTCCGGCACGAACTTGGACTGCCTTTGGTTCTTCCTTTTCTCTTAGAAGCATCTCAGCTTGGCCCATACCGTGGTTCAGTGGATTCTGCACTTTGAGTTGGACCCTAGGAAGGCCCAGGCACACTGGGCAACCGGGATATGTGTTTGGCGTTTTTGCTGGCAGGTTGGCCTTGAGTCTCGCTATCGGTCTCGTGTTTTTGGTCCAGGGCGCCAAAAGTTTTTTTGGCAGTTGGCGGGTTGGTGAGCTGTTGAACTGGGTGGATCAGCAGAGGGTCAGACCTCGACCAGTTTCGAACGTGGCAAGGTTTACATGGCGGCCACGCCACTCTTTTCATACATTTCTTGCCTTTGTGACATTGTTTGGTCTATATGTGACCTCAAGCCTCATATTTTGGCCCCAGCCATTGCTGCTGACTGGACTTTGGACAAACAGGTCATCTACCCGG
Organism: Effrenium voratum; assembly: GCA_963377175.1. NCBI lineage: Eukaryota > Dinophyceae > Suessiales > Symbiodiniaceae > Effrenium > Effrenium voratum. Next base: position 277,619 of record CAUJNA010003604.1, on the reverse strand, counting down.
TGACCACGGTGGGTGATGAGCTCGAGCTGCGCATGCAGACTCTCGCTAGGGATTTTTAGCGCGGGCTGAAAAGGAAGGCATAGCCGTGGTGAACAAGAGAGGCAGAGGTAGAAAGGTATTTGGCCACTGACGGATTTTAGGGGAATGTAACGGTGAACACGGATGCTGGGCAGTGGTGAACATCGTTTTTTGTGCTTAATTACCACCACCTCCTGTTAACAAAGATGGTGTTCCCCAGCCACAAACAAAACAAATCCTGACCAAGGCACAGATCAGCCGTACTTTTGCCCAGATCCGACATGTTTGCCATAAGGATCATTTGGACCAAGCCTCGCATGCGAAGGTTGAACTTGAACTCTTCACCCCGAGGGTCAAGGAGTGTAAAGCATGTCTTTCTGCCAGTGTGGGACCTAGAGACGTCTGCTCAGGGGAGGTTTCCTTCTCCTCCCTTTCGGGCCGGTGCACAAACAGCTCGAGCGCTTGGATCCGATGTCAGTCGGTTGGATCTCCCGAGGATTTTGCTCTACACCGCGATTGAGCGTGGTGACGTCCTGCAGATCACGGCGCCCGATGGCTATGACTTTACAGGAGCGAGGGCTCGGGACACTTGACATCGGGATTCGCCGGCCAATGCAGAGAGAGAGAGAGAGAGAGAGCTTCGTGCAGTTCCTCGCATCTCTCGCGAAGCATGTCGGGAAGGATGACACAAGCAGAAACTGAGAGTTTGTTTCATAGTTCCATGTGCGGGCAGGAAATGGCACGGCTTGCGCAACATTCAGGAAGTGCCCCGGACGTTGAGGGCTTCACAGTTGACAGCCCGCAAGTTGCCGCATACTGCCGATGGTCAAGATGGGGGGTTTAGGGGCAAAATTGCAAATGATCAGGCACACCTCGACTCACTTTACAGGAAATTAATCAGACCAGTTTGGAGGGGGCCCAAATTTTGGTACACTTGCATTGTATCAATCCAAATGTGAGCTTCCTCAAGTGTTCGGTTTCTATACGATTGGTCTGAAATTGCCAAGTTTGCACGTTGACGACTTGGCATTCCCGCTTAGCAGGTACTCAGCCATCGAGATGCCAATCCCGGAGTGTGCGACTCGAGCGGTGCGCTTTACTTTCCTGGTGCAAGGTGCCGGTTTAGGGTGGCTGGGTTGGGTAGCTTAGACAGCCAGACCCCGGTCCCCAATGGAGGGACACCGAAAGGAGATGGTTTGAACAATTTGCTGGTTGAGACGTGCGTAAACAGTGGGCAGGCCCGCCTGGCTTTCTTTGCGGCAGTCCCTGACATGTTGCAAGTAGACTACCCGAGATGGACTGACACGTGCCATGGGCGGTAGATTCCTCAACATGACGCCACGGGTTTGCCTGAAACTTAGGGACCGGAGAATGTTTGGCTTGCTGTTCCCCTATGAGTCCAACCCAAAGCGGGAGGACCCAGATTTTCAAGAGGTGCCAGGTCAACTCCTTGGCGTGCCACTGGGCGTTTGCAGGGACTTCTTTTTCAATCCAGCTACGGATCAACAACCTCGAGTTTGTGCTCACACTTCCCACGTTTGTGCGAATTACCCCTTATGAAAGCTCGCATATCCCCACAGCAGGAGCAACTTCGACTTCAACAACAACCACCACCACAGCCGGCCAGCCAGCCTGCCGGCCAACCGACCGACCGACCGACCGACCAACCAACCAACCAGCACCCCACATATTCTCAGCTCAGCCCGTCCGAAGACTGACTCGCAGGCCTGGCGCTGGTCGAGGCCCAGGGCGCGGTGCTCACGCCGCTGCTGGACTTCGCAGTGGGGTCCCGGTACCCACGGAAGACCCTCAGCGCCCAGGCGATCCCATCCAATCCGATTGGGCGACATGTGGCGGAGTATTTTGGGCGCAAGGGTTGTCCCTTTTGGTTTCCCTTTGGAAGCCGTACCAAAAAAGGGGCACCCGCAAAAAAAGCACAAACCCATGTATAATTACATGCTTTGGGCCATAGTTGTCGGGCAGAGCCGCACTCAGGAGAGGGTCTTTAGGGAAGTGCGGGAGTTTGTTGGGGTGGGATGGCGCGGCTAGAGTTTGGCTGTGAGAACTTGGTGACTTTCAAGATCAAGACACAAGCATTGCACTCCACTCTCCACGTCCATTGGGGTAAGGTCAGGGTCAACTGGAAAGAAAAGATGGCAACAAGCATCTGCCACTTGAGTCAGTGTCAAAGTTGTGCAATTTTGGCTGGGTTCCAAGTGAGACGAAGCCAAAAGGCCGCTGGGAGGGAGGAGACCACCCCGAATCTTTCAGACACGCCCAGGTGTTTTGGGACTACGTTGAATGTACCAACCAAAAGGGGATCAATCTGCAAACCCTACAGGCCTTGAAGTACAAACCGCGTGCATTCCAGGGATATTTGTACCGCCCTGAAAAACCACACGCAAAGACAACCAACAACATCCCCAACAAAACCGACAAAACGCCAAACAGGCACCAACCACCCTAAAAACCACCGAAACCTGAGGCGAACGAACGGGTTTTCGCCTTCGGCAGGCCACCGTCTTCCTCGGGGAGCAGCTGCGGGGCGCTGCCACGGTGGCGGCCAAGACGGTGAGTGGCCAGCTGGTGACTCCACGGCTGTTGGACATCTCGGCGCCGCGGACGGAGCCCACAGAAAACGGACGTCCCAAATGCTTTGGGACAGACCTGGCTGTGGCTCACAACCAATGGGATGCCATTTTGGTTGGTAGGTGTACCACCCATTTTAGAACCTATTTTAGTGGGGATTGGGATGTTCACTCGAGGTATGGGATTTTGCCCATGGCCACCTGATGTTAATCTTTGAGGGAAATGGCCTGATGGACCTCATGGACCATTTTAACAAACACCCCCTGGCATGATCTTGAGCCAAAAGAGGAAGTATGGGTGGCGCAAAATGGACATTGACAAGTTGCTTGGCATGTAAATTATGAATGCCTGTACCCCCCCCCCCTACCCCCCCCCCCCCCTTAAGGTAGTTAGGTCCTATCCCTAGGGTGGCTAGGAAGTGGATATAGCAACATTTTCCCTAAGACTTCCTAAGCTGAACCTAAGAGACCCCTTGATTTTGATCGGACATTCGAGCTGCGTTACTTTGCTGCGTCCCCCCAACCTAGGGAAATCAGAAGAGATTCGAATTGTTTTTCTGAAAGTGCTGCGTCCCCCTAAGCTTTCCGCAAACATGCTTCCCCAAGGAGACCGTACGGCTTTGTCTAGGGCTTCCCTGGGGCTTCCCTAGGGCTTCTCTAAGGTTTCCAGCTTCCCTAAGGCCTCCCTAAGGCCTCCCTAAGGCCTCCCTAAGGCCTCCCTAAGGCCTCCCTAAGGCTTCCCTAAGGCTTCCCTAAGGCTTCCCTAAGGCTTCCCTAAGGCTTCCTTAAGGCTTCCCTAAGGCTTCCGTGAGGCTTCCCAAGGCTTCTTTAACCTAATTTGCAGGTTCGGTATTTCTTGTCAGTGTTCCCGCCATGCGCAAAGCGAATGTCAGGCCAAGCTTCCCCAAACCTTCGGCAAGGCTTCCGCAAGGCTTCCTAAGCCTCCCCTGCAAGAGAAGCCCTTTAAGCTTAAAGGGGGGGGGGTAAAGGAGGGGGGGGGTACGGGCTCCATAAGTAAAGGGACACCAAAGGAAAACCGGAGCCAGAGCAGAGAACTATTTTGAGAAAGCTAGAGAGAGACAGACACAGAGAGACACCAGGCACAAGACCTGAAGACCACAGCGTTTGACTGCAACCGTAGACACGGCTTAGTGCATGAGAAACAGTTGCGCGACCCAAGGGACCCTCAGCCCTGAGTCGAATGACGACTTTAGTCCAGAGCACGCGCCTGCAACTTCACGAGGCCCACGCCCGCCTCTATTGATGAGCGGTGCTGGGCCAACCGTGGGTGAGCGTCTTTCATTTTTCCTTTTTTCCCAAAAAACACCCATTGATAGGCATGACACCACCGCAACAGAGTAACAAAGAGCAAATCCCCTCCGATTTGGCGCGCTTTTTGTGTCCAAGCGCTGCAGGTGCAGCGCTTGGACGCCAAGATCTCGGTGGGAAGCCTCAGCACCCTGAGGCTCACCTTCCGCGTGAGCGCCTTGGCCGGGGTTGGGTGTTTCTCAAAATCAGGATCCTCCAGTTTTTGGTGCATTGTTCCCTTACTCACACGAGACCAAAAGCGGTCTGTGATTTGAAGGACCTACAAGCTTGGGCACAAGTTTCAGCCAGAGCTTGGGATTGGGAGGGTGACTCGGCATGTCGCATTTGCCAGGCCAGGATGCCGACGTCCTACACATCACCACGGTGCAGGCAGGTCTCCGGAGTGGGGGTGGTATCCCTGTCAAACAATCGAGCAAGGGTACCAACTCGCAAGAGACACTACCATTCAGCTCCAGAACGAATGAACCGCCTTAAACCAACGGCACGAAGCCATACAAATCAACATTGTTGCGACACACCACTATGTGTTCTATCCAATCTAAACGGGTCGGAGCCAGAGACCCTCAGCCTTCCTCCGCTCGAGGACGCGGCGCGCTCGGAGCTGCGCTTTGACTTCTCCCGCGCCCAGGCCGTGGAGCCCGAGGCGCGAAAACGCGTGTCTTGTTGTTCCGCGGTGGAGGTGGGGCGCATCGTTTTCTTCGGACTGGTGTCGGTTGGGGGAGGGTTTGCTTGAGAACTCAAAGGAAGACTCAGCACGTTGCCCCTTTTTTGGGGGGGTGGCCATCCTCCTGCAGGATGTCTTGGGAAGAGGACTTTCTCTTCCTTCAAGGGGTGCGTGAGCTTAAGGGGGGATAATTTGAGTGGGTGTCTTTTTGGAGTTGGTGCTCTGTTTTTGGGGCCTTGTGGGGGGGGGGGGGGAATCAAACGTCTGTAAAGTAAACCACGGAGGGAAGAGCCCGCGCTCAGCAGCAAAACGCTGTTGCGTCCCCTGAGCCTTCCCGGGCCCAGCCAGCTGAAAGGGATGACGTCGGGCCTCACCAAAATACCCCAATGTCAGTTGGGGACAACGCGTCAATGTGCAACTTGGTACTTCAGCAGCCTTTCCCTTTCAGACTACGGCTGGCAACATCTAGACATTCTGCCTGCAGGGCTACTCACTGCGGTCCACTCTGTCAGAGGTATTTCGGAAGCAGATCGAACTCTCCAAGTTAAGAACCACACAATGCAGAATGTTAGCTTCGGATGAATCCGGAGGACCGCACTAGGGGCCCTTCGACTAGTTCAGGTCCGGATCAATCCGAAGTTAACATTAGTTGGCATCATTCTGATGTTTGCTGCCGAGAAGGTTCCAATATGTTTCCCGGGTTTTTCTCCCGGGTAAGTCAACATGTGGGTGTGTCTTTTTTGGGGGTACCCACGAAATGGTGTCTTCTTCTTGGTTTCCCTTTAGAGGTTCACCTTCAAAAAAGACAAGCCACCCACATGCAAGACCTCCACCGTCTCGGCGAGCTCTTACCTGCGAGGGACTGGTAGCACCGGTCGTCGCAGGTGCAGGTGGTGCGCAGCAATGCCTCGCTGCAGCTACAGATGCAGCTGCGCCAGGCCAGAGACCTGCAGAGAGTGTGCGACGGTTGCTCGATGCGCGAAGCTTTTCGTGTTTCCCAAAATGGCCCTTCTGCTGGTTTGTATATAATGGGAAACTAAAAGGAAGCCAATGTTTTGAAGCTAATTGCCCAAGTATTTTGAGAAATGTCAATTTGAGCCACTGTGTGGATGGGGAGTCCATTTCAGACGGTGGCATTTTTTGCTGCCTCTTCAAACGGCCAGAAGGGTCCGATGTTTTGACCCCTTATACGGAGGCTTCAAAAAGGCAGAAATCCAGTTCAACAATTTCACAACTTGAGCCGCTAGTGCTGGATGTTTTGAGTTCGCCAATAAGCCCGTAGACGATATGTGTCTGTCTTTTTAGTGGGGGTCCCCTTTTTGTGTTTTCTTTAATGGAAACCAAAAGGAAAACCACAATTTTGGGTCGTCCCCTAAAACTAGACACACCCATATGCTCGGATAAATCAATGCCCTGTCTGTTGCTCACAGCCGATGGCCTGGTTCACTTGGTCATGGTCCCAGTGATCAATTTGTTCCCTTGATAAGGAGTGTTAGTTGTGTAATGCAAGGTAGTTCCAAGTTAGTGCAACGGCCTCGCCGTCGCTCCCTTTGCGACTTCAACCTTGTAAACCAAAGTGGCACTAATTGCCTACTCTCGATGCTTGTGAAGGCTCCTCTTGTTTACCAACTATGAAATGTAGTAAGCTGAGAAATGTGGTGAAGCGCCTAGTCAGCATGATGCCACCCAGACTTTCGTGCATAGGCTCAGAACTCAAAAGACCAACACAGTGCCGTTGTGGCAAATCCTTGGGCCAGTGATTCCAGAACTCGCTTCCAGCCACAGGGCCTTGCCTACGGTGTAACCATCGCGGACGTGCAGAACCCGTCGGCGCCTGGCACGGCACTGTGGACGCTGAGCACCTTTGCCCCTTGGCCTGGGCTTTGGCAACAGCATGCAGCGCTCCTTTTCCCGACCCTCGCGGAACCCTGCGAAACCTTACCTTAGAGCCCATCTGTTGGGGAAAAACAGCAACGGAAGACAGGGTTGCTCCGAACTGAATGACTGTTTGTTTTCTTGTTTTGGCGGGGGTCCTGTTTCCCTTTCCAGGGGCCAAATGTTTAACTGCGGTCTTGGGAGAAACAAAACTGGGAAAGGGGGCCCAGCTAGAGATGGGTCTCGAGCGACATCTTATTTTTTCAAGAATGATCACACGCATAGAACACGTCGATCGTTCTGTTTGAGCTGCTTCGTCATGTTCAAGCGGCTGGCACATTGCTCGGGATGGCTGTTCAAGAAACACACGGCAATCAGGGAAGTGCTTCTTGAATGATCGTCAGGAGACCCAGAGACCCGCCCGGCCAAAAGGACAAACGCCGCACCGGAACGGATTCTAAGCCATGCCACCTCGTTCCGAGGTGTCGGCAGCAACAGAGGAGAATCAGCGCGACCGGTCCGTGAACATCGCGGGGCCTGCGACTTGGCCCTTGGGTTGGGGGCTTTGGCTTTCTTCCAGGCCATCCAGATGGCCCTTGGGATTTTGTGGCTGGACCTTGGGTTTTGTTGGTGCCTGGCTCTTGTGGGAGTCAAAAACGGAAGCGCGGGAGGCCGTGTAATGAAATAGTCGTCGTCAACGGCACAGCTTGGCAGGAAGCATTGCTCTCCAAAACCAGACCCACACCCAACCCAAGCACTCTAAGAACTCCAACAAGATGAGAATTGGTGGTGGAAAAACAAGCAGGCAACTCTGGTCCGCATCAATGTGGACGACGTGCACACGAACCTCGCCGATCCCTTCTTCGAAGCCTGGTAGCATTTCTGGGCTGAGTTGAGGTATATCTGTGTCACTAGTTGCAAGTTGGACACAATTCCCATCTTCCAGCGACATGCTAAGCGGATCTATGATGCTTGGCATGGAAGCCATATGCTTCACATATTTACATAAGTACATACACACTGTTGATATACATATGTTGGTCAGATGATATTGTTGGAACATCTGCATGCTTCCAACGCGCGCACAGGTGGAGCTTCCAAGCTTAGACCGAATGGAGTCATGCGGAGTCATGGCAGTACACTTTTTGGACGTTTAGAAGTTTGACCTTACAAATACACTGAACATGTAATCATGATGAAGCAACACAAGACATGTTCGGAGTAAGCCGGAGGACCATTTTATCCACGGAATCACTCCATGCTTCGTGCTCCTTCCAGGGCTCCGGATGAATCCAACTGTGACTTTCTCCCCCCGGCAATGCTGAAAAAGCAAAACGGAAGACTCCCGCCTTCCGGCCCCGCTGAGGACATTGTGAAGACGGAGCTGTCGCTGGGGTTTTGGGCCACCGGGCCCTTGAACGCGCAGTACGTGTCGCTGGCGGCGCCCTTGGGCTTCGCTTTTTTGGAGCAGAGCTTCAGCCCCGGGGAAGGCGGGCGGGTGGCGGGCTGGTCGTGTTGTAGGGCACCCCTTCTTTGGCTCCTTTAAAAGGAAGAGGAAACCAACATCATTTTGGGGGGTCCCCCGGGCCCCCAAAAAAGACACCAAGTCGAGCTTTTGAGCTTTTGGTTTCCCCTTTTTGGTCCATAGTCATGGCCCCAAAAGGTCAACATAGGTATTATTGCCAGGTCCTTTGGGGCAAGTAAGGAATGTGAACCTCTCAACCATGTGTTTTCCTTTCAGGTTGCGTTGGGTTTCGGGAGTCGGGTTTTAAGGGTCGAGATCAATCCTTTTGAAGGCTCAGTTTGAGACTGCACGCAGCTGGGCTGGGCTGTGTTGTGTTCCAATTGGGCCCGAGTACTTAATTACGAGAATAAACAAACCGCTGTTTCCTATCCGTGGCTCAGGCAGGGCCAACCCTGATGCCCTACTTTGTCGCCTGGTGGTATAATTTGTCGGAATCACTGGATGGGTATGTCTTTTCGAGGCTACTCATTTGAGGTTGTGTTACTTGTTTTGTTGTCCCCCAAGGCATCCGATGCAACGACCGATGGCGCAGGCTTCCCGCTGATCTCGGGCCAAGTCTTGTTGGAGAACGAGGCCGACCGGCCCAGCATGACGGTTCAAGTGCTCACACCGCTGGCAGTAGGCCACCTGGCAAGCATGGCGAGGGGTTCATGCCCAGTAGCTCAGGGGCAGCAGGTGTGGTGCCTTCCCCACAGAAATATGGTCAACCCCGAAACGGGTTCCCTTTTTCTAGCAGGGCCAGTGGACAAACAAGGTATCCAACAAGGTATCCAGGCACTTGCCCAGATGCCAGCGAATTCTAAGGGAATTCTGTCAGGTACCCTTGCATTTTGCTTCTGGAGCCTGGTGCCTTCTAACTTGGGCCCTCCAGCACCGAGCTTGATGTATACGTGTTAGGTAGACAAAGAAGGACAGGACGTGTGGGGAGGGGGTAGACTGGCGTGGATTACATGCTATGTTGGATGTTTTTGCATCGGGCTTTTCTTAGGGTGGTTTGAATAGGCCGAGCACATGGCTTTTGGACCCAACTCACACAGAAACAGTCAGACCGTCGTCGCCTCACGGATTAGAGGCAACATGCCTTGGAGCTTGCTGAGGTACAACCGCGAAGTTCACGGTGAGGCCGGCGAGTGGGTTTCCCATAGGCACTGACCGCTCCATGACCATGCTGGGCGAATCAATTCGGACACCAGGCACAGTCACCGATTTTTTGGGCTGCCAGGAGAGCAGTTTGATGTTGGACCCTCCCCCAAAATCTGCCTGTCTACCAGACGGTTTTCTAGAAGATGCGCATTCAAACCGTATCCCGTCAGTTTCCTGAGCTTAATCAACAGAATGGTCTCGCTCAGGCTGCCTTCCACATAGAAGTGTTGGACTGGAACGTTTGACCTTTACAATCTGTCAGGCAAGTTGGGGTGAGTCTACATTTGAAGCTCCGCGGCCACGTCCGTCTAAGACGGTGTCCACTACTGCTTTGCAAGGAAAACATATCTCATGAAAACCCTGGCCTGGGGGTTTGGGGGGATTCATAAACTACGGATTTCTCCGGGGGTGTCCGCCTTGTAGGGACTTGGATTCCAGATCGCAGCAGAGAAGCTCGAATCGCCCCAGGCTGCAGACGCCAGCGGCGCCGGAGGATTTGGCGCTGTGGGCGCAGACCCATCAGAGCAGCTGGCTACTGAGGAGCTGCAGAGACCTCCAGTGCCAGGCCGCACGGGGTAGGGATCGGTGGGTGTGGGTTGGTTTTCGGACGCTTGGGGTTTGTGGGTGGTGACTTTGGGCCAAGTTTTGAGTCCTTACGCCGATGGCTGTGCTGGACTCTTGGACGCTGTGCCAGCAACTCATCCAGCTCTCAGTCAATGAAGGCTTCCGATTTCCTGAAACTCAGTGAAAATACATAAAAGCATAGACAGTATGGACAGTGCAGCTTGGTTGGGGCATGCCTCGTGTATTTGGACCAAACGCGTCGTTTGAATATAGAGTGGCTGTTTGGGCATATCACTGAAGCTTTGCTTGGGCCCATGATACCCTGAAAGTGTGCAGGTCCAGGCAGACAAGCGATCGAAGGACAAAGACGGGTGGTTTCAATAGGCGAGGCTGAGGTTTGCAGAAATGACCCCTCACACCCGCAGGCCCTTGGAGAATCCCGATCAATTCCTCCAGGGCCCTTAGGAAAGCAGGCTTTTTTGACCCCGAAGACCGGCATTTTTTCCAAGTTGCAGGATGTCGCCGCGAGCAACGACGACCTCTTCCCAGGCGCCGCGGGCCATGTTCTCGGCGCGAGGTCAGAGTGCCGGCGGAGTTGAGTGCCATGTTTGGCAACTACAGGCTGAAAGCGTGTGTTCAGCAACCCCCTGGCGCCAACTAGCTCTTACGTGAGCGAAGAGATGAAGCTGGCAGGTATTGTTAGCCTGGCGCACGCCACTTGTGGTGTTGAATCGATTGTCTTGGGCATTTCACATTGACCCAAGGCTTCCCCTTGGCACTTCCTCATGTTCAGGCCTGTTTGGCTGGCTGCCCGGCTCCGAAGCTCCAAGTGGGCTCTGGGCCGGCGTAAAGACGCTGGGATCTGGCCTCCGATTTTGTTCGGGGATGCTCCCATGCTTTCTGTCCTTTGCCGCGCAGATGGCAACCGTCTCCTCCCCTTGGGATTTCCCCATTTTTTTCGGGAGGCGTCCTTTTCCGAAACAACTCTCTCCTCCCCTTGCACCTCACTTTCTGGGTTTCCTTTTTTCTCCTTTTTTCGGAAAGGGAGCACCGAGCCTCAGCTCCAGGCTTCCAGCTGAAGGCCTCCTTCGGCGCGGCCCAAGTGCTGCCGGAGGCCAACGGCGTGGCGCCGCAGCTGCGGGTCACCGTGACCGTCACCATCAGCCCCAAGGCTTCCAAGCCTCGGATTCGGATTCCCAGGGCAAAATGTGGCCACGTGTTTTTTTTGTTTGGCAAAAATCCAGACAAGAAGTGATTGGTGGACGCAACTCCCACTGAAATGCCCATGTTCGAACAAAAGGGAAACCAACAGTTGGTTGGTAAATTTAACTGATGACGGCTTGAACATCGTTTGAACAAGGGAGTGGCTGAAGCGGAGAAGTGCAATCTGTACCGAGCAGACATCTTTGCGATGGAAGAAAGGCTGTTGCACAAAGTGAATCAGATACTTTTGCTGTTGGCCGGGCAAAATTGAGGTGGACGGGAAAAGATGCAGTTTGGGCATGTAAAATTGCCATTCCGATTCTGCAGGTAAAGCACACGCCGTGACAAATCGACTTGCAAAAGCGCCGTTGCGCCAATTTCAGAATGTGCCGTTTGCGTCCCGATGGGAAACGCGGTTTTTAAGCAAACAGCAGGCACGATACCCCTTCGATGCGTGTTACGCGTGTGTCGGCCAGGCGTCTTTGTCCTCGAACTTGCAGGGTGGCACGGTGCATCTGCGGATCAGCTGCTTGGCAATAAGTGGCCCTAGAGGTGCGAGACAAACACCTCAGGGGCCCAGTGCACCATGCACTTGTAGGACAGCTGAAATCGGAGAGCAGTCCTTGTGCAAGCGCGCAAGCCCAACACCCTGTTCTCGACAATGCTTAAGAGCAGCAGCATAGCTGGTGTTGCCCGCGGTCCTGAAAAGTTTTGGCTTCGCGTTGGCAAAATGAGTTTTGGCGCTTTATCCGCCGTTCCGCATGATTTTCCCAAAACACGGCATGTGAGTGGTTACTCTTGATGCCCACGCTCGTTTTCAACCATCAAGCAGAGGGCTGGACAACTCCTTCAAGGACTGCAGCCTTCCAAAGCCCGTGTCTCGCCACATTCTTCAATCAAACTGAATTTGGTAGGAGGCCGCGGCCACACGCACACACACACACATCATGGATCGGACAAGCCCTGTATGATTCATGTGGCACTTTTGTGACATTCCTGAGAAACTTGAGACTTGGGTCTACTGTCTGCGAGTCCATGTATCATTCTGAAAATATGAAGACATACTACTCCTGCTAGCAACGCAATAATATGGGATTTTAAGCCTTCTTCAATTGTCTGTGTTTTTTTCTCAAAAACCTGCTTATGAGGCTGATCTTCTCTACGCGTCATGAACTATTCTGAAGGGGCGTGCCTTAGTCTCGGTGGGTCTTGCGGCCCTTTGCATGCAATCCTTTTTCTCAGTCAAGTCCCAAGGCTTCCATTCCTATCCGCAGGGAAGTTGGCAATTGGCGCACGAAAGGGCCATGGTTACACACACGCAAGGAAACCTGGTACTGCAATTAATGCCTGGTGCTTGCGATGGTTTGTCACATAATTCAGTTGCTGCATCCTTTTCGGTCCCTCAGTGGGGCTCAATAAGTTGGAGGGAGGGCGTTGTTTGTTTCTGTTGAATTCGGCACAGCGGCTTTCAAGGGCCTCCACCTAAGGAAATCCCAACTCAAACCCCACCGGTCCCGACCTGCTCGCAGCTCCAACGTACGGCAACGACACAGGTGAAGTCTGCAAGCCTCAAAACAGCACTGAACCAATCAAGGAAATCCCCCCCCCCCGCCAAGAGAAACAAGAAAGAAAGAAAGAAAGGAACCATTAAAATAAAGAATCAATGCCCTCCCTGCCCCGCCCGCCCCGCTACTCAAAATTCTCCTCTGAGGGGCGCCTTTGGGCTTCGACTTCGAGGCCAGCTGTCTGGCGGTGACCCCGAACACCGCCTTCCAGCGCTGCGAGGGCGCAGGGCGCCTCGCGGTGCTGCCGGCCTGGCGCCTCGGATGGGCAACCGGGAACCCCGCCCCCAAACCCCAAAGTACTGTGGATGGACAAAATCCCGCACCACTTTGAAACCATGGGAAACCATTGTTTGCTAGTATTTACAGGGGAATCATCATTCCAGGGTTTCTCCACAGTTGCAGGATTTCGTCCATCCACAGTAGGCGGGCAGCCCTTTTTGGATTCGGAGAATACCCGAAAATAGGTGAGTCGCTTTTCCTCTTCAACCCCGAAGCAGATACAGCACCAACTCCAGGCACATGCCCAAGAGGGAAGTCCTCGAAGCAGTCAGAATCTGCTGGATATTCATCCTACTTGGAAAGTAGGTTATCATCTTGGCTGGTCTGGCAGGGTTTGATGTCTTTCAAACCAAGGTTACAACCCACTTTCTCAGATGAACTTCTAAAACTTGCAATATTGCAACAAAATGCGAGAAAGATACAAACAAACAGCAACAAGAAACAAAAAACGGGTGGGGCCTCCTCGCTGGCTTGGCCCAAAAAATGAATCGGGAAGCCGAGGGACGGTCAGCTTGGCGCGGGCTTCACCTCAGTGCCGCTGTTCGTCACCAACGCCGCCATGACGTTGGGCACCAACACCTGGGCGCCCTGGCTGGTGAGACCGAAAATTCGGGGGTCTGGGTGAGTATCTCCCTTTTTGGTTTCACAACATCACCTTTGGCCAGTTGAATTTCGTTTGGGGGGTGATGTTGGGGTCAACCCGTCCCCCGACAAAAATAAAGGGGCCTTACTTGGGGTTGACCGGACATACCGGACCATCCCCAAGCAAATGAACGCCGGGGAAGATCGGAGCTCTGTGATAGCAAAAGTTTCTAGATAATTGTCGTTCCCAAGCAAAACTGGGACCTATCCCAAACAAAACGTGAGACTCATGGTTGGGGAAAACTGGTGTCCGTGATTTCAGGCGAATCCCATGAAAATGATAAAGCAGTCACAAGAATGGCCCACTTTTGTCTGTTATTCCCACAGCGATGGTTAGACCTAGCCAAAGAATCCATTCAGGCAGTGAAGATATCCATCCACGAATAAACAAAGATAGAACTGAAATTGGTTTAGTAGCTACCTTGCAAGGAGGACCATTTGAGTTGGACTAGGACCCACACAAAAAGGGATGTAGAGAGTGCCACTGAAGGACTGGAACAACATGGATCTCCGAAAGGTGTGCTTACGTGGAAAAGGTGAACGTCTGTTTTGAACACATCTAGTATGAAGCAGGCTGACGCTCAAAAAGGCAGCATCCGCATCTCCAGCATGCAGAGCATCACCCAAGGCACCTCCAGTATGATGCCAGCAAAGCAGTGGATGCAAAAGCTGCCAATTTTCCTGGTGCTCCAAGACCAAAAAGGCAGCTTGATCTTCCGTGAGAAGGCTCACAAAGAAGGCATCATCATCATCGTCGTCGTCGTCGTCATCACCACATCAGCAGCAGCAGCATCCATCATCATCATCATCATCATCATCATCATCATCATCATCATCATCATCATCATCATCATCATCATCATCATCATCATTGTCATCATCATCATCCATCATCATCGTTATCGTCATCGTCATCGTCATCGTCATCGTCATCATCATCATCATCATCATCATCATCATCATCATCATGGCCATCGTCATCGTCATCACCACCACCATCAAAACCATCATCACTTTCATTGTTAAGGTTAGAGGCTAGAGTTTGAGGAGAGGGTTAGAGGTCAGGGTTAGAGGTTAGGGTTGAAGGCTAGGGTTAGAGGTTAGGGTTAGAGGTTAAGGTTAGAGGTTAGGGTTAGACGTTAGGGTTAGAGGTTAGAGTTAGAGGTTAGGCGTGTCAAAAATCCGCCACGGCACTAACCCTCCCCGCCTAACCACCACTTGGAACACGCCTCGCCCCTTTGCAGCCAATCTCACGTCTAAAGATGCAAGACCTGGACCCTGATGTTGAAACTGCACAAGATCCCCCAAGCTCTGCGAATGTGGGAAAAGATCAGGTTAGAGCACAGGCAAAGGCAAGGGCAACACCGATACCTGCAAATCAAAGGCCTGCAAAGCTATCAGAGAAAGAAGTGTGGCCTCAGCCAAAACAACAACTTGTCACTTGCCACCATGATCATGAGGCAAAATTCGGCTACCCTCATGGTGTCGTGTGAAAGACAACACCAATGGCTCCGATCTGTGATCATGGCGTGTGCACTAAACCAAGGGCACCCAGGGCAAGCATTCAGACTCAGCCCTTGGTGCCTAGCCACCATCATAATTCGCCACAAAGGTGCCTGCCAAGGGAGTTTGTTTCAGGAGGCCCACGCAGACGGGTCATCGCAAACTCTCGCTCTCATCTCAGGCATCATGGCCCATTCTCCCCAACACGTTGTTAGCCGCTTTGGAGGTGCAAGAAAAGCTCGTTCCTCGAACCTTTGCCTGCACAAGATGCAAAGTTTGAGGTTCGTGAAAATTTGAGGTTCGGAACTGAAGGGGGGGTTGGTGCCTTTCGACTAGTCAGGTTACACCCCCCTCCCTATCTCAGCCGTCCAAAGCCGACCTTTCGTTGACCTTTCAGTTCCGATGTTGGTCCATTTTTGGTCATGGCCCACCAGGTACACGTTATATTTCTGGATCCTTTGGGCAACTGAGCTATTTGTGGGAAATCCTAAAACCTTGTTTTGAGGCAAAATGCATGATTCTTTAACGGTGCAGCAGCTCCAACCCCTCGTTCTTGCAAGAAGGAGGGTTTTCTCAAACTGGGAGTCCCTAAAATCGTCGGTTTTCCTTTGGTTTGCCCTTTAAGTACCAAGCAAAAGGGCCGACTTGCGATTTTGCCGCGGAGGTGCTGGAGACCTTCGTGGATCTCAACATTTCGGAGGTCCAGCAGGCGGACAGCGCGCTGGCGCGGCAGCGGAGTCAGGTTGTGGGCTACGAGATCCGGGAGCTGCTGGAAGCTGCGGTGGGGGGCAACACCCAGCGCGCCACTCGCAGAATCAACGGAGCGAAGGGTCCAGAGTGATGGATTCGAACAAAGCTCCAGATATTTGGACCATTTGGAACTCTATGTGGCAGTGGTTTCTTTTTGAGGGTACGTGTTTTTTGGGTTGGATTCTATAGTGAGTCACAAACAGTTGGCATGTCCCACCCGCTTGTCAACCAAGGCGCAACAGGGAATCAACTCAAAGAAAACACACGCCCAAACGGTGGATCCGGTTCGCTAAAGAATGTACTAGATCTGGATCTTTGCCTCCGGGTTTTGCATGGGTTCTTTTGGTTGTCAACCTTTTGTGGTCCAATTGAGCTAGAATCAAAGCCTGGGTAGATGAAGGTTAGTAAGGGACAATCCCAAGCATGAATAGCTGCGGCCGCCTTCTTATTTCTTGACTTGGTTCTGCGTAGACCATGTTAATACCGGGTTTGATTGTGACTCAATTGATCCAGTTGATGGGGACACCTGAACGAAGCAAAGTTCAAAAGTACTAAAGGCTTTTCCAGGTATGCTCCATTGCAAGCTTATATAATATGGGTGTCTGTTTTAAGCAGGCCCCCAAAAAAGAAACGGTGTTTTGTGTTTCCTGTAAAACCCAACCAAAAGGGACCCCTAAGAAAAGACACACCCCTGGGTGCACACGCATCCATAGCTCCAAAACTCATACCCACTACCCGGAAAGCGTGTTGTGTTTTCCCCCAAACACCCATCCATAGCTGCTAGCTCCACCTAAGAAAAGACACACCCATGTTGGTGTAGAAGCATCCCTAGCTCCAAAACCCAAAGGCTTCGGTGACCACGGTCTTCGTGTGGTTCCTGGCCTCCCGCTTCCTCGACGTGGGCGGCGCCGTGCAGCTCCATGCGCCCCCGAGCTACGAGCCACGCGGATCTGGGGAGGGGGGAGGTCCTGGGATGAACGGGGGGGCAGTGGAGAGTCTGATTTATGTACATTGTCTATATGAAGACACAAGACAGCTGTACATATATATATATATATATGTATATATATATATATGTATATATATATATATATGTATTATGATATTATGCATCATTGAGTATATGCTTTCAGAGGATGGACAGATCTGCATAGACGGCTGGATGTTTGGCTGTTCAGTCGTCTCTCAACGCTCGACGCAGCCGCACCACTGTGCTCCTTGATGGGCAGTCCACAAGTTTGCCAAGGATCTGAGACTCAGATTTCCGGACTCCGCAGCCAGGGCGTGAATGAGTTTCGAGATTGGCAGTTTGTTGATCGACATCTAGATTTTAGCACTCCCTGAGTTCCTGGGCTTTGTACTTGGCAAGACCAATTGAAACAAGCAGTTCAGACTCAGACGCTGTGGCCAATTCACTGAAGTGAGTTTTCAGGGAGACGCTCAGTCGGGTGCCCTTTCTGTCGGGTGCCTTTCCTGTCATGGCTCTTAGGCTCCGCTGCTACCCGCGGGTGCAGTACATCAGTCTGCCGGCGGGATCCTGCAGGCTCCTGGCAGGTGCGCGGGGCTTCCTTAACCCCTTCGATTTCTGATCCCAGCCTGTTGAACCCCCCCCCAGAAAATCTGTGGAGCAGGTTCTCTTTTAAGCGGGTTCCAGCTTGCACCAATCGGCAATCATGTGTGTAGTACACGCATGGAACTCACTTCACCTAAATGTTGTCCGCTGATCAAGTTTTAGTCATGGTCCAGAAGGCTATCCAGAAGGTTATCCTTTCATATCCGTGTCCTTCGGGGCAGGCATGACCTTGACAGGGGACGTGCCCACGTTTAGAAATCTTGCAGAGGCTCACGAGAAATGTCCAACAACTCTAGCTCCCCAGCTTCTAAGCTCCCCAGCTCCCCTCCCCGACACAGGAGTGACGTCCTCCACCGGCGACGTATATCACCAGTACCTGTCCTTGGCCCTGACGTTGCCGGGCCAGCAACTGTGCCTCGGCTCCAGATGAAAGCACTTTATTAGACTTCCTTCGTGCTGTAGACAACATGTGGCACCTCTTACTGCTGAATAAACAATCTGATTGATGTAATCCACAAAACTCAGAACGCTTTCTGAGTATTGGGTAGTAGGTTGGTGCCATTGGGAGACTAGACCTTTTCGTGCGTATACTGTATGTGTATATATATATATAGTTATGGATTGGGGCGCTAACGGTGGTCGTGTTCCCATGGCTCACGCCTCCTGGGCCACATGCTCCCATTGAACGAGTCGAGTTTTCAAGCCCTCGACTTAGCATATACCGCTTCTGTTTTCCACGGCATCTTCTTGAGCATCGTTGGTGCCCATAGAGAGATCACCCATGAAGGGCCTTTCTTAGACACCTTCCATGATTCCTGCAAAGCCTGGTGCTGTTTTTTCTTTTGCAGGGGAAATGGGGGAAATTGGTGTGGCCAAGGTACCCGAACACCGCCTACGAGTTCGGCGTGGCGGCGGTAAACCCCTCCGGCGCCAGCAATCCCAACTACTGGGGCTTGGCGCCTCAGCCAAAACGACCCCCCATCCCCATGAGAGGTGCCGATCCACATTCATTGAGGCCCGTTTCCGCCGTGGTTTCCCTGAAAGAATAGCGATGTGGAACCAGGAAAGCTGTCGTGACTTGTTTGTTAGGGGGGGATGACGCCCTGGTGGCGCCAACCGGGCCGGGCCATAAAGTAAAGACTTCCAGCTCTTGCTGGCATGCCAGGGTGGGTTTTGTGGTCTGCTTCGTGAGGCATAGCTTGTACGTCCTTTGTGAATCATCCGAGCATGACCAATAAGCACACCGGGATTTTCTGGGCAGTTCATATGTGTTGGGCTCTTGTGTCTGTCTGAAGCTCGTGTTGTCTTGCTAGGGGCGACATCTTCATATCAAGTTCTCCGATGGGTGCGGAACACCTCCGACACTGGGGGGCTTTTCGTGCATGAGGCACGCGGGTTGGAAATGGCTCACAAGGTGAGCCAACTTTCGTCTGCTACCATCCAAGCAAAACCAGCTCTAGATAAACCATGAATCCCCACCTATACCCAGCCTAAATTGCTCCTACACCCAGCCTGAACCAGTCCTAGACTTCATTCTGCGACCTCCTACCAAAGAAAAACAGACACAAAAGGGAACATGCCCGAGTGCACCCAAATCTTGAGCAGCACAGTGGCAAGAATACATTTCCCATTCAACTTGTCAGCTCACATGGCTAGTCTGAAGCGCTGGTGCTTGTGCAACGCAGGTGATGTGCTTCCTAATCATGGATCTCGATTGCCGGCGTTTGCTGCTGGTTTCAGGTGAGCAGGTGAGCCGTGTAATTTCTAGCAAGGCAGGCGATGGTGAGTAGTGTGCTTGTCAATCTAGGGCATGTGTTCACTTGCATTTTCCTGGCACGGAAGTTCATGCCCGGTTTCCGAATCTTGAAGTCTTAAAGCTTGTGGATGGCCCCAATGCTTTGCTTGTCTTGCCGTGCAAGGTGCTTTTGAAGCCCAACAACGAGGTGGTCGACTCGACGCGCACTCTGCCAGGATATGTGCCTCGCCCCAGGCTTGATTCGCTCTCAAGCACATGGACATCCGGTTCGTTTCGGAGAACTTGGGGACATTTGATTTGGAGGTGACAGACTGCAAAGGCAACTGGCAAGCCTTGGGCAATCTTGCTGGTGCGCGAATGTTCTGTGGGCAAGTTGTGGGCTAGCTGATGCGATCGGTTGTGTCCAAAACGATCACTGGAAGGGGGCCGGCTTGCAATTCTTGGAGAGGCGGGGTGTGCCACATTGATGCATTGCTACATGGGTGTCATTAGATGAACGTGTTCCTGGCACAGGGATGGGTGTTCAACAAAGCCAAAGTAAAGCCGAAGCCCATGTATGTAGGACATTAAGACCGAAGTCCATGCCGGGTCCATCAAAGTGGTTGCATCTTGAGGGGTTCTCAAACTTTGGGTCGCGGTTTCCCTTACCAAAATTTTTGCTCGGAGAATTCTGGGGATGAATCTTGCTCAGGGATCAAGGTTTCAGGAACCCAAAAAGCCGCATAAATGTGGTTTGTCCAATCGAACCAGCGTTCGGATTGCACTCCAAAAACCTTGCGAACACCTTGGATTCTAAATGGAAACCATCCAGTTAGAGGAATCTTTGGGACCAGCTGCAGGCATCAAACTGCAAGTGAGGTTTCGGGAGGGACCAGTTTGATTCCTTCGGGGTTCCCTCATTCCGACTCATTCCCCCTTTGTCCCTAAGCCTGCTTCCCAAAACCTTTGGGGACTCACTGAACTTTGTCCCCCGAACAAACCCACCCCTTTTCGGGAGGGTCCTCTATGGAAATCGGTGGAAATGACCCGAGGATCTGACGGACTTCCAGATCCTAATCCAAACTCCGCTGCCCACCTCCACGCGGCCCTCCGTGGTGAACTTCGTTCAGCTGGCCATGACCTTCGCCAGGCCGGGGTTCTTTTACAAAAGCGCGTCCCGGGCGCGTTTTCGTTGGCGTCTTTTTCGAAGGTTGGTTTAAAGGGGACGCCACAAGGAAAAGCAGAGTTCTGGGGTTGACCAGCAGGTAGAGGAAAGGAGTTTGGATCCACAAAGGATTTGGCGTGTTTGGACATGGTGCCTTTTTCAAGTTGGTTGAATGGGACACCAACAGGAAAACCGATTCCATTCTCGCTGGTCACCCTATTTTTTGCACATATGTGACATCATATGGGAAGCATAGTTAGTTTTAGGTCGCCACTTTCTGTGATACTAAGGGAGCCTTGCCCAGTTTGGTATCACACGGCTATTTTCCACTACCATGTCCCAGTGTAGTGTGAGTTCGGCTGCGTTGTGTTTATATACGCCCATTTTAACGTCCGATCACGGGAGTCCGTCCGACACTGGTGCATAAACTAGGTCACGCCGCCACTAACGGCGCAGAGGAATTCACAACCCTGGCGAACGCCCAATCAGTATTTCTGGACAGGAAACAACTACGGCATTGCTTCCTACAAGCAATCACACATGTTGCGCCATTGGTAATTCTGCGACCGCTCGGCAGCCTTCTTTTTAGCATAACACAAGGTGGTAGCCACTTCTGTACTGTACGTCTTTCCAACCTTTCAAAGATCCCGAGGCAAGAGAACATTATTGATTCTTGACAAACTGCAGCGAACTATGGCTCAACAGAACCGAAGTGCACGTCAGCCTTCGGCGGATGATGCCTGTAACTGGTCCCAAGGATTCCTCTAACTGGATGGTTTCCATTTAGAATCCAAGGTGTTCGCAAGTTTTTGGAGTCCAATCCGAACGCTGGTTCGATTGCACAAACCACATTTATGCGGCTTTTTGGGTTCCTGAAACCTTGATCCCTGAGCAAGATTCCAGTCGTAATTATCAAGATTCGATGACACACGCTAGGGATTATATCAAAGTCCAAATTTGGCCTGCGCGATACTGTGTCCGGAATTAAACTTGTGACTAAACCACAGCGGCGGGCATCCGAGCAACTTGTGCCCCGTACAGTATTACCCCACCACACGGTGGGACGTGTTCGTATAACAATGTGCGAAATGCTCCGGGCCGTTGGTGCCGTGAGCATAAACTAGGCCTCGTCAGGGGCAAGGCAAGGATTTCAATTTTGCGGAGAGGGGTTCCCTGAAAAATCGTTGGCAAGGTTGCACATGTCATCCCGTTCGAGGATGACTCTGGCTTTCATGCCTTTGCTTAAAGATGTGGTTTACATTTGCCCACGTAGGGAACCGCCCATTTGTCATTCTCATTTGAGCCACAGTCAAGCGACGCCTGAAGCTTGGGAAGTTCCAATAAAATGGGTACTCAAGTACAAGGTTTGATCATGACTCACCCGGCTCTTGCACAAAATAATGCGCATTTGACTACTTCAGGTAGTCTCAATGTACCAGGATTAATGAGGAGTTGCATTCTATTCAGAGGTATCACTCAAACAAATAGATCAGCTTCCCGCTGAAAGGCTATTCTGCGTCAGCACAATTGTGGTTCTGTTTTGGTTTCCCGTTAAACCAACCTGAAAGGCTACCAACTCAAAACACCCACAGAAGCAAGCACAAAATCACATTTGACACATGGGGGTTGATCGGTTGAGCAAAGAGTCTTTTACGTGGGGCGATGAGGGAAACCCACCAAAATAGCTACTTTCACCACATGGGAAGAGTTAGCTGTCATTCGGGGGCCGAAGGGAATATTGATCCAGGCAGCTGGATCCCGGCGAAGCCGCGCACGCCTGGAAGCCCAGGATTCACTGGGTTGAGTTTGGGAACCCTCAAAAAGGGCGGTGTCCTTTTGGTTTCCCTTTAAAACCATTTGGAAAGGGTACCCTCACAAAAAGGCACACCCAAATGGCCTCTAGATATGTGCGGACATGCTTTGTAGATAGTTGATATAGAGTACGCCAACATCAGAATGATTTCCACATCTTGCACACGCAAAACTTTCCCTGCGCGCTATTTCTTCGTGTTGATTGCGGCTGAGAAAGCTGAAAGAGTGTTGCAAAGCAAAGCAAGTCACAGATGGACATCTGAATGATGCTCGCACAAAAGGTGGCGAGAGTCCTGGGTGCCCTTCAAACGACGCGCATATGTGTATTTATATACGTGTATATGCCCAACAATCATTTCTTTGGCTTTTTGGTTTGTGCGCTGTGCCACGTTGCACTTTCGTAATGCGCAGGATTTGTAGCACAGATCTCAGAGATCTAATCGAGAATGCATTGACGCATTTCTGGCTCTTGGAATGTAGTCACACAAAGCACACCCTTTGTGTGCCTGCTTCAAAAGCCATGCCCGAAAGCTTGGCATGCATGTCTCACCTGAAACATGCTGTTTTGCACAGCCTGCATGATAGGCAGTTGACAAGTTGGGGCCAGCATGTACCGCTGTCACGCGGGTTCTTAGGGTTTAGTTTGGCCTGTTAAAGTCCCCAAGCTGCTCCGCTTTTGGCAACCTTGGTGTGACACAGGCACAAACTGAGTCGCACGTGGTGAAGCTGGAATCAGCATGGAAATGATTTGTGCAGGTTCTGCACTGCATCGCAAGCACGCACTGCTGGAGCAGCAATTTGGACGGCATGATCGTCAGTTTTCCAGTTGAGGCTAGCATGTACCGCTGAACCGTGGGGTCTTAGGGTTCAGTTTGGCCTGTGACAGTTCCCAAGTTGTTCTACCATGGCAACTTGGTATACTTCAGGCACAAACTGAGTCGCAAGCGAAGCTGGAATCGGCATGGCAATGATTCATGCAGGTTCTACACTGCATTGCAAGCACGCACTGATGGAGAAGGAATTTGGACAGAAGGATGATTGGCAGTTGACAAGTTGAGGCTGGCATGTACCGCTGACACGTGGGATCTTAGGGTCCAGTTTGGCCTGTGACAGTTCCCAAGTTGTTCCACCATGGCAACTTGGTATACTTCAGGCACAAACTGAGTCGCAAGCGAAGCTGGAATCGGCATGGGAATGATTGATTCATGCAGGTTCTGCACTGCATTGCAAGCACGCACTGCTGGAGCAGGCATGAAAGGCAGTTGACAAGTTGAGGCTAGCGTAGCGGGTTCTTAGGGTTTAGTTTGGCCTGTTAAAGTCCCCAAGTTGCTCTTTTTTTCGCAACCTTGGTATGATACTGGCGCACACTGAGTCGCAGGCGAAGCTGGAATCGGCATGGCAATGATTCATGCAGGTTCTGCACTGCATTGCAAGCACATACTGCTGGAGCAGCAATTTGGACAGCATGAAAGGCAGTTGACAAGTTGAGGCTAGCGTGTAGCGGGTTCTCAGGGTTTAGTTTGGCCTGTTAAAGTCCCCAAGTTGCTCCTTGTTTGGCAACCTTGGTATGATACAGGCACACACTGAATCGCAAGCGAAGCTGGAATCGGCATGGCAATGATTCATGCAGGTTCTGCACTGCATTGCAAGCACACACTGCTGGAGCAGCAATCTGGACAGCATGATCGTCAGTTTTCCAGTTGAGGCTAGCATGTACCGCTGAACCGTGGGGTCTTAGGGTTCAGTTTGGCCTGTGACAGTTCCCAAGTTGTTCCACCATGGCAACTTGGTATACTTCAGGCACAAACTGAGTCGCAAGCGAAGCTGGAATCGGCATGGCAATGATTCATGCAGGTTCGACACTGCATTGCAAGCACACACTGCTGGAGCAGCAATGTGGATAGCATGATCGTCAGTTTTCCAGCTGAGGCTAGCATGTACCGCTGAACCGTGGGGTCTTAGGGTTCAGTTTGGCCTGTGACAGTTCCCAAGTTGTTTCACCATGGCAACTTGGTATACTTCAGGCACAAACTGAGTCGCAAGCGAAGCTGAAATCGGCATGGTAATGATTCATGCAGGTTCGACACTGCATTGCAAGCACGCACTGCTGGAGCAGCAATCTGGACAGCATGATCGTCAGTTTTGCAGTTGAGGCTAGCATGTACCGCTGAACTGTGGGGTCTTAGGGTTCAGTTTGGCCTGTGACAGTTCCCAAGTTGTTCCACCATAGCATTTTGGTATACTTCAGGCACAAACTGAGTCGCAAGCGAAGCTGGAAACGGCATGGCAATGATTCATGCAGGTTCTGCACTGCATTGCAAGCACGCACTGCTGGAGCAGCAAGTTGGACAGCATGAAAGGCAGTTGACAAGTTGAGGCTAGCGTGTAGCGGGTTCTCAGGGTTTAGTTTGGCCTGTTAAAGTCCCCAAGTTGCTCCTTTTTTGGCAACCTTGGTATGATACTGGCGCACACAGAGTCGCGAGCGAAGCTGAAATCGGCATGGTAATGATTCATGCAGGTTCTACACTGCATTGCAAGCACGCACTGCTGGAGCAGCAATTTGGACAGCATGAAAGGCAGTTGACAAGTTGAGGCTAGCGTGTAGCGGGTTCTCAGGATTTAGTTTAGCCTGTTAAAGTCCCCAAGTTGCTCCTTGTTTGGCAACCTTGGTATGATACAGGCACACACTGAATCGCAAGCGAAGCTGGAATCGGCATGGCAATGATTCATGCAGGTTCTGCACTGCATTGCAAGCACACACACTGCTGGAGCAGCAATCTGGACAGCATGATCGTCAGGTTTGCAGTTGAGGCTAGCATGTACCGCTGAACCGTGGGGTCTTAGGGTTCAGTTTGGCCTGTGACAGTTCCCAAGTTGTTCCACCATGGCAACTTGGTATACTTCAGGCACAAACTGAGTCGCAAGCGAAGCTGGAAACGGCATGGCAATGATTCATGCAGGTTCTACACTGCATTGCAAGCACGCACTGCTGGAGCAGCAATCTGGACAGCATGATCGTCAGTTTTGCAGTTGAGGCTAGCATGTACCGCTGAACCGTGGGGTCTTAGGGTTCAGTTTGGCCTGTGACAGTTCCCAAGTTGTTCCACCATGGCAACTTGGTATACTTCAGGCACAAACTGAGTCGCAAGCGAAGCTGGAATCGGCATGGCAATGATTCATGCAGGTTCTGCACTGCATTGCAAGCACGCACTGCTGAAGTTGCAATCTGGACAGCAGGATGATTGGCAGTGGACAAGTTCAGGCGAGCATGCACGGCCGACACGCGTTCTTAGGGTTTAGTTTGGCCCGTTAAAGTCCCCAAGCTGCTTCGCCATTGACAACCTTGGTATGATACTGAGTCGCACGCGAAGCTGGATCATGCAGATTGTTAGTTTTCCAGTTGAGGCTAGCATGTACCGCTGAACTGTGGGGTCTTAGGGTTCCGTTTGGCCTGTGACAGTTCCCGAGTTGTTCCACAATAGCATTTTGGTATGATACTGGCGCACACAGAGTCGCGAGCTAAGCTGAAATCGGCATGGTAATGATTCATGCAGGTTCTACACTGCATTGCAAGCACGCACTGCTGGAGCAGCAATTTGGACAGTTGAGGCTAGCGTGTAGCGGGTTCTCAGGATTTAGTTTAGCCTGTTAAAGTCCCCAAGTTGCTCCTTGTTTGGCAACCTTGGTATGATACAGGCACACACTGAATCGCAAGCGAAGCTGGAATCGGCATGGCAATGATTCATGCAGGTTCTGCACTGCATTGCAAGCACACACACTGCAGGAGCAGCAATCTGGACAGCATGATCGTCAGGTTTGCAGTTGAGGCTAGCATGTACCGCTGAACCGTGGGGTCTTAGGGTTCAGTTTGGCCTGTGACAGTTCCCAAGTTGTTCCACCATGGCAACTTGGTATACTTCAGGCACAAACTGAGTCGCAAGCGAAGCTGGAATCGGCATGGCAATGATTCATGCAGGTTCTGCACTTCATTGCAAGCATGCACTGCTGGAGAAGCAATTTGGACAGCATGAAAGGCAGTGGACAAGTTGAGGCTAGCGTGTAGCGGGTTCTCAGGATTTAGTTTAGCCTGTTAAAGTCCCCAAGTTGCTCCTTGTTTGGCAACCTTGGTATGATACAGGCACACACTGAATCGCAAGCGAAGCTGGAATCGGCATGGCAATGATTCATGCAGGTTCTGCACTGCATTGCAAGCACACACACTGCTGGAGCAGCAATCTGGACAGCATGATCGTCAGGTTTGCAGTTGAGGCTAGCATGTACCGCTGAACCGTGGGGTCTTAGGGTTCAGTTTGGCCTGTGACAGTTCCCAAGTTGTTCCACCATGGCAACTTGGTATACTTCAGGCACACACTGAATCGCAAGCGAAGCTGGAATCGGCGTGGCAATGATTCATGCAGGTTCTGCACTGCATCGCAAGCACGCACTGCTGGAGCAGGAATTTGAACGGCATGATCGTCAGTTTTCCAGTTGAGGTTAGCATGTACCGCTGAACCGTGGGGTCTTAGGGTTCAGTTTGGCCTGTGACAGTTCCCAAGTTGTTCCACCATGGCAACTTGGTATACTTCAGGCACAAACCGAGTCGCAAGCGAAGCTGGAATCGGCATGGCAATGATTCATGCAGGTTCTGCACTGCATTGCAAGCATGCACTGCTGGAGAAGGAATTTGGACAGCATGATGATAGGCAGTGGACAAGTTCAGGCGAGCATGCACGGCTGACACGTGGGTTCTTAGGGTTTAGTTTGGCCCTTTAAAGTCCCCAAGCTGCTTCGCAATTGACAACCTTGGTATGATACTGAGTCGCACGCGAAGCTGGATCGGCATTTTGATATCATTTATGCAGATTGTTAGTTTTCCAGTTGAGGCTAGCATGTACCGCTGAACCGTGGGGTCTTAGGGTTCAGTTTGGCCTGTGACAGTTCCCAGGTTGTTCCACCATGGCAACTTGGTATGCTTCAGGAACAAACAAGTCGCAAGCTGGAATCGGCATGGCAATGATTCATGCAGGACCTGCACTGCGTTGCAAGCACACACTGCTGTAGCAGCAACTGATCGGCAGTTGACAAGCTGAGGCTGACACGTTGGGTCTTAGGGTTGAGTTTGGCATGTTAAATTCCTCAAGTCCAAGTTGCTCCGTTTTTGGCAACCTTGGCATGATACTGGCACAGACTGAATCGCAAGCGACGCTGGAATTGGAAATGTAGTGATGCACGGAGGTTCTGCACTGCATTGCAAGCACGCACTGCACGAGAATCAATTTGCACAGCATGTCGTCAGTTTTCCAGTTGATGCTAGCATGTACCGCTGAACTGCGGGGTCTTAGGGTTCAGTTTGGCCTGTGACAGTTCCCAAGTTGTTCCACCATGGCAGCTTGGTATACTTTAGGCACAAGCTGAGTCGCAAGCGAAGCTGAAATCGGCATGGTAATGAATTATGCAGGTTCTGAACTGCATTGCAAGCACGCACTGCGCGAGCAAGAATCTGGACCGCATGATGGGCAGCTGACAAGTTGAGGCTAGCATGCACGTTTGACACGTGGGATGCTGGAGTTGAGTTTGGCTTGTCAAAGCTCTATTTTGTTCCAGCATAGCAACTTGGCATTCTGCAGGCAAAAGAATGCAAGGGCAACATTCATTTTTCAAGCGCGATGTTGCTTGAGCCAATGTGCTGCTGTTGTTTGCATAGATATGTCCAATGACTACTTTGGGTTGGTGGTGGCTTCTGATTAGTTGCCAGCACTGGCATCCTTGGCTATCGGCCCCAAAGCAGAAGAACAAACTCTCGTTTCTTTTTTAATAGAGCCCCGATGTGAGAACCAGGGCCGATGGCTTCACAGCCTCTCAAGATCTCGGCCCTCGTAATGGCGGGGTTTGCATCCCCAGCCCGCTGAAGATCCTGACAAACAACAGTCATTCAGTTGCAAAACTCAGCTCCTTCAGCTTTTCCAGCGGCATCCGAACAGTGCGAAGTCTAAGTGGTGATCACTCTTTGTTTCCCTACTTGTGCAAAACTGGCCGGGCCAATTCTAGTCAAGGTACCTTGAAATCAGAACTGGGTGTGTCTTTTTCGAGGATGCCTTTTTGTTGGTGCTTGTTTGTTGAGCACCACAAGAACAACCGAAGCCACTTCGGGGGTCCAACCTTAAAAAGAGACACACCCAACTCACCAGGACCTGTCTTGGACAAAGTCTTTCTCCAGGTCTTGTTTAAGGCACACCATACTTCCAGGTCGGTTTTGCACAAGTGGAGTTTCTGTCGGCCCGAACGGGCCTTTTTTACCTGCTGAGATCACCATTTTGGCGCCCAGCAGCTCAAAGGCGGGGCGCTCACGCGGGAGCTTGGAACGCGAATGGTTTTGGGGGGCAAATCTGGGGAACTCGAGGCAAGCCTCATGGGAGGCAGAATCTGGCAACCCAAGCCAAGTGGAACAGGGGCCCTTCGAAACCCCCTACAAAGGAAAGATGCCAAAAGGCACAAGAGAAGTAAAGGCCGCACAAAGTTGAGCATCTGCAATAGCTAAACTTGAAGGGCTCAAACACACCTCAGGCCACGAAAGACCGCTCACAGGTGCTTTGCCAGCGCTTCAGCGACATCACCGGCGGAGGCGATGCCTTTGTCTTTGGATTCACGGGGGGACTCGCTCCTTACCCCAAATTCTGTTTGTTGATCTTCATTTTGCCGAAATTATGGCATGTCAACAGTCTGCAGGGGTCCCTGCTATTGACACAACGCCCAGCTCATTAACCTCTTGTGTTGCAGGTGCTCGACAGCGTTGAGTTCTTCTTTGGACAGCCCCTAGTAGCCTCTTAAAACATTAAGCAGCAAGTTCAAAGGGCACAATCAAATTTGGCGGCTTTTCGGGGCCTTCTGTTTGACAAGATGCAAATCGAGGGATAATAGTGACAGGCTTCCTGCGGATTCCGCGTTGCTACCACGCGCAATGGGGTAGCGAGCCGCAGGCAACTTGGCCGCGGCGTTACCGCTGGACAGCACCGTGGGCACCTACGGTGCGCACACCTACCATACGCAGTGAGTGGTTGTGCGACTGCAATGGTGGGGATCATTCGATTTGTGAGCCATGCTAGTTTGACTATGCTTTTGGTGACGGGACCCAATGGACTGGTCTTTGATGGCTCAACTTGCTGCACATCCTCTGGCTGAACCTCAGTGTCAAAGCGATTTGATAGTGGCTTTCCCAAAGGGTACCCCCGAAAATAGACACCCATTTGGACCCCCTTCGTTGGCGTTCCTAAAACAGGCTTGCATCCTGAAAGTGTACTTGAACGGGGAGGATGGAAACTGGTGAGAACAGCACCAAGGCCCCTGCAACCCAAGCACGTGTAGAATCTGCCATCCCCATGCCCTTTGAAAAACCCAAGCCTATGGAGTGGGAGGTACCCACTCCTGCCAGCTGCAAAACTCCCTGACGCTGCACCTGGACATCACTCGGCCAGTGTTCGTGGGCACCTATGTCTTGCAGCTAGGCGGGGTTCTGCCACTCAATGGGCAATGAGTGGGGGGGAGCAGAGGTGTCGAAAGGAACATCACGTTTTGTTGGCAGGCAAATCTTTTCCCGACATCTTTTGAACAAAGGTCGGTGTTCTCTTTAGATCTGGGTAAACATGACGTCAGGGATTCAATCAGCCGAATGAGGAGGCTCGGTTTCAGATTCCGAGTTGATTTGTCCCATTGGCCACCAGCCCCTCCGGTCTCGGGTTGTCAGGTGTCCTGAACCCTGGCATGCGGGCAGCCTGTGCCTCAGAGCCAAGCGAGCGAAGCGAGCAACGCGGAGCGGAAGCGCCCCGCGGGTCGGGGCCCTGACAAGAACTGGTGGTCCGCGTTGTGGGTTATGTTTCTAGAGGGAAACCAAGCGGCACCCATTGTTGGTCTTTGTTGGACCCATTTTCACTGCTCAAATGCAGCAAGGCAGATGGCACAGAGCGATCAGAGCGTCTCTGCCCATTTCTGAGGCGAAGGACTTCTGGGGAGTGGAGCTGATCAAGGAGGCTGGTGCAGATTGGCATGAGGTCATCTTAAGGATTGCACCATAGGTGGTATCAAGATATAAAGCCTATGATCCATTTGGGAGGAACACGCACGTTCTCGCGCTTTCTCTCTTTTTGTTTTTTGTTTTCTGTCCCTCCCGAGCAAGGTCCTAGCCTGATCCTTGTCGACCATTCGCTAAACCTGCGTGTACATCCGACTCAAAGGCCAGCTTTAGTTGTTGAACTGTCCGATTCGTGGCAATGTGTTTGCAGTGTTTAGGCTTCTTAGTGGCCGAGTCCGCCCAGATTGAAGCGCTACATCATCATCGGGCAATGTCATCATCGGCCCATCGTCAGTTGTGATAGTTTCATTCGGGGGCAACAGCAATACTGTCCGTGGCAGGTGTGAATAGCCAGTTGCAATTGTTTTCCTGCCTGGTGAGACGCGCGACAGGTCCTGAATTGGCGTACAGCCCCGGCCTCTCGGCGGCCATTTAGCTCACGAGCAAGCTGCTTGCCTTCCAAGTCTCATTTGATCGGCTTCCGCCTGATTCACAAAGCCGCTTTGTCCTTCGCCTGCAAACCTGATACGGATCTCATTTTGGGGGTCGACCTATTTCGACACATAAGCGAATCAACCAGGGTGTAATGATCAGACCAGGTTTCCATTGCAGGTGGCCTAATGTATACACGGCAGAGTACTGGGCGGCTGCGCAACTGCAAACAGGGCAGCGAAAGGGATGACAGGAGACCAAGATGCTGTGTAGTGCTTGGGCTGTTTGTTGACCTCATTCAATTCTTTTCCAGCAGCCTTCAGTGAACAGGACGAACAGCCCCAGAAACATCACTGTCGATTTTCCAATTGGCAAATACGAGATCCATGTGCCCCCTCAAGTCGTTCACCGATACACGGGTCAGCTACTTCAAAAGCGGATCTAAAGCTTTGTCAATCCTTCGGTGAATTCTCGATTTACTCTCCTACAAATCAACATGGAACCCAGCAAAGGCGGTCACCAAAAGAAGATTCTTCCAAACATGTTTTTGTTGGGTTCCACGTGGATCTGCAGCAGTGTTTCGTTTGAGGAATGCTGCTTTCTGTGCAAGTCCAGGGGCTTGCAACATCTGGCAACCTTCCGGGCTGCGAAGATTCGATGTGAGGCAGTGCTGCACGTGCAGGTCAGCGGCTTCGGTGTGTCAGGTGGCCCAGGTGTCATCTTTGGGAGGCCAGCAGAAAGGATCTGAGGCGAAGTGCAGGGGATCCAGGTCATGGTTTGCCTTTCGTGAAACAATTTAAGCAGTTTCCCTTGAAGCCCTTTTCAAGGGAGGCTGCTCAGTTCAGTGGAAAAGGTTGAGAAAAGGCTGGCAATTGTTTTGGTCTATAGATGGGTGAATGTGGCTTGTCATGAAGTTGTTGTTGGCTTGCTGGATAGCAAAAGCGTGTACGTTTGGTCAGGGTCGTTAAAGTGCCCAAACAGTCCAGGAGAGCAAGCTCAAACATGCCGTACTTTTATTTCCTTTGGCCTTGCTGTTGCTTCTGGATCTGACATCTTTGACCAATCCTTTCGTTCCAAGCTCGGGCTTTATTGGAAACGCCGGATTTTCCTGGGAGCCCTGCTTGATTCGGCGCGGGGAAACGAAGCCTCGAGGTCGCAGCCCTTCGTGACCGAGATCGAGCCGGTGGCCGGCGGAGGCGCCACGTCGAATTCCGCGTTCGCCGGGGCCTCGTTCGGCGGCAAGCGCGGAAGCCGCGACCGATACGATTCGGTGTGTAGATGGGTGTGCGTGTGTTTTTGTTTAATGGTAACCTTGTTGGGGCTGGTTCTGAAGGGAACCAAAGGGTAAGTCTCCAGATGTTTGGATTTGGCTTTTGGGAGAGTGAGAGAGAGAGAGAGAGAGAGAGAGCTGCAATGAGAACTTGGGAGAGCGAGAGAGAGAGAGAGAGAGAGGGAGAGAGAGAGAGAGAGCTGCAATGAGAACTGTGTGAGGTCACCAACCTCCTGATGCTATTGTTTGTGCTGATCACACGTTGATGACGAGGCGGAAGAGGCCAGAAAAGGCCAGATGCGTCACATTGTCATCTGACAGTCGTATTTGGATAGCATTGAAGCACACACTTGCACAATCGCACATTACCAACTTCCCGAGAGTCAAATCGGCAAATCTCATCTGCTTCTTGGCCGCCCATCTCGGTGCCAACCCTGGCAGGGCGCGGGCACAAGGTGCATGGCACCATGTGGACAAGGTGCCCGCCGGCGCGATTCGATGCGTTTAAGGCCCGGGCATTTGCCAAAGTTCTCCTTCTCCCCTTGGGATCGAGATTTGACACAAAAGCCTGGCAGATGCAACCATGACACTGGGGTTTGGCTACTCATGTGCAGTACTGGCTAGAGATGATCCACGACCAAAACGGATGCCTCTTTTTCCGGAACCCGTGAGGGGCCATTTTAGGATGCGGTTTTGCCCTGCTGCCAGGTGCCCTTGACGAGGTCAAGGCAGGCGTCTCGGGCTGGGCAGCAGGAGGGGTCCGGATGCTATGCCTGGCTCATTGTCAGGGGTGTTGTCTTAATGCGTTAAGAGACTCGTGGCCTTGGATCGGAGTTCTCTCGCTCGCTTCCCCATTGCCTTCAGGTGCTGACGCGGAGAAGTTGAGGCGTCCGAACGACTCTGAGCCCATCTGAGATCCGACACGATGCACGCGACCTGAGACCAGCGCGGCCAATCGGCAAAGGCCGGGCCATTCGCCGCCAGTCGAGAGACGTCACAAGGCTGACAAGTTAGATCCGACCCTGCGCGACTGCATGAGCTCGACTGCGACCGACGACGGAAAACTGCTTTAGGCTTCGAATACCCAACACGGCACTTGCATTTGCAATGCTTCTAAGCCCGGCGAGAGGAACTAAGTCTTTGACTGGTGCAGCCAAATGGCTGCCTCATTCTTTGTTTTTCGCGGTGTGCTTAGGTGAGGAATGCTTTGGCTCATTTCGGCTCAGCTGTGCGGACTGATGTCCAGGCTTTGACGAGACCAGGCCGACCTTGCCGCATAGACCATGTAGTTGCACATGGGTGTGTCGTTTTTAAAGGGACGCGCCCCCCCCCCCACCCAAATGATGGTTTCCTTGTTGGTTTCCCTTCAATCCAGAAAGAAAAGGTACCATCAAAAAAGACACCCCCACATTGCTGTTTATCCTGCCATGAAACAGAGATCAACTGGCCCACAGTATGTTGGGGCTGATGGTTTGGATTGATAGTTGCGAAAGCGAGGCATTTGTGTGTGTGTGTGTCTGTTCTCAAAGAGGCTAAATGAGGTACCTTCTGCCCTGAGCTGCTTTCGCTTTCCTTCGCCGGTGGTGCCCTTCTCAAGCCACCAAAAGGGGAACAGGTTCTTCGCATTATCGACATCCAGTCAAGGGATCCCCTAAAATTGCCCTGTTGCTGCGGTGGACATCAACATACGGATCAAGCGTGTCCGTCTTTGTTCTCGGGATGCTAACCTTCTGTGAAACATCAAAGCGGTTCATCTGAAGGAATCGCGCCGAACCTTTTTCACGGGTATGACTTAGAACATTTAGAACTTAGAACATTTAGAACTTTGAATTGGGAATCCCTCTTTGGATGGTTTTAGAGGGAAGCAAAAAGGAAACCAATCACCAAAGTACCAAGTTTGGACCTACCGAGCCTGGCAGGCGCGATGGCGGGCCCCGACAGGGCGCGGGGGCCGAGCTGCGCCTCTTTCGCCCGATCCGATCCGATCCGACAACCGTTTGCGGGGCGTTGGCTTCGATTGGGAAGAGAGGGTCTAGGTTTGGCCCCTGACCATAGGCGTGCGAATAAAAAGCCAGCGGATGGCTTTTCGGAAGGCCCGGTTGGAGGCCATTGCTACCGACAAGTAGTGGACTTGAACCCCGACGCGCTGGGGGGAACTATAAATTGGAAGCCTTGCAAAGGGCCCATAATTTGGACCTGGCTTCAGAGGGTCATGTTGGGGCGTCCTGTTTTCGCAACGAATGGGCACACTCCTGAGAACTAAGCACGTAGCTTGGGTTGCCCCGTTCAGCACTAGTCCGTACTCGCTTGCCTGGCTTGCATATTCAGTCTTCAACCAACATGGTGCTCTCACCATGTTTTGTCCAGCCACTGCTGATGGACTACAAAGGGGGCTCCAACTTTGTGCCCTGACCAACTTTTTGCCCCTGAGCTTGAGGCTATGCTGGCCCAGCGCATCCAGGGGTTCGGCAATGTGAACCCGCCCCCCCTGGAGGCACCGGCACTCGCGAGAGTGATCGAACACTCACTTGGCATCCACTTTTGTCATCCAAGGGGCCCCACAGCAGAATTCAAGTGACAGGGCTGGCCCCAATGGATACATTTGGGCAGCCGGAACCTTGAAACCCTGCTTTGTGTGCAAACCCTGCAAAGCTCTTTCAATACGCGGGTGTTAGTTACAGGGGGGCCATAGCCTCATGTTTGTTGT
This sequence comes from Effrenium voratum, assembly GCA_963377175.1. Lineage (NCBI taxonomy): Eukaryota > Dinophyceae > Suessiales > Symbiodiniaceae > Effrenium > Effrenium voratum. Next base: position 243,212 of record CAUJNA010003604.1, on the reverse strand, counting down.
TTTGATTTTCCACCCAGATGCACCTCTTTGGGCGAGCAGTAGTTGGCTCAAATTCAATGGGCCAGGAAGAGACCGGCGCCAACATGGCCAAGAAAGTGATGGGACGCTTAGGCGACATGGTGCGGCTTCCCAGCTCGTGCTTTGCTTTGAGAGAGAGACTTGTCGGCCTCTGGCAGTAGCGAAGTTGAAGCCTGGCTTGTGCGATAGGGCAAGCCGAAGTGGGACAGAATCTGAACAGGGGACACTATGGCGGACATCACTGAGTGGGGGGTTATGTCCAAAGCCGCTTTTGAGGTAGTTTCCTGCTAAATTCAGCCGAATGTCGAATGTCGTACAGTCAAAGCTGGGTTCTTGCTCATTTCCCCACGAGCCGCGGCCGGAATCTTGATGGAATGCTCTTGGTTCTAGTGGGAGAGGGCTTTGCCTGTGCAAAGATGGTCGTGTGGTATTTGGGCTTCGGGCTCGGCTGAGGTGGGCGAAGAAGTCATGCTGACCGTTGAGGCCCGTCTGGGCTGAAGCTGGGTTGCCCGTGCATGTGCAGCATGAACTTGGTGTATACTGTCGAGCCGGATTCAAACACATGGTGCAAGGTTTAGCTTTCTAGTTTGTGCTTGTGTGCTTGCTTTGCTGTGCTTAGTTTTGTTTTTTGGCTTGTGTGTTGGTGTACGCGCTTGTTTGTGCCCGTTGTTGCCTATGCGCACATTCGACAGGACTTCAAAGAGAAGGGTGCGGTGGGTGCGGTGAAAGATGCCGTGGCCGATGCCGGGGACATCCTCATTGATGGCGTCTCAGGCCAGGACAAACCAGTGAGTAGCTGGGAAGCTACCCACCAAGCCCCAAACCACAAATCCAAGCCACCAACTAGAGTGCAGCTGATGTTTGACAACCGATTCCCATTGTCCATGTTTGTTGGTTCTACCCGGCTTTATGCGGGTGGTCTATTCAAGTCTTAGCCATTTTAGTAGAACAAAAAGTCAATGGTTTTGGGCACGCTCGTATATATTTTACTGCTCAAGAAAGCCAACTGGAGGTTCATGATTGATTTTCAGCCCTCTTATGAATCGCTCCAATGCGCCCCGAGAGCGACTGACGCCTGTGATCTTGTTTCCCCACTTTACGGCATTGAATGAAAGGCTGCGATGTGCGTGGGTCATACTTTGAGCAAGTTGCTGGATGAACATGGACATGCCTGAACCAGTTGGGAGGACCCCTGCTTTTTCATGTTTTTGTTGACACAGCTGGTCATGCCTCTCAATCAACAACACTCAGTTTTGTTTGCGTCAAACCGAATATGGGGAAGCTAAATATGGGGACCCTCAAAATGGTAGTTGTCTCAAATGTATCCCTTCGAACTATTCTGAACAGGGTACCAAAGCCACCGAGCCACGGAAAAACACACCACTCAGATTGCGCATCGCAGAAACCTCCGAGAGGCATCTTTGGATGGATCCGTGGGGACCCCCCACCAGAGGAGGACACCGAGAAGTCAGAGGACAGCATGGAAATTTCTCCGTCGATTGTGTTCTTTTTTGTTTTGGGTTTTTCGGTTGTGACAACACAAAAGGGGTCAGGAAGTGATTTGCCACTTACCCCTACAAGAACGAGGGGGGTCAAATCCAAATCCAAAGCACCAATCAAAACCACAGAATTAGGGGGCAGCTGAGTGTTAAAGGATTTTGACCTTGGGATTGCCTGGCAAAAAGTCACCCCAAAGTTGCTCGGCACAAGAGTTGATTTGGAGGTAGCCCCCGAAATGCCTCCCTTGTGGGCACCAATGAGGGGCATGTTGTCTGGGCACCAATCTACGGCTGATTCTGCACCCTGAAATACACCTCTCCACAATGCAAAGCATGTTTGGTCTTCAACTTTCTGAATGCATATTGGAACCAACATGTTTTTCAAGATCCTTGCCTGTGTTGCTGGTAGCTGTGCCCTCGGCCTTGCTTTTTCTGAATATGATTGAATGCTGCTTATCCCCTCCTTGCCTCTGAAAACTGTGAATTATGCCCGCCCCTGGCCATGTTTGTATCAATTGACTTGTCGGGTTGCCACATGTTGTGCTACCCTTTAAGAACCCCCTTTAAAGTGATCAGAGCAGACATGTGAATCTGAAACCCGTTGGCTTCGCAGCAAGGGTCACGCATTTCCACAGCCTTTGCAACCAGGATGCCACCAAAGCCTTGGCGTTCGGCCCCAACGGTGCTGCCTATGGCATCTCGCAGGCGGTTGACCGGGCAGTTGGTTCAATCTCGAAGTTTGTGGGAGTAAATAGTTGAGATGGATCAGCTTGGGGATTGCAAAGAGGTCACTCATGTCGAAGGCTGTCGAATGATAGAGTTTTTAATGATGACATGTCCTTCCGTGGCACGTGTTCGATAGGATGAGGTAGTTGCAGCCTGTTCAAAGCACCACAGTTGAAGCACAGCTATGTCACAAGGGCTCATCTCAGAATCCCTTCTTGCCTGCTTGCCTAACAAGGTGCTTCAGGTGTGTCCTTGAATGTTTTAGCCATGTGTCGTCCTCCCAGCCTGCCTGGAGCCAGGCATCTCCTACTGGCGGCATCAATGCTGTTTGGGTGATGCCGGAGGCACGGGCAAGCAGCGGCAGCTCGTTTTGGGTCCCAACGCCTTGACAAACAAACTGTGTGTGCAGATATGTGTGCTTGTCTAGTTTGTGTTTGTCTAGTTTGTGTTCGTCTAGTCTGTGCTTGTCTAGTTCGTGTTTGTGTTTCTGTGGGAGGGATCGGGCTGTTTGTCGCAGGGCTTTTGGCACCAGACAGATGCCGGTGCTGCGCTTTTCCCGTCCATCTGCAAGATTTTGCTTACCCAGCTAAATAACAAACCTGAGCAATTGAAAACAGGAATATGGGAATGATCACTTGATCATTACACTTGTTATTCGAACAAAATTAGGTCAACCGGACGTGCAGCTTGCTTGAGCCTTTGGGTCAGGAGGCCACACAGGGCAGTGTCTGCTATTTGAAGTACTAGTGGTGATGATCTTACCCATGGATGTCCCACATTCATTTTCGTCTTCAGTCTCAATATGGTGTGCTTTAAGGGTATCCGTTCCACCTTGGCTTAAAGGAAATCAGGACCGCCATTTTGAGGAGGTCCCCCTATTTTGGGACTTACCCATGTCAAGCACCTCTCTGCGTGTCACATTTTCTCGAGACAGGAGGCGGACCCGGCCGCGATGGCCCAACTGGCCTCGCAGGGAGGCGCCGTGTGCAAAGCTCCATGTGGACGGGAGCCAACCGGAGGCTTTTCAGCTTGGAAGTCGAAGGCTGTCCAGTTCTGAATTCTGAGGACGGCCATTTGGAAGGGCTCCAGCATACCGGTTTTTCATCTCCCAATGGTGAATTCCTCGTTCTGCAAGGGCCCAGAAACATCCAAAGAATTAACAGAACAACAGAGCGCAAGCAATAGGGAGTTGGGACCGGTGTGGAAAAACGAACGCAGCTGGCTGCCCTCCCTCCCGATGTTGGGCTCTCCTGCTGGTTTCAGACGGGCCGTGAGCAGATTCCATTTCAACCTCTTGGGAATTCCCAAGCAGACCGGGGCCAACGGCCGAAGGTTTGTTGTGGCTTAGATCGACCCGGACGGGCCAGCTCCCAAAGGATGTCCTTGAGAACGGGTACGTCTCTACGGAAACCCCAATCATCTGCTGGGTGCTTTCCCTCTACTTTCCCCTTCAACCAACACACTAAACCAGCATGGAACCTGAATGGGGGTCACTGGAAGACCACTTTCCTCTAAAAGTAGTCGTTTGGCAATTTTATGTTGGCTTCCCTTTAAAACACAAATCCCACATGGCTCGGGCTTCGTTCCACTTGTTCAGCCTTCGGGTTTGCCAGTCCGCCCTGTGAACGCTGTAAACGACCCGCGCGTGCCAAAGAACATCCAGCCGGGCGCCTCAAACACCAGATCGAAGCGCAATGTTGGCTGGTTGGTGTGTGTGTGTGTGTGGGTGTGGGTGTGCGTGTGCGTTAGCGCAGGGCGGAAAGTGGTGCAGGGCAAAGGGGTAAAGATGTGTGTATATGTTTGATGGGCCATATGCTGCATGCGCCAGCGGAGGCCAGTGCGCTGGGCACAGCAAAGGCTGCGCGCCACAGAAGCGCCACGAAGACGCGCGTCACAGAAAGCGCTGCCGGCAGGCAAGCGCTGGTGGTGCGCTGCGCGCCGCTGCGTTCGCTAGTTCGCAGGCGCTGGCGGGGCCACAGAAGGCGGCGCGGGCGCGGGCGCGCTGGTGAGGCCACAGGCGTTGTCTGTAAAGGTTGGGCAGGCGTTGCAGGCACATGGAAGCGCTGCAGCGTGTGCGCGGTGTGCGTGCAGCACTGCGCAAAGTGTGTGCGTAGTGCGCAGCGTGTGTGCGTAAAAGGCAGGTGTGCGTAAAAGCATGCAGTGTGCGCAGTGGGCAGGGCGTAAAGCGCAGTGTGCGTAAAAGCGTAAAGTGGCTTATGTGCGTGTGTTGGAAAGACGTGGAAAGGTGATATGGCACAGGCGTTGAGCAAGAGCTATGGGGCGTGGGCGTGCGTATGCAGGCAAGGGCATGGGCATGCGCATGGCGGGCTACGTATGGCGGCGGGCGGCGGGATGGCGCGTATGCGGCGATGCATGTATGCAGGCATGGGTGTGTGTGTGTGTGTGTGTGTGTGTGCTGTGTGTATGCGTGTGCGTATGTATGCGTATGCAAGGCATGCGTGTGTGTGTGTGTGTGTGTGTGTGTGTGTGTGTGTGTGTGTGTGTGTGTGTGTGTGTGTGTGTGCGTGCGTGCGTGCGTACGTGTGCGTGCGTGCGCGCGTGCGTGCGCGTGTGTGCCTGTGTGTGTGTTCTGTGTGTGTGTGTGTGTGTGTGTGTGTGTCTGTGTCTGTGTCTGTGTCTGTGTCTGTGTCTGTGTCTGTGTCTGTGTCTGTGTCTGTGTCTGTGTCTGTGTCTGTGTCTGTGTCTGTGTCTGTGTCTGTGTCTGTGTCTGTGTCTGTGTCTGTGTCTGTGTCTGTGTCTGTGTCTGTGTCTGTGTCTGTGTCTGTGTCTGTGTCTGTGTCTGTGTCTGTGTCTGTGTCTGTGTCTGTGTCTGTGTCTGTGTCTGTGTCTGTGTCTGTGTCTGTGTCTGTGTCTGTGTCTGTGTCTGTGTCTGTGTCTGTGTCTGTGTCTGTGTCTGTGTCTGTGTCTGTGTCTGTGTCTGTGTCTGTGTCTGTGTCTGTGTCTGTGTCTGTGTCTGTGTCTGTGTCTGTGTCTGTGTCTGTGTCTGTGTCTGTGTCTGTGTCTGTGTCTGTGTCTGTGTCTGTGTCTGTGTCTGTGTCTGTGTCTGTGTCTGTGTCTGTGTCTGTGTCTGTGTCTGTGTCTGTGTGTCTGTGTGTCTGTGTGTCTGTGTCTGTGTCTGTGTCTGTGTGTCTGTGTGTCTGTGTGTCTGTGTCTGTGTCTGTGTCTGTGTGTCTGTGTGTCTGTGTGTCTGTGTGTCTGTGTGTCTGTGTGTCTGTGTGTCTGTGTGTCTGTGTGTCTGTGTGTCTGTGTGTCTGTGTCTTCTGTGTCTTCTGTGTCTTCTGTGTCTTCTGTGTCTTCTGTGTCTTCTGTGTCTTCTGTGTCTTCTGTGTCTTCTGTGTCTTCTGTGTCTTCTGTGTCTTCTGTGTCTTCTGTGTCTTCTGTGTCTTCTGTGTCTGTGTCTGTGTCTGTGTCTGTGTCTGTGTCTGTGTCTGTGTCTGTGTCTGTGTCTGTGTCTGTGTCTGTGTCTGTGTCTGTGTCTGTGTCTGTGTCTGTGTCTGTGTCTGTGTCTGTGTGTGTGTGTGTGTTGTGTGCGTGTGTGTGTGTGTGTGCGTATGTTTCTGTGTGTGTTTGTGTGTCCGTGTACGTTTGTGCGTGGGTTGTTTGTGTACTTGCTTGCTTTCTTGTTTGCTTTCTTGCTCGCTTGCTTGCACGCACGCCTTGCTTGCCTTGCTTTGCTTTGCCGGCTTTGCCTACCGTGCTTGCGTGCTTGCTTATTTTGTTTGCTTGCTTACTTGCTTTGCTTTGATTGCTTGCTTGCTTTGTCAGTTTGGTGGTTGGTTTGTTTGTTTTTTGCTTACCGTCTTGTTTGCTTGCTGTTTGGTTTTGTTTGTTTGTTTGCTTGTTTGTTTGTTTGTTTGTTTGTTTGTTTGTTTGTTTGTTGTTTTTTTGTTTGGCTGGCTGGCTGGCTGGTCTGTCTGTCTGCTTGCTTGCTTGCTTGCTGGCTTGCTGGCTTGCTGGCTTGCTGGCTTGCTGGCTTGCTGGCTTGCTGGCTTGCTGGCTTGTTTGTTTGGTTGTTTGTTTCAAGCTTTAGTTGCGTATGCGTCTTGTTTGTGTCCATGTCTGGTTGCCTTGTCTGTCCATGTGGGGAGTACCCATCATTTGACATGGATCAAAGCCACAACAAGGGTTCAGCTGATTTGACCCCACAAAATATCATAGTTGTGACCAGGTAGACCCCTCACCTCTCCCGAAGTCAAGTGTTTTTTTTCTTTTGCGCTGGCGAGGCCCTACCAACCCACCGGCGCTTCGAGAGCAGCGCCGGCTCCGAGCTACAACCCCATGCAGATGCCAGGCGGGGACAGCCCGGAAGATGTGGTTGCAACATGGGGCTTCTCAATTTGGTGGATCGTGTTAACTTCTGGAGTAACTTGAAACTGAAACCATGCCACGACCTTTTCCATGTCCGGAATCCGAGGTGGCCCCGTCATTGCCCCGTACACTCCAGCGCCCGGGGGGCCCACGCGACCGCCGCCCTTCGTGCCGGGCGGGGCAGCATATGGAAGCGGCACGCAACTCAGAAAGCCGCAGCTCTACGGATTCTACGGATTGAATGGACCCCTTCAGCCCTTCGGGTTCTAATCGAATCAGTTCACGTCACTTGCACAGGACAATGTGCTCTTGTCCTTGTTTTTTCCGCATCCGAAAGGAACCCATTTGTTGGACCCATTTAGGGTAACCCCATGGATGAAGAAGCGAAAGTAGAGGCTACCGCACTCAACCACAGAGCCATTCTCAAGTACAGTGAATTAGGTGTTCCCTATTTCCTCATTTGCGAAATATGTTGGGCAGCCGTTAGCAGAAAATTGGTGACGGCCTGCTTCTGTTCCCTTTTTGGTGGGCGTTTCTCAAATTGATCACCTCTAGGATGGCTGGTGTCCTTTTGTGTCCCTTCTAAAACCATCCACAAGGTTGTGTCCGCCTTTTTGGTTCAAAGGTTGTATCCCCAGACCCCTGAAACTTCCCCCTCAGGACGAGCCACAAGGTAGACTTAACAGGGGGCACATAAGCTCTGAATAAGGCTCGGTCCTATTTCTTCTCGGGGTCAGTGGGGGAAGTGTTTGGTTGGTTCGAACTGCAGGCCCAGGACCACAGGGTCCGAGTCGCTGGGGGCCGAGCGGCTACAGCGCAGGATCGGATTCGGAGCAGAGAGGGCGGTGCGTGCGGTTCGATTTTTTTGGGGCGCACCCATCTTCTTTTGGTTTAAAAGGAAACCAAAAGAACCGCCGCCATTTTGGGTGGTCTTCCTCAGTTGGGTGCGTGTTTTTTTCCTTCTCGGGGTCTTCCTTTGGCGTACCTGAAGCCAACCGCAAGAGGGCACCTTGGGTTGGCCTTTGCTTGGCTGGTTTAAGGGGAAAGCAAAAGGACCGCACTATTTCGTGGGCTCCGATTTCGATTTTGACACATCCTGTTGTTGGAACTAGGATTGGGCCACCCCTTTGTTGCAACATGATGAAGCTACCATTGTTCAAACTTGAAAGTGGGCCAGGAGGTGGTTGTTTGAACAAAGTTTGCCAGACCCTGCTTGGAACACCAAAATGCTTGGACATGCGGTCCAAAAAGCGGTCTCCAATTGGAATTCACGCCCAGGGTGGTATTGGCAGGGTCGGATGAGCAAGTGACAAATGTGTGGTGGGATTCGACGCAGGCGCAGGTTTGTGAAGTGAGGGCCCCACTCGAATTCCAGAGGAGCCACTGACACAATTGTTGGTGGTTTGTTGTTCGTTTGGGGTGGCACAGGGGCTGCCGAGGGTGTAGGTGTTGTTTTAGCCAGGCAGAAGACACTTTTTGGGACATCTTGGTGATTGAAAGTTCAACCCTTTGTCGGGCAGTCACCCGAGCGATGCGTGTTGCAACTTCAAAGCAAGTGGTGCACGAGACGGTTCGATAAGGTAGCGGACCATCCACTGCAAATCGGCAAGGTTTGGGTAAAGAGGCTGCGTATCCGTTCCGTCATACTGAACATGTCCTTTGGCAGTCATGGCACCCCCAAAAAGCAGCCATGGTTTCTAGAGCGGCTCGTTTTTGGGATCCCTTCCTCGGGCGCATGCGTGAAGTTGGCTATCGCCAGGCTCCAGCAGCACGCCGCCCGCCGCCTCGGGCGCAAAAAGTGGTGGACTCAGGGGGAGCAACGGTCAAGTGTGTCTCAAAATGTGGGACCCCTTTCGAGATGGTCGAAGCGGAACTGAGAGCCAACAATCTGGAGAACCCCTTTTGTTTGTTTGAGAAACACCATTTCATTGCGGTGGTTCTATTTGGGGTTACTGAAAGGCCTGTATGCACCTTCACAACCATGTTGGTAGAAGCAAAAGTCACTGGGTCTTGGGTGCTACTCAAATTGGGAATCTCAAAGGGATGGTTTCTCTTTTGGGTTCATTCGAAACAATGCCGGAAAAGGGTGCCCTCAAAAAAGAGGCATCCATAACTAGTTGCTGCAATCTATGTAAAGGGGATAGCATGTGGCACAATCACCAACATGTCATCAGGAAATTGGTACTCGCCACATTCCAATGTCACCGGGGCGAATGTCGACCATTGCTGATTGGGTGAGGGAAATCGTAGCCTCACCCAGTAGCAAAACTGTTGGTTGAAGGTTCCCTATTTGGGACTCAGTCCCAATTTTAAAGTCAGTACAGGAGCGTGACTCCTCCAGAATACTCAAGCATGTGGGATTTGGTCAGTTTGGTGGCCAAAAAGACATCCGCCGGCACTGGAAGAGTACCAACTTAGAGTGACAGCCAGACAGAGAATCTCATTCAGTGATCCGACGGGTCAAACACCAACTTTTCAAGGCAAAGACAAAGTGGGTCTGTCCTTTTTGAGGGTAGCCATTTCTTGGTGGCTTTAAAAGGAAACCAAAAGCAAACCCCAAGCCTTTTTCGGGGGTTACACCCAAGTGGATTTTTTCGGCCCATCAAAGCACCATACCGGAGACCGGCTGTTTGAGGCTTGGTGGAGCGCATCTCAAAGGGAGATGTGCTCGTGGGGCCAGATGTCGCCAAGAGATTGGCGCGGATCCCAGGTGAGTCCGACGGCTAAGGTCTACCTTTGGTGCAGTCGATGGGTGCTAAATGGGTGTCCTTTTTATGGGACCCCAAAATTGTGGTTTTCCTCTTGGTTTCCTTTTAAAACCTCCAAGAAGGGAGTACGCTCAAAAACAGATACCCAAATAGTCCATATCGTTGAAGAAAGGAAAGTAGAGCAAAAACATGGTTCACACAAGGGCGGTTGATCGTGGCACACACCTCTGACACGAGTCGGGAGCGTAGTTCGGCCGACCAACCAAACCTAGGATCCTATTTTGCCATGCATCCGGGATCACCCAACTTGTGGTGGAATATTAATGTTTGAAGGTGGGATGGGCTTGTGCATGCTGGATGCTGAGGTGTCGCAATGCAATCACTCCAAGACCACTGCGAAGCAGTTGGCGGAGATGGCCTGCGGGGAAGGGTCTAACTGAGAGCAGACCAGACAAATTGGGATGTTTATCAATCCAAATGTGAAGCGAATCTTAGTGATCCCAATCTTCGTTTGGAGTTTCTGGGCCTAAGCCAAACGAAATCAACAGGTGTTTGCAGGTCCGGATCAGCTCCTCGGAGATGCCTGTGCAGGTGTGCGAGAGATCACGACGCTTATACCTCGGCTGGCTCCTTACGGGTGGAGGTTCTACCTACCCCAAACTGACATACCCGCCACCCATATATAAGGATGCTACTTGGAGTACGTGCCCTGGACGGCCCCTGTACAACTCTGTGCAGCCTAATTACCAGTGATTGGTAGGTATGTCCATTTGGGGTAGAGACAGTTGATAGGGTCATTTTGAACAAGTTGTTTCAAGTGGAAACCCAAGGCTAACAACACATTGTGAGGGGCTTCCCCCTTTTTTGAAGCCATGAGAAAAAGGAAGGCACCCACAATGCGTAGCACAGATGTTGAGAATGACTTTTTTACCAGCTGATTTGGATCCGCATTGCTTGAAACGGGTCTTGGGATCCGTGTGTTGCCTATCCCAGGGCGAGGTCAAGCCCTGCAGCCGTCGGCCGCGCCGCTTTCGAGGCTTGGACGGCGACCCAGTGGAGGCCGACGCCTCGCTGGCGAGGCTGCTGCACTTGACAGCCGATGCCTCGGACGAGAATTCTTCGGGTCTGCCTGGAAGGCCATGGTCCTTTTGAGCGGCGAAAAAAACCTCCGTAGATCAATTTAGATGAAACTGGAAAGTACCCTTGCGGTCGTAAGCGTTTTTGCGAGATTCGCAAGCAATCGGAAGGTCCTGCGTAAGCTGCATGCATGAGTCACTCGTCGTAAGCTTTGCGTAAGCTCTGTTTGTCAGACCCGTTTTTCGTTCAGATTGTTTGGTAGAAGTTGCTTTTGGTCCGCGTAATGTTTTTTGGCGTGAAAATGGGATCAGATTGCTGGAATGGGTTCTTTCGAGCAACAAGGAAAGGGATTCTTTCAGTGAACAACTTTTTCAGGCTCAGACAACTGCTGTTTGACCGTTGGGTTGCTTGTGCAAACCTTTTGCAATGTTCCACGCACAGCGCGCTGGCCAGCTTGAACAAAAAAGCTCGCGTTTGGAAAACAACTTTTCGAGCCCCGAAAGTTTTGTTTTGGCACCTCACCTTTGTCGTTGAGCGGGCTTGGAAAACAACATGTTGAGCCCCGGGCTTGTTTTGCTGCGGCTTTGCCTTTTCACCTTTGGGCCTCGGGCTTGGAAAGCACAAAAAAACTTTTCGAGGCCAGAACAGTTTTTTTGTTGCGAGTCACCTTTTGCCACCTGCAGGCACTTTTCAGGGCCCCGACGCCCAAAAAAGCTCGCAGGTTGGAAAAAAACTGTTCGAGCCGAATGTTGTTTTTGGGGCCTTTCCATGCGAGTTGTTGCTCTGTCGTGCTGGCACCTCTTGCTCAGAGGACCCGCGTGCTTTCTGCAGAAAACAACTTTTCGGGCCCCGAAAGTCTTTTTCCGTTTGGCCCGGGTTCAATCCCTAGTGTGCCCACGTCAATGCTGAGCTTGCGCAGCAAAGCCTTTGCACCTTTCCGTGCAAGCTGTTGCTCTGTCATGCTGGCGCCTCTTGCTCGCGGAGGATCCGCGCAGAAAACAACTTTTCGGGTCTCGAAAGTTTTATTTCAGCTTTTGTCCCTCCATGTCTGCATGCAAGCTGTTGCTCTGTCATGCTGGCGCCTTGCTCGTGGTGGATCCTCGCAGAAAACAACTTTTCGGGTCCCGAAAGTTTGACCCTCCATGTCACTGCTGAGCCTGTGCAGCAAAGCCTTTGCGCCTTTCCAGGCAAGTTGTTGCTCTGTCCTGCTGGCGCCTCTTGCTCGCAGAGGTTCCCCGCGCATGCTGCAGAAAAAAACTTTTCGTGCCCCGAAAGTTTGTTTTCAGCTTTTGGCCCTCCATTGTCTTGCTGGGTCTGTGCAGCAGCCTTTCCATCTGCAAGCTGTTGCTTTGTCATGCTAGCGCCTCTTGCTCACGGGGGATCAGGCACGAGCAACTTGTCGTAAGCTATGCGTAAGCTCCATCTTCGAAAAATAGCAAACGTAAGCGACCTTTCGGTTGGCGGAAGCTTTCCGCAAGCGATTGTGGAAGCTGGAGTAATTTCCTTTACGGGTAACAGGTTGTTTTTTTTCACTGCTCTTTTGAGATGGCCATGGGGCATAACCTATGGCTCCATATTGGGGTTTGTTGAACATCCAGTTGCCACCTATTTTGAGGTTCACCACGGGCACAGAGTTTTGACCCACAGCCAGATCACTTCCTGAGTTCCGTTGGACTTTAAAAACTTTTGGGGAAGACCATTGTGATGGTAAATTCAAGTTCAGACTGGTTTTTGTTTACCAATCACTCAGGAAGTGAGTTTACCGGGATCCCTGTTGGTAGTCAAAAATGGATTGGACTGGATGTGTAAACAGACTTTTTCATCAGGTAACCCTCAAGGCTTTTGGATTGGTTTTGGATTGCACCGCTGGTTCTTGTAGTAAAGGTAAAGCGAAGCGAGTCCTAACTGCCAAACCACCCATCCCTGAGTTGTTGGACCAGCTTTTGGGTTTTTTGACGATTTTGGCACACAAAAAGTCCACTCACTGAGTTGTCTGTTTCGTTTGTCGGTTTCGGTTCGGTGCCCCTTTCTTTAGGTTGCTTTAACGGGCACCAACAGGACAGCCGCCATCTGTTTGGAAGCTTTAAAGCGTGGCCAATTTTCACGGGAGTGAACATGCCCAAGAAACATAGTTGATGTTCTTCAAGGTTCATAGTCATATTTCAACCATGGCCTTGGTGAGCTCCAATTGTGTTTCATGCCGTGATTAACCCATGAACCAGGGGCGCATGCCAAGGGTTATTTACCGGGTGTCTTTCGGGAGGGAAGGCATGTAAGGCATGATCCGCCTTCTTTCTTGGGATGTGCATGGTCGGCCATCAACGCTTGAATAATGCTGAAAGCACCTTGGGAGTCCTGTCAAGAGATCTGTGACCATCTTGTCAATGAGTTTCACCGTGGCTCAAATGCAAACCCACTCACTACGGGCACGGTGTCCATGGAAGAGCTTTGGCTCGCGTGAAACATCGCTGAACAACCGAATAAGATCCAGCGGAACGCAGACAGGCTATGAAAGGCGAGTTCCGCAAAGACTACGAATCAGGGCGTGCTTTCCATGTCCAATTCGGCATTGACCAGCTTGCGGCCCAGGATGTATTGAACCAGAGTGAGTCCTCCGAATTTGTGAAGACTACCGTTCAGGAGAAGCGCTCAAGCTCGGACTGACCCAAAAGGATCCTTTGTTTCCCAAAGTCAAATTGGCCCCTGTCCATGTGTTGCTCACTTTACGGGTGGAAGAGGCCATTTGTGAGTGGCCTGGTTTCAGGCGCACGCCTTGTTGCATTAGCAGATCAGGGGCTTGCAACGGTCTCGGCCCGTCCAGGAGGTCAAGAAAGGTGTGGCAGAGGAGTTCATGTCTTTGCGAAGCAGCGCTAAGCACAAGGACAGGCTGGTGTCCTGGCTCGGTTTTCTCTCCTGCAAATCAGAAGAACGGCGAACACGCTCGCAAAATGAGACCTCAGGCCAAAGCACAAGCATCACCCTAGCCTTCAAGATCTGGGGAGGTGGATTCCATCCTGCGTTTTGGTTGTCAGGTTCAAATTTGTATAATGTATGTATTAATATGTATGTATGTATATATATATATATATGTACATAGATATTATTTGTTTGGTTGATTTATGTATTTGTTCATCTATTGGCGTATGTTGTGTGTATATATATATATACATATTCAAACCCTGAGTTTCAGGCACTTCACTTCACTTGTCAGGACTCGGCCACTGCTCAGCTCCAACGTTTGGGCTTCTTGGGCAATGTGGCCGTCCAGGCTCCTGGACTCATTCGGTCGTACGGCGAGTCGAGCTCACCATGCTCCCTTATCCCTTCAAAATCACTAGCTGGTGGCTTGCAGGGAGCCGTTAGGGAGCTGGGCCAGGGGTGTCCAAACTTGCTGTTGAATAGGAAGCTAAGGAGCTACCAAGAGTTCTGTAAGGACACGGTGTCGGGTGTGAAATTTGTTCTGCAAAAACAAGCATAACTCCAAATTTAACTTGGGTGTCAGGGGGCCGCAGGTTTTTGGTTGTAATTTCCTTTCCACGCCCTGATTTGTTGGTTGCCTGGAGGCATGGTGGATCCCAGCCGAGGCGTCCTGGTTCAGGGTGCATCCCTTCGGCTTCATTGGAAACCTTTCAGGCTCAATCTGAAGGTCTTTTGTCAAACTCGGCGCCTCGCCTTCCTGAATCAATCCAGGGTCCCTTTGGGACGTGTTCAACTTTAGCTCGCTGGGACCCAGGGATATCTCCCCTTGACCAGCCCAGGGTATTCAGTGTTGCTCCGATCTAAAGGATATCGGAGTAGGACAAAATGCTTCCTTTCCTTGAGTGCAGTGGGGCAATCTTCCACCCTGCCAACGCTTTTATGTTGAGGTGAGCCTGAGCTGCTGTTGCCCAGGAAACGGACCTTTTGGGTGGCGGTGGCGGTGGCGGCGGCGCGTCAGCTTCGCAGGAGGCAAGCGCTGAGGTAATTTGGGCAGACGCGATGCCGGACCGTATAGAGAAACGCCTTTCACATGCCATTTGATTGTAGAGAAGTGGAGTGTTGAGCCACACTATCAAACACTTGGCGATCATTTAACAATCTGCAGCGCGCACCAGCGATTTCTCGAAGGTTGATCTTCTTGGTGAAGCTAGTACGTCGACACCAAGCGCATCCGCACCCACTACATCAGCGGATTTGCTGGGTGGAATGGACAGGCGCGAATCGGACTTGGACGGATCCGCTTCCTTGTGACTTGTGCTTTGTAAATGCACCTGGCTAATTGGGCCAATCTCAGACGCTACCTTCAGAATCCGCTAGTTGCACGAGAACCAACCTGTTTGGCAGAATCCTGAATATGACAGGTTAGTTACTTCTGAGGCTGAGACATTACTTGCTGACTGACCCTGCTTTTGTGCCAGTCAACGGCTTCCAGCACATGCCGCAGCCTTGGTCTCTGAACCGCGACTGGGTCGATCGGCCCACCAGGTTTTTGGTTTCCAGGCGGTTCCAGGTCCCTTGCGTCCGAGGATGTGCTGGATCTGCATTCTGGCCCGCATGCCCCAGGCTGGCGGTGTTTCCGAGTGCGGCAGGATGCAGATGGATCCTGATCCTTCGCCACCGGACCAAAAGCCAGTCACGCTCGGTGGAAGTGCATACTCCCCCTCCGAAACAATAGGGAACACCTCAAAAACAACCCAACAAAGCAGGGATGGCTCCACACATGAGCCCGATTTCTCGGGTTCATCGCCGCAGTATTTCCGCAGGCTTCAGCTCTCTCCTTGGTATCTCCTTGGATGTGGAGCCGGCATCGCCCGCACCGGTGGCGCCTGCACCTGCTAAGACAGGCGCGGGTGATACCGGTCTTTGTGACAAAGCTGGGCCGGAGGCTCACTTTGGATTACGGTACAGATGTGGTCCCTTCAATGGCTTCTTTCTAGAGAGGGATTAAGATTGACCCTCCATTTGAACGACCCAGAAAGCACTACTGGTATCTATTGTCAATTGGAGAGGACAAGAAGGGCCCACCCAATTGTCCCATGTGCAAGCAAGTTGTTCTGTCCCGGCTCATGTGTACCCTTCTGGCTGCGTGTCAAAAGGAATTCTTCGAGCATGCTGAGTTCATTGGTATCATCAACCACTGACAAAAAAGCTGACATTGCCATGCAAGTAGCGGAGTGTTTTTCCATGGGTCTCATAGGGGTCTACTTGTCCATGCCTCAATCTGTAGGATTTCTTTCCTCGTACTTGGCCTGGTAAACTCATTGGCAACCGCTATGATGTGATGCAAAACGCTGCGACTTGGGTGAGCAGGTACCAAGCGTGATGCCCCAGTCAAGCGCAAGCTGGGGTCTTTTGTGGATTTTTCAGGGTGCACCAGAGCAGCTCAGCAATTTGAGAATATCTTAATTATCTGTATGCAAGTCTATCAGGCCGTCATGGTCTTGAGGTTTGCTGGTTTCCCGGCACCTGCTTGTGTCAGGCAGCAGCGCGCCGGGCACCTTGGGTGCCGGGGCGGTGCTTCCGAAGGAGTGCGAAGTCGGAGCTCTGGAACCGTTTCGGGGGTCTTTTTAAGCCCTTCGGTTTTCCCTGTAAAAGCAAATAGAAATGGAGCCCCCCCAAGAAAGACCCATTTGGGTCACTGGCGGAGAACCTGTTTGAGGGTACTTTGCCTGTCGCAACCTTGCACGGACTCAGGTGTAACAAGTTAGCCACGCGTCAGCGCACGTAGGAGGTGTATGTACACGGGGTAGTCTAACCTTTCACCATAGCACTATGGCGCAATTGAAGGCCGGCCAGCGGAACGAGGAGATCGGATGCAGCACCTCAATTCGGGGTAAAGCATGTCAGCATGTCCTCTTTCAAGGCTAGAGGCTTGCATTGTCCTGTTCCAGCGCCAGGGTCCCTGCCGGCTTTTGGATGTTTCCTCTCGAGTTTCCCTACCTTACATTACCCGTCCAATCGGGTCATTGGGGGGCAACCTGTGCAGGACAGCGAGAAGGAAGACATCTTCGGTTTTGTTGGCGCGGAGATGTTCAAGGTTGGACGGCTAGTCACAAACAGAACCCTACCAGTCGATCTTGGGAAGAGTCTTATTTGTTTCTGCTGGTGCTGGCTTCATGGGACTCGCCGCGGGCGGCTAATTTTGTGGAACCCCCCAAGGCCTTCCTAAATTAGAGAAGCCAGGGGAGCACACATGCCAGGCCAACAAAAAATGATGCTCCAAGTACCTTGCGGCTACCCAGATCGCAACGTGTTCCTTAAAATGAGAAATGTTCTAAATAATACACTACATTATGTCTGTAATATATTTAAACACAACTATATGAACAATAATAATAATAATAATAAAAATAATAATAATAATAATAGTAATAATAATAATATACATATATATATATATGTATTGCTTTTTCCCCTTGGAGTCTTCAGGCTTGAAGGTAATATGTTTTAATTATAAAATTGAATATAAAATGGTTGGTTGTGAAAATATTGCAAACTCATGGTGGTTTGCTGATTTGATTTGAAACATTGAATTGTATTTAACTTTATGATTTTATATAGTTTTTTTTGTTTTTTTTTTAATATATATATATATATATATATGATGTGTTTATGAATATCTATTAAGTATAATATTGTAAAATTTAATGAATATTTAAACTATGGTAAGATTGTATTAATATTATATAGATAATAGTTATTATATATTATTAATATTTGAATAATGTATATAGTTGTTATGAGTGCGGACTCGGGGTCGCATTTCTCGTGCACCGCGGAGCCGCTGCAGCGGTACCCGGCCGAATCGTCGTGCTTGCGGCGAGAGGCTGTGCCCGTCCCGGTCCTTTTTCCGCGGCGCAAGCTCCTGCCTCTTCGCACGGCCCGGAAGTCCCCGAAATTTTGCCGAAATGTGGGGCGGCGGCATAACCCGGCCAAATTTTGCCGAATTTGGGTCGCTTCCGGCGACTCGGCTCTTTGGTTTCCGGACGTAACCCCCGCAAATTTCTCCAGAATTTGGCGGCTGTCCGAAAACCATAACGGGCCAAATCTTCGAGAAATTTTGATTTTCTCGAAAATTTCGGGCTTTGCCCTTTTTCCCTCTTTCCTTTTTTCCCTCTTTCCATCTTTCCTTTTTTCCCTCTTTCCCTCTTTCCCTCTGTCTCTCTGTCTCTCTGTCTCTCTGTCTCTCTGTCTCTCTGTCTCTGTGCCTCTCTGTATTTCTGTCTCTGTGCCTCTCTGTCTCTCTGTCTCTTTGTCTCTCTGTCTCTTTGTCTCTTTGTCTGTCTGTTTGTCTGTCTGTCTGTTTGTCTGTGTTTCTGTCTGTCTGCCTGTTTCTGTTTGTCTGTGTGTTTGTGTCTGTCTGTCTGTTTGGTCTGTGTGTGTGTGTGTGTGCGTTTGTGTCTGTGTGTCTGTGTATTTGTGTATTTGTGTTTGTGTGTCTGTCTCTGTGTGTTTGTCTTTGTGTGTTGGTCTTTGTGTGTTTGTCTTTGTGTTTGTGTGTTTGTGTTTGTGTGTTTGTGTGTTTGTGTTTGTGTGTTTGTGTGTTTGTGTTTGTTTGTTTGTGTGTTTGTTTATGATTGTTTGTTTATTGTTGTTTTTTGTTATTGATTATTTATTATTGATTATTTATTATTGATTATATAATAATATATTTTTATTATTATGTATTATATTATATGATAATTATTATTTGATTGTTATTGTGTGTTATATTATTTGGTTATTATTATATATTGTGTTATTGATTAGTTAATATTATATAATAATGCATTATATAAAATTATAGTTGGTTTAAAAGGAAAGAATAGATAAATTATAATTATTATATATCTTATTATATAATAATTATGTGTTTTATTATTTTTGGATAGCTCAAATAATATTATTATTTATTTTATGTTTTTATTTTATGGAATGAAATTGAGAAATATATTTGTTATATTTATATTTATTTGTTTATTTTTGGATTATTTTGTCGAACAATCCGGATATTTTGGTAAATTGGTCTGGATTGCCGTGGAAGATGCGATAATTTTATATATTTTATGATTTATTTATTTAAATTGTTCCGGGTTACCCCGGCTATAATCCGAAAGACGAATTTTTCGATAATTGCATTCTATGTTTTTTGTTTTTCCCCCGAAATATTTCGGGAAAACAATTCCCGAAATAATCGGAATATTAATTTTCCCAAAATATCTAAATTATTTCGGAAATTAATCCTTATAAAATATAGAGCCATTATATATTTCGGAAAAATGGTCCGGGTTTCGAACGAAACCGGCTTATTTATAATTATGAAATTTTGGCCTACTTCCCGATAGTTTGGCGATGCGAGAAGTTGTGAGCCGTTTCCGATTGTTGCGAGCAGTGGTGTTGTTTTTCCAATCTTTTAGGCGAATAATTCGGTTTTGTTTGCGCCCAGCATGAGTTCTGGCTAATCGCGTTTTCGCTTATATTTGCAATAATTGCATATAGATGGATTTTTTGAGGCTAATAATCCGCGGTTCCGTTCTTTCCTTGCTTAGATAACCGCCTTTCACCAACTCTTTAGCTTGATTTTATCGCGACCGGCCCGGCCCTCAATATATCTGGCGACTTATATTTGGAAAACGGCATATTCTTCGTATATAAAGAATATATACATTTTGATATATATTATATAATAAAATATATTAGTGCCTGAATTACAAAAAAAAATGTCGACGCGGGCTCTATAGGATTTACTCTGTTCTTGACACGCCCACCACGGCCTGGACCTTGGCCCCTGAGAGTTCGGCTCATGCGATGCTTTGGGAAGAATACATCGTAAGATTGTGTAATGCTTGAGTCTCGGTTTGTGGTGTATTTTTAACGAATTGGAATATATTGGAATCTTTATTATGATTATTTTCCTTTTTTTGGCGCCCGCTTTAATTGTTTAGGGATTAAATACCTAGATTATATTAAAATTAAATAGGAAATTATTTCCTAATTTCCAAAATATCAATTCAAAATTCCAATCCAAACCAATAATTGGGAGATCGTGCCACGCGCTTTCCAATAAGTGAATATTATTTCTCTATTTTCCAATAATTGTGTATTATATCTCTATGTCCATACTAATTTTCGGTATAATTTTATCGGGCCATCCTCAGCGATGCAAGCCTCTTTTTCCAAATATAACAAAACGACCAATCCGGCACTCAATATATCTCGCGGCCTATACTTGGAAAACGACATATTTTTTCGCATACGAATAATTTTAGAATTATTTTAATATATATAATAAAATATATTAGTGCCAAAATTGCCCAAAAACATCTTAATAACATAGGTTTTATAAGATTTATTCTGTTCTTGGCACATCCACCACGGCCTAGACCTTAGTCCCTAAGAGCTCGATTCATACGATATTCCATCAAATTTTCCAAATATTATTTCACCGCTAACCAAGCATCTTCGCAAATCCGTATCAAACACAAAAAACGCCGGCGGAGAAAATAGAGAGAAAAACGAGGGAAGTAAACAAGTAAACAAGAAAATTAGTAAAAACAATCAGAAACAAAAAGGAAAATAAAACGAAAAGAAGTAAGCGAAATTTAAAAAGGAGAGATACGGTATATAGCAGCAAAAACAAACATAGATAAATAACAAACTACAAACAGAAACATATATAAATAAATATTATCAAATAAATAAACACAGACTACGGAAATATACAAAGAGACACAAAAAGACGCCAAAAAATAAAGACGAACGACAAACACGAACACGTAGAGACAAACAGAAACAAACCGAGACAATCCGAGAGACAGAGAAAAACAGACAAACAGATACAGACAAAGAGGCGCAAGCACCAAAAAGAAACAGATTAGGATACTACACAGAGATACACAAAAATAGACAGAGAAAAACAGAGATTACGAAACAAATAAATACGAATACACGGAAACAGACTGAGAGACACAGAGAAAGGCAAAGATGCGGAAACACCCGATACGAAATTTTCGAGAAATTTCGACTCGGACAGGTCCCTAAATTTCCCCGAAATTTAGCCCGTTAATTTTTCGGAAAGCCATCAAAATCGGAAGAAATTTGCGGGGGTAACGTCCGGAAATCAAAGAGCCGCATCGCCGGAAGCGATCCAAAATTCGGGCAAAATTTCGGGGCCTTCCGGGCCGCACGAAGAGGCGGGAGCTTGTGCCACGGAGAAAAGACAGGCACAAGCATAGCCACTCGCCGCAAGCACTACGATTCGGCCGGAATACCGCTACAACGACTTACCGGTACACGAGAAATACGACCTCGAAGCCGTACCGATTTATTAAAAATGTTAATTTATTAATAAAACATATAATAGTATAGAATTTATTCAATTATATAAAACCAAATATATAATAAATTAATTTAATTTTATATTCTAACCCATTAATTATATTACAGAATACAAGAATTATATTATAATTAAAATTATTTAAATTACATTTCCAATTTAGATCAAATATCTAAATACATATATTAATATTGTTTCATTCAAATTATAATCCTTTATATATTTCTAATAATATATTTAATAATATATATAATTATATTATATATATATATATATTAGAGAAAATCCATTATTTCCAATAACAATTCATAGTAATGCTAAGCAATAAGACCAAGCAGCAAGACGAGGCAAGAAAAAGCAAGCAAACACAGGCAAAGATAAACAAAGGCAGGCAAAAATAGGCAGAGGTAAGTAGAGGCAAATAAAGGCAGACAAAGACAAATAGAGATAAACAAGGCAAACAAGAAAGACAGAAATAAGTAGAGGTATGTAGAGGTAGACAAAAGCAAGTAAAGGTTAATAGAAGTAAGCAGAAATAGGTAGGCAGAAATAGGCAAAGATAGATAATGGTATATAGAGGTAAGCCAGCAGAATTAAGTAGAGATCAACAAAAATACGTAAATAAAGGCAAGTAAATAAAGGCAAAACAAATAGAAGCAAACAAGCCGGTAAAAACAGAAGTAAACAAAAAACATATAAGTAATCAGAAATAAACGAATAAATAAACAAAAATATGCAAAAACAACAAGTAAAAATAAATAAAAATAAACAAAAATAATTATAGATAAACAAATAAAAGCAAATCAAGGTAGGCAGAAATAAATAGAAATAAACAGAGGTAAATAGAGGCAGACAAAGGCAAGCAAAGCCAAACAAAAACAAATCAACACAAAAACATAAATATATAAAGCAAGCAAAAGCAAACAAAAACAAATCAACAAAAACAAATCAATTAAAGGACCGGATAACCCCACAAATCTATGTTTATTGAAGTATACGACACTTATATCTGCCGAGCAGCGAATAATCCCAAATCCGAGATATGTAAAAACCTTCATATGCAAAACCTTCATGCAATCAGCTATATTAAAAACTCTCACTCTAGCAAATCAATAAGTCGCATTGGCATCGCCAATGTTATATATCAATAGCATATGTTTAACATATAATTTTATCTACCAGTCTCGCCCCATACATCCTACGCTATAAAGTGCTAAATACTTCAAGACAAAAGCCTTCCAAGAGCGGAACCCCATTTCTACGGGCTTCTTTGCATTACAACTGGTTCTATAAGCATATATAGGTCGTTCGCGCCACCGCAGATGCAAGCAACTTCACAAATCATCCACGCATCCGAATCTTTCGATTGGGGTGTCCTAAAATGCGGCTCGCTAATATGGTCTAGCACGGCTGTAGATGCTGCCATTTAAACAGCTGCCAAATGCTGCCCCTACCAAGCAAACACATGCTCAGATATGCAGAATGCTGCGCCTGCCACGATTTCGGCAATGGCATCTCCAAAGTGCTGCGTCTGCCATAATTTCGCGAGTCCCGAGCCGCGCGCGCAACAACATCCCAGCCCTCTAGACAGCTACCAAATGCTGCCCCTACCGCGTAAACACATACTCAGATGCACAGAACGCTACGACTTCGGCAATGGCATCTCCAAAGTGCTACGCCTGCCACGATTTCGCGAGCCCCGAGCCGCGCGCGCGACAACATCCCAGCCCTTTAGACAGCTGCCATATGCTGCCCCTACCACGCAAATACACACTCAGATGCACAGAATGCTGCGCCTACCACGACTTCGGCAATGGCATCTTCAAAGTTCTGCGGCTGCCACGACTTCGCGAGCCCGAGCCGCGCACGCGACAACATCCCAGCCCTTTAGACAGCTGCCAAATGCTGCCCCTACCACACAAACACACACTCAGATGCACAGAATACTGCGCCTACCACGATTTCGGCAATGGCATTTCCAAAATGCTACGTTTACCACGATTTCGCGAGCCCCGAGCCGCGCTCGGCAATGGCATCTCCAAAATGCTGCGCCTGTCACGATTTCGCGAGCCCCGAGCCGCCGCGCGACAACATCCCAGCCCTTTACACAACTGCCAAATGCTGCCCCTGCTATGCAAACACACACTCAGATGTACAGAATGCTGCGCCTGCCACGACTTCGGCAATGGCATCTCCAAAGTGCTACGCCTGCCACGATTTCACGAGTCCCGAGCGAGCCGCGCGCGCGACAACATCCCAGCCCTTTAGACAGCTGCCAAATGCTGCTCCTGCCACGCAAACACACACTCAGATACACAGAATATTGCGCCTGCCACGACTTCGGCAATGGCATCTCCAAAGTGCTACGCCTGCCACCTTTTGCGCGCGACAACATCCCAGCCCTTTAGACAGCTGCCAAATACTGCCCCTGCCACGCAAACACACACTCAGATGCACAGAATGCTGCGCCTGCCACGACTTCGGCAATGGCATCTTCAAAGTTCTGCGGCTGCCACGATTTCGCGAGCCCCGAGCCGCGCGCGCGACATCATCCCAACCCTTTAGACAGCTGGCCAATGCTGCCCCTGCCACGCAAACACACACTCAAATGCACAGAATGCTGCGCCTGCCACGACTTCGGCAATACAACACGACCCCAATCCTTTAAACAGCTCCCAAATGCTGCCCCTGTGAGTGAGTGAGTGAGTGAGTGTGAGTGTGAGTGAGTATGTGTGAGTGAGTGTGTATAAGTAAGTATGTGTGAGTGAGTGTGAGACAGTAAGTGTGAATGAGTAAGCGGCGGGGGCGGCGGGGGCGGCGGACGGCAAGGCCGGACAGCGGACAGCGGGTGCGGAGCGGTAAAAGTAAAAATCCCATACAAAGATATAGGGAACAAAAACATAGAAATAAATAATAATAAACAAATATATCAAGAATTAAAATAACAAAAATAAATAAAACCAACCATAACAATATTTAAACAAAAACAAACATATAAATAAAAACACATATATAAAAATAAGCACACAATACCAATCAATCTTGCAAAAAACAAACAACAACATATAAACAAAACTAAATAAACAATAATATTAATAAATAATAAAAAAAAATAAATATAATTATATAAAAAAACAAAACCACAAACAAACAATATCAAAAAGAAAAATACAAAATATATAACATCAAACAAATAACAAAAACAAACAAAACAAAACAAAAAACAAATACAAACAAACCCAAATAAAAATAAACAAAAAACGAAACCAAGACAAAAGACAAATAAAGCCAAACAAAACAAACAATACATAATAAATAAATAAAGAAAACAAATAAATACAAACAAAATAAACAATTAAACAAACAACTACAAATAAACACAAACAAAAATAGACAACAACAAAAACACAAACAAATACAGACAAAGACAAACAAAGACAAATAAACAAAGACAAACAAAAATAAACAAAGACAGAAACAAACAAACAAATAGAAACACACAGACAAACAGACAAACAGACAGACAAAAACAAACAGACAGACAAACAAAAACAAACAGACAGACACAAACAAACAAACAAACAGACAGAAACAAACAGACAGAAAAGCAGACAGACAGACAAGCAGAGAGACAAAGAGACAGAGAGACAAAGAGAGACAGAAAGAGACAAAGACACAGAAGAACACAAAGAGACAGAGACAAAGAGACACAGAGACACAGAAGGACACAAAGACGCACAAAAACACAGAGAGGCAGAGGGACAGAGAGAGATAGAGGGAGAGACAGACAGAGAGACAGAGAGACAAAGAGGCAAAGAGACAAAGAGGCAAAGAGACAAAGAGACGAAGAGACAGAGCAACAGAGAGAAAAAAAGAAAGAAAGAAAGAAAGAAAGAAAGAAATAAAGAAAGAAAGAAAGAAAGAAAGAAAGAAACAAAGAAACAAAGAAACAAAGAAACAAAGAAACAAAGAAACAATCAAGAAAAACAGAAAGAAATAAAGAAAGACAGAAAGAACTAAAAAAAAGAGAGAAGATCTGAGAGCCGGGTGGCCGGAAGCTACCCAAAATTTAAAAAAAATGGCCAGGCTATGCCGCGAGAACTCTGAGCGAAGATCTGAAGAACCCCCCTTGCCGCAAGCACGGCGGCACGACGATTCGGCCGGAGTGCCGCGCGAAATGCGACCCCGAGGGGCCGCCTGCGCGGCGGCATGGCAAAGAAAGCCGAGCGAGGAGAGGTATTGGAGCCTGCGAGCACGGCAGTCCAGGCAAGGGCATGCGACAAAGCTGAGAGCCAAACAGCAGAAAAGCGAGAGTATGACAAGAACAGCCGGGTTTCAGCAGACCTGGGAACGAAGCCCCATGCGCATGGACCCCCGGGCGTCGCGAAGCGTAGCCAAGGTGCTCGCGACCTGAGCTGGATGCAAATCGACTGGATGTAAACACCACGCGCCCGGCATGAAATTTTCCGGAAATTTCGCCTCGGACAAGTCCCCAAATTTCCCGAATATTTGGCCGGAAGGCCGCCAAATTGTGAAGAAATTTGCGGGGGTTACGTCCGGAGATCTGAGAGCCGGGTCGCCGGAAGCGACCCCAAATTCGGGAAAATTTGGCCGGGTTATGCTGCGAGAGCTCTGAGCGAAGATCCGCAGAACCCCCCCAAATTTCGGCAAAATTTTGGGGACTTCCGGGCCGCGCGAAGAGGCAGGAGCTTGCGCCGTGGAGAAAGGACCGGGACGAACACAGCCGCTCGCCGCAAGCGCGACGATTCGGCCGGGGTACCGCTGCAGCGGCTCCGCGGTGCATGGGAAATGCGACCCCGAGGCCGCACCGGTTTATAGGAGAATAATCAAATATCAATTATAATTTCGAATTTTAATTACTAAAATATTTCCAATTAAATAAAATCGATAATACTAAATCGTTCTGTTTCAATATTTCAATCATACCAAACAATAAACCTTCCAACACTAATTCCTTTTAACCTCAAAAGCTATGATTCCAGAAATCTGAAAACAATGGTCGGCCGGAAACAACAAATGTTATAGTTTGCTTTAAAAAAGAAATTCTCGACAAGCTACTCCCCTTCAA
Organism: Effrenium voratum; assembly: GCA_963377175.1. NCBI lineage: Eukaryota > Dinophyceae > Suessiales > Symbiodiniaceae > Effrenium > Effrenium voratum. The sequence goes on along the minus strand of CAUJNA010003604.1, from coordinate 217,472 downwards.
GTCCTGGTCCGGCCCCAGAATAGCACAAAACCCCCTCTCTAACCCTAAAAAAATGGAATGTTCTTTTACTTTCAAATTATAGTCCTATTGGCCCAGCAGGGGTCCACATAGGAAAGGACCGGAAGGACTGGCCAGGTCCAAACTAATCCCAGTGGACCAGGGGGACCCTCCAAAATCCGGTTGAGGGGCTGGGGAGGTTTATCAATCATGTTCCCCCATTATGTATACATATATATATATATATATACATACTTATGTAGATGTTCACGTTTTGAATCGTCAAGTGACTGTAAGTTAGCAATGACCTGGCCCCGGGCATATGCAGGACAATGTCCATACGTGCAATCTGAAGAACGTACTAGTGTTCATTCACAATCTCAGTATGAGATGCTAGTCCTCTTGGAGAAGAGAACCTACGTAATGTCTGCTCATGTTTCATGTCCACAGCGGGGATGGCAATGCTGGAGCAGTGTCTGATCAGGTTGGGTCATTGCACGCGTATGAATCCTCTGCCATTCGTGGGCCTCCCGCAACTCAATGAAAAGATAGACAGAGAAACAAACACACACACAGACGTAAAACCCCCTCGTAGGTGGAAAGCTATGGGGAGGGGGTGCGGGGCAGGTGCCAATCCGGAAAGTTCACAGATTTTCTGAGAAGGTTGTGTGGAATCTCTTTGGACCTTTCCTGAGGAATACAGTTGTTCCGCAAGCAAGGGCACGATTGTGTTAACTTAACCGGGTGCCAGCATGAGCGAACATGCACATACGCCAACTTTGAACTTTGTATGCCTGTATATACCTGTAATGACGCATTACAAGGGACATCCTTGAAAGGGAAGATTGGGTGGTTCTCAAAATCGGGGCGTCGGACTGCAAATCCGGCGTCGGACCTGTGCTGGCAGGAAGAATGGGGGGGGGGGCGGGGGGCTGCATCAAAACTGAGGACCCTGTCAAGAAAAAAGGAAACCAGCAGGGAAACCAGGACAAAACGGGAACGCCAGTGAAATAAAAAGGGGTGTGATGTGCTCCATGTGAGTTGGGGTCCCTCCAAAACGGCCGTTTTTCCACGTTCGGTGTTCTTGCTTGCTTCCTTCTCACAAAAAAAAAAACATCAAACCAAAAAGACGACCCCCCCCACCCCCAGTCACATCCGTTCGTCCGGAAATGCGTTCTCCGCGCATCGGCTCGGCTCTGGCCTCCTTGGCCTGCCGCCTCACCTCAACGAACGCTGTGCCCGGCCCATGGCCCGACCATGGGTGGTAAAACCAGAAAGCCGCTTTCTGTTGAAAGGTTGCCAACGTGAAGCCCATCGTTTTGTTTGGTTTCGGTGAAAAGGCCTTTCTTGCTCTTTTGAAAGGACTCAATCATGAAGCCTAACGTTTGGAACTTTGTTGTTTCACATGGCAGAGCTGACATTGAGCCCACGAGTAGACTCCTTTTAGAGGAAAGTGGATCTCCAGTGACCACAGTCAGGTTTCATAGTTGTTTGGTGGGTTGGTTGAAAGGTTAATTAGAGGGACACCACCAATTTCAGGGGCTCCCATATTTTGAGGCAGACCCATGCAACCCGTATCAATTATAGAGGTGAGGCACATGGGCGCGCGCGCGCGCGCGCCTCGGGCACTTTGTCGCCAAGGCAGGCGGCCACGTTGCCCACAAAGGGCCTGAGACGGCACCATCACATGGCTTTGGGGGACACGTGCCACACATCTAGGCGACGTAAACCGGAACAAAAAGAAGAAGAAAAAAAAACAGGTAGCCGCCCCCTACAGTCTCCTTGTGGAAAAAGTGGAACATGTTGGGCTAGTTAGTTTGCACCAAGCATGGCCAACCGCTACACGTGCGTGGTTCCCAACACCAAACAGGTCCGTGGGAGGAACAGCACCATGAAAACATGTGCAAAGCATCCATGGAAGCACCCTGCCTCAGCATGGGGACACACACACACACACGCAATTGATGCACGAAATCCATTTCGCGGACCAGCTGGTGGTTTGTCCCAGTCTTAGTATGGTTTATATAATCCATCCCAACTCGCGTGAAGTGGATTTTGTCTTATAGGTTGCAAACAACCTGAAAGTGCTTCACGATTTAGCTTGCCACTCACTTGCTGCTGTCAGCTCTCTGGTCCGAGGCGTCAGCAATGCAGCCTCTCCGACTTTGCCGAGTGCCTCTGGCTGCACAAAGTCTAACTCTCGGGGAAAGCAAGGGTTTTCTCAGCTCTCTCAGCGGAAACTAAGGCTGTTGAGGGCAGGCAGGCAAGCAGGCAGGCAGGCAGGCAGGCGGGCAGGCGGGCAGGCAGGCAAGCAAGCACGGACACAACAGCATGCTCAGTTTCAACTGCTAACTAGAAATCACCGGTCACAGCAAGCGCACAATGAGTCATGAGTGGAACAACCGGACTTCCTTCAAGTCAGTCCCAGGATGCTAACGCTAAAATCGTCCAGCGGTCAAAGTCCGACCCTCGTGCAGCACATCCCATCAAAGCAGCCCGCCTGCATTGCGTTGCAACGCACATACCTGGTGAGGCAGTTCAAGTCATAAGAGCCACACTCATCCACTTGGGCAGGCCTTCGATTTCCCACGTGTCAAGATTCAATTCAGGCACAAAGTCAATTCTGCAAACACCAATCCTGAAACTCAATTACCCACCCAAATAGATCAAGGCAGGAACACAAGACTGCAAAAGCTGCTGCCTTCAGCCTCCATTCCCAACATAGCTGCACTCCAAAAGCAAACGCAATGCTTTTGCTTTATCTGGCAGTTCAACGGAGTGGGTTGCCCGCTGGTATGCCATCAAGTCACCATTGAAAACTCAAGGCCTCGGCCTTTCACCAATTCAAAGTTCTGTGAAGAGGCCAACTTACGAAGATCACGGCCTGGACGCCCTTCTTGGAAAACCCGTCGTGAAAAAACCGGGCTCTACAACTCGTTGCGTTTTGGAACTGAAGCGATGGCAACCGAACTTCAGAAAAGCGGTCGACTCGGGACTCGGTGAGCGCGCCAGTCGTCGTCTTTTAGCGCTTTGGCCAAATCCCCCACGTAAGGCGCTGCCAGGTCCCCTGGCCGCGTGAGAATTGTTGCTTTTCGATTTGGGCCCTCACAAAGGTCGCCTCACAAAAACATACCCCCAAATAGGTGGCCCTCTCATTTGGTTGCCTTGAAGTTGCCTTCGTTTCTCGGAGGCCTCCATGTTTTATTGTTCCATGCCTCCCAAGTGCGAATGACACCTGCAAACAGAAGCCTCAAACACACCCAGCGACTCCTAGTAACCTGTATAGCTAGTAACTGGCCGTTGGCGACTGTTTTTTGGGGAACCAGGCTTGGCGGGACTCTTTTTCCGGGCCTCTTTTTCACGGTTCCGGGCCTATTTTTTACGGTTCCGGGCCCAATTTCACGGTTTCGGGCCCTTTTTTTGTGGTTCCTGGAACCAGCGCCAATATGGCAGGTAACCAAGCTGGCTTTGCACATGCAGGTAACTGGAAGCACTGGGACAAACTTTCCCACAGCTCAACTTCAGTTTACGTGGGTGATTCAATTCAGGCTCCAAAAGCCAAACGCCATGGAACAAACACAGCCCGGACGAGAACTGCTCGCGCCTAGCTCCAGCAAGGCCTGGGAGCCTGCGTGTCGCACCCGGAAATCCTGGAGCAGAGCAGATCCGAACGCACCGCGCGATCCGGGCGCGGCTCTTCGCTCTGAAGGGTTTCTATCAGAGACACACCCAAGTATCAATTGATGTTAAAACAACAATTCCAACTGCGACACGTCAACAGAGGAAAAGGATCACAATCACGAAGGTATTTTGGTGTGTTTTTTTTAGGGAAGCCAAGAGGAAAGCCAAAGCCATTTTGGGGGGTCCCTAAAAAGACACACCCATTTTGTTGTGACTAAGCAAATACATTCGCACACATCATCGTCCGGCCTCGTCGCTCATTGCGGCCACAAAATGCTTGGCCAGCTCAACCTAAGCCGGCGGCTTTGCTCCATGGACTGTCTGTCTAGAGACGTCGCGTTACCCAAAGCAGCAAATAAAACTGGCTGCTTGATTGTTTGGAGCAATCAACTCAGCACCGCACAAGAACAAGCTGTGGTCACACCATAGTCAAACGATCTCAACAAATCATCTCGAACATCTGAGCGGCACCCGTATGCCTTGGAATTCAAATACGGCCCATAAGGTGCCCTATGGTGCCCCTCTTCGGTAACCCTTGACTCGAGGTTGCACCACCTGCTTAATTCGATTGCTTGACAGGGCTTCATAGTCCGATCAGCCTTCCCCATATATTTATGCGCGTTTCTCAAAACAGGGGTCCCCAAACATGATTGGTATCCAGGAAGGATCCACCCAAGTAGAAAGGGCTTTTCCTTGGACCACCCTTTTTGGGTATAAAATCAGCCGGGCTCCCGCGCTGAAGCTTCACGGCCCCGTGCGCGCACCTTGCGGCTAGCGCTTGGCAGCCGATCACATGCGATTCCTGTGGCACTTTCCTTCGGCGCTTGATCCAAACGTTAGCTCACTGTGACTCACATGGCCATGGGTCAAAATCCAGTACCCCCAGTGAACATCCCAATCCCCACTAAAATCGACTAAAATGGGTGGTGCACCTACCCCAAAATGGTACCCTTGGTTTGACCCACAGCCGCATCTCTTGCACCTCTGGGGAATTCAGAAGCTAGGCTGCCGGCCACGTGCTTGTGCACAGCCGCTCGCGTCAACGGGTTCGGACTGGCGAGCCACAGCACGCCGCAAATGGTCAAACATACCACCCTTCATCGGCTGCTGGTTTTATGCAAGCACTCTTCTCCTACACAGGAATCTAGCACAAGTTGTCTCAGATGTACACGAGTCAGCCTGATATGCTTCTAGTAGATTCAGGAAATAGCAAGGCAAGAACGCCGTCTTAAGCCCTGGCAACAGGCTTCTTGAGTTACCTATTCAATTTGTGCGCTCTACGCTGGGCATTTGATCCCAAACAGCCATACCCGGCTTCCAACGCCCGCACTTACTGAAAAGATCGTCTCTACATGGCCCACAAAGGTCCACGATTCATTGTCTGTCACGTGGAAATTGAACCGGCCAATATTGCGAACATGTCGTGGCCAATGCCTCCTACGGATTCCTCAGGGCAGCCAAGAGCAGCCAATGCCTGTCTTTCTTCAACTCCATACTTGTTAGAAGAGTACTTGTCTGTGGACCACGTAGGCTTGGCCAAGCCAGACCAATGCGGAGGGTGTACGTGTATCAAAGCAGAGGTATGGTGCCATCAATGTTCCGCAGCGGTCTACACCAAGATGCGGTGAGATGATGTGTTGTATCTGTCTTTGTTTCATCTTGGACATTTTGGCAGCGATTGCATTATTGATTTGGCGTGGCCATGTTGCAGAAATATGAGGCTGCATCACAATCGTATGTGCAGAAGTGGGCAAAACATATCAATCATTCTTGGACAAGTTTCTTCAGGCTTTGCTGCAGGAAAGCCAACTTCCAAGAACAAATCATCATGCGCGCCGTGCGTTTGGTGCTTGGAAAACACGCTTGCCCTCACATTTGACAAATACTTCGAACACCTGAAAGGGATCACGGACCTACCTGAGCTCGTTCCCCCTCGCAACTCAGGTGAAGGATATGCTTTCCAACAAACTCGCAGGTGGGACTCGGTCAAGAAGTCCTCGATAGATCCAAAGTTGACCACCACCTGCCATCAATGGTGCTCCAACTTCGGTTGGGATGGGTTGGGTGGGTGGCTTGGGTGGCTTAGCAGGGTTGGGTGGGTCGGGTCAGTGGGTTGGGAGAGTTGGTCGCGTGCTTGCCTGATTTGGCGTTGCAAACACGGGGATCAAGCATACACACATGCCCAGGCCACTTGAATTTGCACATTACCCAGGGTGGGTGCATCGCCCATCTTCGTATGAGTCCTTTGCACTCTGCAAGGAGAGAATCTGCCACTGGTGCCATTCACGACTGCTTAGCATGCAATAAGTGAGCGCTAGCTTTCAGCTTGGCCAGCTGTGCATGTTCCGGTTGGCAGGGATGAGCAAGACCAATGAAATTGTCACAACATCATAGAGTTTGTCCTCTCGGGTATTTGGTAGTATGGTCCCCAAGAACACGCGCTGTCGCTTTTTCTTCTTCAATCACGCTGTCCAGCTCTTGCAGCATCATCTCGTAGATCCTCGGGGTGCAACGCAAACACCTTTACCAGTCGCTCAGCCGGGCGCATTGACTCTTAGGTTCACTTGCTGCAGCAGCACTTCACGTACACATCCAACTGCTTTGAATGTCCAGACTGATGCGGTGATTCCAAGCAATCCTGCCTGCCCGACCTGCGATTCGCCTTTTCAAAGCATTCAGCATACTGTGTCACCCGCATTCGGTGGACTCGAAAATAGTAGGCTCTTTGAACAATGCTGTCATGCCACGTTTCAGGCAACCCGGTCTTTCAGATATAATATAAGAGATCAGGTTGGAAGATAAGGAGACAATCTTAGATAACGGAGCAGACCAACCACCCCCATTCTTGCCGGCGTTGACACGCTGTATGGTGCAAACCGCATCTGGCATTGTGCCCCTCTTCTTGCTGAGTGACGGTGTCAATGTGAATTCACTGTTGGGTCAAATGGACAATGGATTTGCCAAGCTGTTCCAGTAATAGGAACCGTTTCGCTGGCCTTCAAGTTTAGACTGTTGGTTGAGCATCCCCGAAACAGGCTCCGCCCTGCTTTCGCGGGCCCAGTTGGTGAGTGTAAATTAACCCCTGCCACTGAAAGATGGATGGGGCAAACAATGGCAAAGCACCTGGACCTGTTTGGGTAGGCTCAAGCCTTCGCAACAATGACACCCTACCGCGCCTACCCTCACCCCCCCCAAAGTGCCCCCAGCCCGGGAGAAGCGCCGAACGCTTCGAGGCGCCGCTCGGGCAGCACCGAGCGTTTCACCGCCTCCCGCAGCGTCCACCTCGTTGCGTTGCGGCGGGTGACGTCCGCCCGGCACTGCAGCAGCGTGCGCAGCGCCTGGACGTTGCCTCGGTTTGAGGAGCAGCACTGCTAGCAAGAGGCAAGCCCTTTCGAGATCTGAATCTTTAGTGACTTTAGTGGAGCACCCTCATGGGCTGGACCTAGCGCTGGGATCCATCAAACCAAGCGCAAGGCTTCCCCAAAAGGAACATGATCGTTGGAGGGTGGAACTAGACGTCCGGGCGCCCTCGTGGCTGGTTGAGGGAAAACCACCCTTCAGGAACACGATGACCCTGCGTTCGCCACCATGAAACACATGCATTGTGCCCTGCCCGAAGCTTCAGACTTGCGCTCCTTCCGCAAAAGCACACTTCGACTCGGATGCCGATGCACAAAACGTGGTCAACCGCACCTCCGCTCAACTCTCAAAAGAATGGTTTTTGTCTTGACTCATGGACATACGTCAAGTCCGCGAAACCGGTTCGAGGACTCGCCTCGGTAGACCGCGCAATGCAGGGCTGTGCCCCCGTGGATGATGGAATAGTCGCGGCGAAGGGAGGCATCCCAGAAACTGAAACAGACGGGGCTCGGAGACCAAAACGCCGGGTTCATCTCTCTACAGCTACAGAAACACAGGCCTAACATCCGACACTCAGCAAGTCGCGGTTCTGAATTTTGTTTCCCCGCTTCATCTCGCGCAGGATTATTCCCTCGCCACTGACATCTGGAACGAAGCCTTGCTGGCTTGAAATTGGCTGTACCAAGCAGCACGTCTAAATAACTTGTTCCGATGCCGATAATTGCGATGCCACCGATTGTGCCCACCTGAAATGAGGGAACCACACGGGGACATTCCGCGAGCGAGCTCATATGTGCAAACAAACGTTGGGATGATCTCTCGCTTTGTGGCAAGTTCAAGAAAGCGACTCTACAAACGTGACTGGCAAACTGCTTGCCTGCGCACTTGCTGCCGTGCCTACTCAGGAACAAGTAGAAGCCAACCAACGTGCGCTTCTTCACAAAGCAGTGCGTGTCGACCTGGATACGAGAGACACTTCGAGTTGTGCCATGTGGGTGTGCCGCTACGCCTCATGCATTCAAAAAGCTCCTCACTTTGGTCCTGCGCACAATTTTTGGTTCATTGTGCCAGCTGACATGGAAACTCCCCCCCCTTCCCCCCCAATTCCTAGATCCTAGTGGCTTGGCAATTCATATCCCCTTTACCTTAGATAATCATTAGTATCGGAATGGGGGCGAGCTGTGACAACTCTCCCCACCGAAACCGAACAGATATGTCCAGTAAAGAAGCCGAGGTCGAAACAGGTGGCCTAGAGTACAACCCTCACAGATAACGTCACTGGGAAAGCCCTTTTCAGAGCAGCCTGCCACCCCTGGCCACATGCTCGTGAACGAATCAATGCTTTATAATTGCATGAGTATACAACATGGGACAGAGCAAAAGACAAAAGGCCCTCTTTCAACTAAGTACAGTACACACAACATTACACAACCACTCCTAGTCCAAAAAACAAGCGCCAGTGTCTCCTCCGGTACGCATCTACTACTCGCTCCCAAGCACCTCGGCGCAGCGCAATCCAAACAACAGCATGTTATCCTTTGCTCTGCCTGAGTGTTCGGCCAAAACCAGTTACCAGGGCCTGAATAATTTGAATTCTGTTGCATCATGATAGATTATGGTGGGCGTAAGCAACTGGACATTTCGCCCCCTTTTTTCCGTGGGGCCCCCGTAGCCCCTTTACCGGCCTCTAGGCCCTCCTCCATGAGCCGCTGGATGGATCGGCAGGTCATGTCGCTCTCCGCGGCTGCGCAATGCATCAGCCCGATGCCAGCCCAGCTGCAGTGCGCGTCCGCCTTCTTGTCCTCAGAGCAGCCCAGCTCCCCAGCCACCGCCCGTCTTGTGAAGCCCAAGCTGCAAGCAAATCAACTGGCGGCTTCTCGATGGGTCAAGAGACCAAGTTTGTACTACCTTAGCGCTTTCGGAAAGTCGCAACTACGCGCGACTGGCTTCACCGAAGCCAAAACTTCTAGCGACCCACAGGGAGCCAACCAGCCAACCGAGACCGATGCGACGATGCGACCGCTAGCCAACACATCCGAGAAGCCAGAAGAAGATCCAACAAGTCGGGGTGGTTGGAACCCACCGCGATGAAGATGGGCGTCATGGAGATGTCATCCTCAATGTGCAATGCTCAAGAAGGTCGCAAGAGCAAACGTGTATCTTCCAGCGTCAAGCTGCTGCAGCGATTACACCCACTTTTGTTTGGCTCTACCAAGATGGTTTGCAAGATCTATCTTGGCCTTGCTACCTCAACAATTCTTGGAGTAGAACCACGAATTGCTTCTATGAACATGGAAGCCAAAGGAGGGTCCCCCCAAAGGAGTCCCCCCTCTACAATTTCTGATGTCTTGGGTTGCATGTCAATCTGGGGGGGTTTGGGCGTGGCCGTCCTTGGCATTCACATCTGCGGCCAGCTCAAGCAGCGTCCTAGCCCATCTGCGAGCGGCGTCAAAACCGTGTCCGTGATTCCCCGAAGTATTCTTCTCGGTGAATCTATGGGCCGCCCCATACATGGCGTCTTTTTTCTGGGGAACCCTTTTTTGGGATGGCTTTAAAGGGAAACCAAACGAAAAACCATGCTGGGGGTCCCCTAAAAGTAGACACACCCAAGGGATGTTTTATGCCAAGTTGGAGACATGAACAAATGGCATTTGATATCAAGCTCTTTGCTCAACCAGCAACAAGCAAGTCCCCAACATCTGTTGTGGCGGCCTCCGACTTTGGCCGGATTCCACTAGCATCTAGTTTTGAACAAGCACATTAGCTTCGAATCAAAGCAATAGAGTCATCATGGTTGTCTTTTTCAGTCGTTTTTCTCCCACATCATACAATAGCATCCAGTCCACCATCATCGTTGCACCTGGAGTGGGATTCTGCAACGGCAACTCTGCGGCAGGGCGAATATAACAAAGACATGTGGCTTGGAAAATGCACCTGCGGCACACAGAGCCAGCTTCAAAGATCCAATACTACGCATACAACATCAGTAATATGTGAACCCTTCGCGTGATACCATGAACGTGTTAATCCTCAAACTCTGCCTACCATTTGTGGCAGCCAAGTTCCAGAACAATGCATTCCTAGCATGAAAATGAAAGCTGCGCACTCCAGAAGCCATCACTCCGCAAAGGCTTTCTGCAGCTCGGCGCTGTCAGGGCTTGTCTCGTTTGATGCGATTTTTCTCACCGAATTTTGGGAATGCTGCGTTGTTCAAAAACGCCGAATCCTAATGCGCAAGCCGAAGTGGAACGCCATTACAACAAGTGAAACTGCTACCAGCACCCTGGCATGTGGAAGGATCGATGTTGACATGGGATCTGCAACCACAAAAGCAGCAACAGAAAGCGCTCAGAGTTTTGAGCCTCTCCTGCAAGCCTGCTCGTTGCCCATCTGGCAGCTCAGCATCAGCGGTGTCAAAGCACCCTCGTCGCCCTGATCCACCTGCGAGGCAAGGGGGCCTATAGGGCTTCTGGAAACTGCCAGTGAATCCTGCCAGGGGTCATTATTCTCTCCCACATTGGTGACTCAGGTCGACGTTTAAAATTTAAACACCATGTCAGCCCGGGTTGCCCATTCTTTAAAACAAACTGATCAAAGGCCTGAAGTCTGAATCATTCGACCTTCATGAATCACTCCCCGGGCTTCAAAACAGGCACTGGCATGTGTGGAAACCACCGGCCAAAGATTGCAGTCAAGTGCTGAATGCACTGTTGCGACTTGAGACCAGAACCCTGCTTTCCCACCTGACAAGTCATCAACAAAAAACCAGAATGCCCTCCAGTATTCTGAGACCGGAAAGAACTATAGAGCTTGACCTGGAGGGACCGCCTGTCAGGCTGTCAGAAACCTTGCGGTTCAACAGCTGTCACAGGCCTCAGCACGGAAACACAAAGCACTCCTGGTTTCAGCTGCACAAGTTCCGTGCTACGGGACGTTCCTTTGCCGGAATTGCCCATTGAAAGCAATTCCAACCACTAATCCTTCACTTTGTGTGGAGGGCTCTTGGTACCATAGAAGCGGGACAATCCCCTTACCGTCCTGGTGACCACAAGAAATTGTGCCGCATTCTTGAGCCATGAAGAAACTCCTGCACCACTCAATCCCTTCTTACAACATCCGCGTCCTCATGGTCTGTCCAATTGTTTCCAGGCCCCACGGTGGTGCACGGATGTTCATCCCATTCCGTAGATTGTGACCATGCTTCTACATTTACCGATGCCTGCTGTCCCGCTTGTAACCATGGGCGCTTAGTAGGAAAAAGATCCGAGTAGACTTCTTTGGGTCTAGTGGAACCGATGTTCTCTTTCGTAACCCGCTTGAAACAAACAGAACCGAAACAGCAATGTAGGAAAAAAAAAACATCTAGTAGGACCAAATCTGTTCCTTTTGTTTTGTTTTTGTTTGGGGGGACCTACTTACAAGTGAACCCAGAAAAACAACTTCTACTAAAACCACTTGTCAAGGACCTCATCATCAAGCGCCTGCGCGCGGTGGTGCACCAAAGCCTCGGCCACATCGGCGCAGTCCGAGAAGGCAGCCCACACCTAGGGGCGGCGAAAGGTGTTCGTTGGTTGGTTCAAAGAGTCGTTAGGCTGGAGATGCCCTTGGTGCTTTGTTGGTTGGTTGGTTACAGTTGATTTAAAACTAAACCAAAAAGAAAACCGAATCAACCCTACTTTGAGGAGTGGGGTGGCTAATGGGAAACAAGGAGGAAAAACACATAATTTTTTGGGGGGGGAGCATGAAACGCGTCGGCCAACGGCTTCGTGGGGCTTCATTGCAGCCCGAGACACCAACACCGACTTTCTGAGTTTGGTTCGTGAAGCTGCCACTTTTAGAGGTTCCAAAAGGAGGAACTCTGATTCATGTTAAGGGCAATTTGCGCGGGAGGAAGCCGAGCAACAAATTGATAGAAGCGTCAATTCGGAGCATTTATGGCCCAGGAGCGTGCAGCGGAGATTGCCCTGCTTGCAAGAAGAAATCCAAGTCCTCAGTGTGATCCGAGAATTCAGCCCGTGCCTGATACGAAATGCGGCAATGGAGTAGGTGGAGACCTCCAACAAAACACCGCCCAAAGAATCCAGCTGCGCTGTGTGTCTTCGAGCTTGAAGAGCGAGGGCAACCCTACCCGCAGGGAATACCGCTGACTTGTTTTGTTGCACCAGAAGCTCCTCCTTAGCATCCCCTGCATTACCCGGACGCAGGCCAAAACATTTGGACCCCAAAACAGTCGCCAGCATGCCCGCCAACATCTTCTACATCCTCGCCAACTTCACCAGCATCCCCAGCATTCCTGCATCACCACCATCCGGGCTTTCCAGCAATCGCGTGACTTTTCACCTTTGTGCGTCAGCTTCTGCGAATTAGGTCCAACAACAACACTTTTGCCTTTAGGACTTCTTCGCGTTCGGCATGGCGAGTCGAATTTGCGGTTCTGCCCCCTCCCCCCAAAAAAAACCAACTCAAGGAGTGTCTTATTCCTCGGCCACTTCGGGCAAACGTGTACCGACTCAGAAACGTCCCAGTTCAACCATGGATTCCACAGACCTGCGACCTCTTTAGGCAGACGCAGCAAATCATGGCATGAGGCTTCCCTACATGCAGCAAGCGTTCGTCCGTGTGGTTGTGGACGCGTGTTGGCGCTCTCCTTGCGCAGAGGCATGCAAGTCCCACAATGAGATAAGGGGCACGCAGTCTCACATGCACCGTTCTGCTATGGCTCCACAGGTTGCACCACAACTCAAACAAACGTCTCTCCGAGGCATGGCCTAAGGCAACCATGCCTTTGAAGAAGCCCAAAATTGCAACATATTCCCGGATAGGTAGCCTGCAAAGTAGCATGCTCAAACTTATAACTTGTGAATTGCAACAGAGGCTCCTTCGAGCGCCGGATCTTACAAGGCATTTTTGGACGATTATTTGGGCGGTCTCATGCTGGGTCGCAAAAATATTCCAAAACCAGGCTCCATAATATTCCAGAACCAGCCGGATAGGATTCGAAAACCAGAATTCGAAAACTGAGCGCCACAGAGCACTAGAGGCTTCAGAAAGACTCCACCTTTGCACAGATCACCAGAGCACCACAGAGGATTAGAGAGCACCACAGAGCACCGCAGAGCACCACAGCGCACCACCAAGCGTTACCAAGGCCTCAGACATCACCTGCTCTGTGCGAAGGCGAAGTGCTTCTGGTGCTGTGCTCTGTGGTGCTCTGTGGCGCTCGCAGCGCTGGACGTCGGCTTTGAAGCCAGCAAGAGCGCCAGTGGTGAGTTGGTCCTCGCGGTCTCCAAAGATGAGGGCGTGGACGCCCTCCATGCCCCGGGTGGGGATGCCGCCGTGGAGTTCCGGAGGAGCCCAAGAGCGAAGAGCCTGACAGGTGGCCGACATGCAAACCCTGTAGACCACGCTCGCAACGGCGAGCGGCCGCATGCCGCCATCTGACTTGTGGAGCAAGGCAATGCGAACGGGGGGGGTCATAGGAACCGCCGAGCAAGCCAAACAGGCCAGCCAGAGGTGGAGAACGGCCTCCTGGAAAGAGGCCGGAAGACGCAGAAGATCGTAGCAGCCCAAGCGTCGGTAGCTTCCTGAGTGCCCCAGTGAAGAGGGGCGAGAAGCTCATGGAACTGAGGAAGGTCAGCCGCAGAGCGCCGGATGCCTTGGCCAGACCACCAGCGTGGGCGTGAGCGCCAGAGTTGGCCGCGAGCTCGGTGGCTCTGCGGGCGAGACGACGGAGCTTGCGCTCGACGAGCGGCTGACAACGAGGAGCAAGAGTGCTGCCAGTAGGGTCGTGCTGCCGAGGATGCGGAGGCGCAGAACGACGAAGGCCAGGGGAGGAACAGCCAAGGGCTGCTTCAGCCGCCGAAGACAAAGAGACCCAGGCAGTGTTGACATCGCCCGCAGCGATGGCGGCATCGAAGCTGGGCCGAGCCAGGCCCCAGTGGTCCCAGTGAGAGTGGTCGTCATCGGAGGAAGTGGTGAGACGAGGTACAGGCTGCCAGATCCAGGTGACTGGAGGCGGTGTCCAGTCGAGGTCGTAGAGCACAAGGTCGTGGTCAGCGGGACCCTGGATCTGGGCGGTGAGAAGGCCGGAGCTCACGGTGGGCGAGCCCAAAGTCGATAGTACGACCAGTGTAGTTTTCAGAGGGGTTGCGGCTACCACGGCGGTTGTCCAGAAGGAAGAAGTCGCCCCAGCTCACTGCTGGGCCAGCATGTTGTGGTCCCCAATGAGGACCCACCAAGGCAGCAGCGGCTCTGCCAGCCAGGAAGGAGTCGGAAGCCTGGCCGTGGAAGTTGATGACCGTGACGGGGCGAGCGTGGGGCGAGCGCCCGGCCGTTGAAGTGGTTGTCGACAGGCAAAGCCCACACGGTGGCAGGCCAGGAGGAGAAGAAGATGAGGCCGCCCGAGGAGGCCGCCTCGGGACGGTCCAAGAAGAAAGACGAGACACCCACGCCGCGCGCAGCACGAGCCACCGCAGAACGAGAATCCCGGCCCACCCGGGTTTCTTGCAGAGCGAGGACATCGATGCGGTTGCGTTTCATGAGAGCCAGAGTTTCGGGCAAACGCCCGGCAAGAGTGGACACATTGAGTGTCCCCAGCCGCAAATCGGGGGTGGTCGGTCTGACGATGCTTTTCCCGCATGAGGTAAGACTGGTCGCGAGTAACGGCCAGCGCGGTGGGGATGGCGAGCTCACAGAAAGGGCACTGCCAACGCACCTCTTCACCAGGGTTGGGCCGGCGCATGACGGGAAGCCGGCGACCGAGCTTGAGGGCGATCTTGCTTTCCGGGTGCCAAGCCTGGATGTGGGCCTGCTTGCGGTCGCCCCACCGTTCACTCGTGGGAGTCCGGAAGTCGCACAAAGGGCAGAGCCATTGCGAGGAAGAACCTGGGGGACGGGGGCTGTCCCGTCCTCCCACAAAACCGCTCACCAAGTGCCGCGCTGACGAGGAAGAGCCTGGTGAGGGACGGGGCCCAGCTTGCCCGCAGCACAAAGCTGGCGACGGAAGAGGCAGACTGAGAACGTCCCCCGGCACGGGGCACGCCGATGGGCCGATGGCCGAGATGGAAGGAGGGCGAGCAGCGCCAGCCTTAGGCTTGAGAAGGTCGTAGTGGTTGGTAGGCAGCGGACAGGCCCCTCTTAGGGTTTAGGGTTTGCCCTCAGACGCCGGGCAGGCTCTTTAAAAAAAGCGAGCGAGCGCCGAATCCGAGACACAACGCTCGAGCGCCGAAGCCGACCTTGTCCCGCGCCGCGGCGGTCTCCGCGCCCGACTGCCGAGCCGGACATCTTGAATTTCCATTTCGCGAGTTCAGGGGTCCGGCCTGACGGCCCGCTAGGCAGCGGGCTCAGCTCCGGAAAGCTCCCGGGACATCCGGGAAGCTTCCAGGCGGCTTCGACAAGCCCCCGGAAGGCTCCGGGAAGCCTCGGGAAGCTCCAGGAAGGCGCACAAGGAGCCTCATAAGAAGCGCTGCAGGGAGCCTTATAAGGCAACACCTTCCGCGAAGCCGAAATTTGAAGGCAGACGGAGCGAACTTGCAGTCCTCTGGGAGGATGACGAACGTGCTCTTGGTGTGACCCGCCGGCCCACGCCGTGGCTTGCGCCATCCTGGTCAAGTGCCCTGACCCCGGTCATCGGTGCCGTCCCAGAGGAGTGAGCAGTCTGCTTTGTAGCGCCGGAGGTGGGCCACAGTCTCAGCTCGGAGTTGACCAGCCGTGGTGAGTGTGGAGGTGCCAAGCTCTTTCTGAGCCTTGGCGACCGCATGAAAGAGGCACGCCCCATCGCCTGGCATGACGTGGCGATGAAGTTCAGCCGAGAGTTTGCGCACCTGTTTGGTGGCTGCCGTCTTCTTATTCGAAGCCGGGATCATGGAGACGTCGCCATCGGCATCCTTGGACTCGGAGGAGTCTCCGGGCTCAGCAGGGGCAGGAGCCGGCTTATCGACAACCTCGAAGGGCTGGCGGTAGGGACGGAAGGGAGCACCCGCCGGGAGTGGCTGGGGCTGCCGCCTGGGAGCGGCCCGGGAAGTGGAAGGAAGCATCCACAGGTGCTTGGGCTCGTCGCCGAGGGAAGCATCGATGACGACAGCAAGCTGAAAGGTGTCAGCATCAGCATCGGCCGGAAGGCCAGCCCTCACCCACCAGCTGTACTTGTTGGAGCAGACGTGGACCGGAGTCTGGTCGCCGACAAGCTCGAGGAGGAACTCCTCAGTCCAGGCGACTGGTGTCCCAGCGGCCTGCTTGTCGCGGGCAGCGCGGAGACCGAGTTGCTTACGGGCGCCAGACGCTTCGTCGAGGGGTGGGCCTCCGATGTCCTTGACATGCAGCTAAAGAGCTCGATCAAGGACGCCTGGGCTTTCGCCCGGGAGAAGCGGGCCGGCGATGAGGCGGTCGTCGGCCTGATCCGAGTCTCGGCCACACGTCCCGAAGCTCCTGCTTCACTCCGGAAAGATGGGCGTCTTCCTCGACCCCGTGGCCGGCCACAAGGCCTTTCCGGAGGTCTCCATCTCCTGGCATCGCCCTGCCTCGGGCGAAGACATGAGCAGTCTGCCCAACCGGCTCCTCGCCTAGCGTCCGGCCTACGGCCTCGTCCACCATTGCGGGCTCAGGAGTGGCTTGAAGCCGATGAGCCGCACTGCGCACGTGGAGTCAGCAGGCACAGCCTTAGGCCTGGGTGCCTGTTTGAGGGAGGGGGCCGCGACGCCGGAGTTGACGATCTCCAGTCGTGTGGTGCGTTGCGTCACCACGGTGGAACCGGCAAGGTATGGGACAACGAGGTCGCCCTTGGTGTCGCGAAAGAGGACCCAGGCAGAGTGGCGCTTGGAGTTGGCGATAAGCTGCTGAGCGGCATCAGCTTGCTCGACAACGGGGGGTCCCGGAGGAAGAGCCGTGAGTTTGCTTGGAAGCTCTTGGTAGGTAACCAAGGTGCCATGCCAGTCGGACTGGCGGAGGCAGTAGCGAGTTGCCTTGTCACGAAGGCCTTTGGCCGTGGACCCGGAAGGGGGAGCGGCTTGGGCCGCGAGCGCCGCCGCAGGAGGAGCGGCAGAAGCCGAGGGAGCCGCCGAGAGAGTTAGCCGCGAACGCCGCCGAAGGAGAAGGTGTGGGTTTGACCGCCGACGGGTAACCCGTAGTGGGAGGACGCTCAGTGGCAGGAGCCGGCGAAGGAGAGTTCGGCTTAGTGGTCCTGCGCTTCTTCCGAACCTGCTTAGCAGGAGGAGGAGAGCTTGTAGACTGCTGAAGTTGTTGCAGCAGGTCGTTGAGAGGAGAACCCGCATTGTCCACGTTGCCCGTAGCGAGCAAGGGGGCCAGCAACTGTAGCAGAGCACGGAGAAGAGCGAGCAGCTGGTCGCTCGAGGAGTTGAGAGTGTGAGCCTGCTGCCGTTTTCGGCGTGTAGCAGAGGACCCGGCAGGCCCGGGGTGGGAAGCCTCGCCGACGCGCTGGCCGGCATAGCCCAAGAGGCGAGAGAGGCGCACCAAGAAAAAAATTGAGACACCCATGAACGGCAGATGCCTTTGGGTGGTGTGAGAGTCGTAGTAGTCAGGCTCGCCGGTGTCAACACCGGTGACATCGGGGCCGCCAGAGTCATCGTAGTGCAAGTGGCTGAGAACATGCCTGTAGATGGCCTGTTTCTGAAGGTGAGTCCACCGGAGGCAAATGGGAGAATCGTAAACCAGAGGGGCCCTGCAGCTCTCAGCAACCTTGGAGTCCCGTGCCCAGGAGGAAACTTTCGTATTGCAGCCGGCGCTGCAACCCGCCGCCACGACGAGGACGTAGATCCCGTTGCGGCCCAACCCGAAACCATCCCTAAGGCAACCCTAAGCCAACCCTAAGCCAACCCTAAAACAACAGAAGCCCCAGAAAGACTCCGTCTCTGCACAGAGCACCACAGAGCACTACCCTAAACCAACCCTAAACCAACCCTAAACCAACCTTGAACCAACCCTAAACCAACCCTAAACCATAAACCAGGCCCCAGAAAGACTCTGCCTTTGCACACAGCACCACAGAACACCACAGAGCACCACAGAGCACCACAGAGCACCACAGAGCACCACAGAGCACCACAGAGCACCACAGAGCGTTACAGACGCCCCAGAAAGACTCCGCCTTTGCACAGAACACGACAGAGCACCACAGAGCCCTACAAAAAACCCAGAAAGTCTCCGCCTTTGCGCAGAGCGCCACAGAGCACTACCCTAAACCAACCCTAAACCAACCTTGAACCAACCCTAAACCAACCCCAAACCAACCATAAACCAGGCCCCAGAAAGACTCTGCCTTTGCACAAAGCACCACAGAACACCACAGACCACCACAAAGCACCACAGAGCACCACAAAGCACTACAACTACAGAAGCCCCAGAAAGACTCCGCCTCTGCACAAAGCACCACAGAGCACTACAGAGCACTACAGAGGCCCCAGAAAGACTCCGCCTTTGCACAGAACACCAAAGAGCACCACAGAGCACCACAGAGCCCTACAGAAGCCCCAGAAAGACCCCGCCTTTGCACAGAGCACCGCAGAGCATCACCTAAACCAACCCTGAACCAACCCTAAGCCAACCCTAAACCAACCCTAAACAAACCCTAAACCAACCCTGAACCAACCCGAAGCCAACCCTAAACCAACCCTGAACCAACCCGAAGCCAACCCTAAGCCAACCCTAAACCAACCCTAAACCAACCCTAAACCAACCCTAAACCAACCCTAAACCAACCCTATGCCCGCCAGAACAAACCCTAAAAGGCACCGGCCAGCAGCAAGAGTCACGCCCGCCACAAGAAACCCTAAAAGAAACCGCCCGGCAGCAAGAGTGATGCCCGCCACAAGAAACCCTAAAGGAGTCCCCCAGAAGAAATCCTAAAAGGGATTCTTGCCAGCAGCCAAGGTTACACCCGCCCAGGACACCAACGAAATGGCAACACTGGCGCTTCGTTCACACCAAAGCCTGTCACACCAGTTTCTGAATCCTAGTTTTGGAAGCCTAGTTTTGGAATCTTACCCGGTTTTGGAATCTGAAAATGATCCTCATGCTGGGTGTCCTTGACAACCGTTAGGTAAAGGACGCTCAGTCTGTATCTGAGCTGTTTGCCCAAGTTGTTCACTCAGTGACCCGAAATCAGTCGAATCCGCGCATTCAACAGTGAAACTATCATAAAAAGCTGGATTTATTCGATTTCATCCCAATCCCGGCTATTTTACCACGAGCAAAGTCACTCCCGTGTTAGTTGAAAGGGAAACACTTGCCAGTTCCTGACTTCGAGAACCAAATAGTTCAAAATAATGACCCCAGTGGAAGCAAAGATCTTGCAGTCCTACAACGACCTTGGCTCTTTGCCGAGCTTCGCCGTAGAGGGTGCGCGCATGCACATCGGCACCGGCCTGGCTGGCCGCTGCCCTCCGGAGTTCTATTCTCAGGTACCCATATACCACCAGCGAAACAACGCGATGCGGAAATGACCCAAGTCAAGAAGGTTAGCCAAAGCAAAGTTTGTACGGCAGCAGTATATCACACAGCTGAAAACATAATCATTGTCAGTGACTGACAGAGGAATGCATTGCATAACATTGGAAACAGTCTGCGTCTCAAACTAGAGAGCGTCGCTTGTGATGACTTAAGCAGAAAGCCAGCCAGGACGCCCCAATCGTCTTTCATGGACCCCTCTTTATTCAGTCGTCGCCTTTGACTCTGACTGTTCGTTTGGATTGGGGTCCCTGAAGTGGACAATGTTCCTTTTCAAGATGATAGCCACTCAACCTGTACACTTTCGCTATTTGTTAGTGCCAGCTTGACCCAGCCCAGTGACCCCGGAGCAAAAGGATTCAAGTCCTTGTCGGGGTTGACCAACAACTGTGGATCGGCCGAGGAATCGGACGTGGTGCTTTCACCAGTGGGCAAGCTTGGCATATGCTCTTTCAGATATCATTCAAGGTAAGACCCTGTGAACCGTTGCTGATACTCCTCTCCGCCCCCCCCCGGCGCCGAAATGCCTTCAGCAGCGCACGCACCAGCTTGACATCCCCCTGTGCGGCTGCATAGTGCAGCTCCGTCCAGCTGCCTTCTTCCAACGGGACAGCGACTCTCTCCTGCGGTTGATCATGAGAAACCACGAGGAAACTGGAAACTGGGGGAAAATCATGGGGAAACCATGGCGAAACTGTGGCAAGCCATGGAGAAACCAATGCGGAGGACATAAGCCACGGTGACGAGGATGTGGGACACTTTGTAAGTCCCCGTGTCGCTACCAAAGGATGGAGATGTTGGCAACACCTCACACGGAGTATCGGGATCATTTGGTGTGATTCGGGCACGAGCCTGTGCCCAGGCAATGGGTAAGTTGGGGTAAACAAGCCACAAAAGAAAGGTTCCCCAAAAGCAAACCAATCCCCGGTCCCAAAGATCAGGGTTTCCCACACACCAGAGAACAACAACCAAAAGGGAAACAAACCAAACAAGAAAAGGGTTAACCCGCAACCTTGATCGACAACAGGCCGCACGACTGGTCCCTACCAACCTGGCGGCAGCCCGAGGTCTCTTTCTCCCCCGAGATGCCGTCGGTCGACGCAGGGGTTCGGCGACGCCCATTCGAGGCGCGACGGAACCCAAAATCTTGAGCCAAACACCACCGGTCAGTCACTATCGCGACATCCCTGGTGATGGTTTAAGACATGGCTAATCACACCCCCCTCACGAGGAGTCCGTCATATGACGGGCGGAGCGTGCCATTTACTGATAGGATTTAACTGCTTGCATGTGTCCGCAAACAGCTGGACACTACCGCCGTCAGCGGTGAAGCAAACCCGCAAAGGCAGTTGCGCGACATCCCGGGCATTAAATTCCCGCCACCACCCCGAATTAATCGGGGTAACGCTGTCCAACATACCTTGTGGGAGAGTCCACATGACGGCACTAGGCCACAACTGTTTGCATCAACAATGCAAGAAGTTCAATTCTTATCAGAAGCCATGAAACAAAGGATACCGTATGTTCATCAGTACCCTCGCCTATCGCGGCAAGAAGTACTACTGACCATTCGTACCTGAAAAATGCTTATTCCGCAAACCTGGGAGTACCCTCCACCAGTTTGCTTCCCCTCTCACTCATACTACTTCATGATGAGCAAGACCAGCAGCCGAGCAGCGGTACGGGAGACACATGATCCCCGCGCCTCAGCGGTTCGGGAGGAGCATCACCATCTCCGCACCGCGCCAACCATCGGAGAACGGACGCAAGCCTATCGGCCGCAATCCTCGTGACTCAGCCTATCGGCTATCGTCACGTCTCCTCCGGTCACGTCCGCCCCGCGCACGGTCCCTATCACGATCCCTCTCGGATCTCCTGCGATCATCTCGCCTTCGATCCCGCTCTCGACCGAGTGAGTCATCATCACGACGATCTCGAGCATCGTCCCTCCTCCGGTCACGATCTTCGTCACGCCGCGGACGGTATCTGCGCCTTCTCGATTCTCGGGAATCCCTGGTGTCCACGGTCCTAACGGATCTCCGAGAGGGAGTACGGGACACATCCGAATCCCGACGACCCCTTCCGAGGCGAGAGTTCGTTACGATCTGGTTGAGAGCCTCCAACGCCGAATCATCTTCACCATTTCTGATGAAATCTCTGACCTGCTTATTCAGCACCCTATCGGGCGACATCGTCAGAAAAGCGTTCACCACCGAACTCTCCGGCAACATGATCTCACCCCCTTCAGGCTTCTTTGCCATTGCCTTGGAGGCCGTCAAAGGCGCTACCGCATCCTTTGCCGAAGATCTACCTAGCGCGGAATGAAGATCATCTCCACTTGCCTCTCTCGCTGCCGCACCTGGTCTGCTGTCAACGTCATCAGGCCTTGTTGATGCCTCCCGCTTCGTCGACTCCTTCACAGTCTCGTCGGGATCCCAACGGGACTTCCTTTCTCTCTTCTGCCCTTCAGCTGAGCCTCGACTACCGCCGGGAGCATCAGCACCGCCTACCTTCTCCTTCTTGATTTCAACTTTCGGGTCGGCCTGCTTCGTCCTCTTAGGCTCAGCCTTCGGGGCTGAAGCACTCTTCGCCTCAGTCACTGAGGCAGCCTTTCCCTTCGGCTCGGCCTTTGGGACCGGAGTCATCTTAGCCTTTGCGCTTGGTCGGGCTCCTTCAACCGCTATCGCGACCCAAGTCTTCTTCGGTTGAGCCGCAGGGGTATCAACCTCCATCGGAGCCGGTCCAGCATCACCCTTTGCTTTTGCCTGTGGGACAGAAGGACTATCGCCCTTGCCAGACCCTTTCTCTGGCTCTTCACCTGACTTTGGTGGAGGGCTGGAAGGACTACCGCCCTTACCGCCTTTCTCTCCTTTCTTCCCTTTTCCTTTTCCGCCCTTGACGATCGGCTCCTGCTTAGGACCAGGACCCTGCACAGCATGATGCACCGACTGGAGCTCTTCAACGTTCACCTCCAACGGCTCCGGTTGACGACCATCAATAACCGTCCTCACCCTCTCGTCGCTAACGTAGACGAATGGGTCACGGAATGGGGCAGGAGGCTCTGATTGCCCGGCACTGATCGCCTTCTGCACCTTGGCTACCGCCTCCCTCAATCTCTTCTTCTCATCGTATCCTGTCACTGAGACTAGGTACGTCCTGAGTTCTGATATCAACGCGTGACTGGCCAGGATGTCCACGTCCTTCCGATGGGTCGGATACAATGGAGTCAGATGACCCGCCGCAGAGCCAATCACGTACGCCATTGGGATATAGAAGGACAGATAAGTGTCGTGGCGGGCGAACTTCCTAACGGAAGTCGTCATACGCCTACCCCATTGGGCCGCATGAATCGGATTTGCCCGGAAATAATCAGTGACCGAATCAAATCTATCGACTTGATTGGTCTTGATGAGGTGCTTCGCCACCCACTTCTCCACAAACGCGTCCGAGGCCGAAATCCCTGACACATAGGAGAACTGAAAGAGCACCTTTGCCAGCTCATCCCACGCCGCATCGACTCCTCCCTTGTCCTCACCGAGATAAGGGGGCAGCCTAATGCCGCTCTGCACCGTCATCCTCAGGTCAGACATCGAATAGGAAATCAAATTCCTCTTGATAACTCCGACCACCTCGGCTGGGATCCTCTTGGGCTTGAACTGCCTCATACTCTTCACCCAGTTCGGGACGATGGCACATCTCTCGAAGTCATTTTCGTCTGCGTTGGGGATGAAGTTCGGGTAGAACACTGGGAGTGCGCACCCGGGGCACAAATGCATCCCATTAGCGTCATCTCCGCGCATCTCAAGCAGAAAGTGATGGTCACGTTCAACCTGACTTCCTCACGCGACCGCCTGTGTTCCCCCCTATCGGGGGTGAGGTCACCATAGTCCCAGGCCCGATGGTACACTATCGTGTAATCATCGAACATGTACGCAGCCTTCCACGCGCCCATGTGGATCTCGTTTCGAACAGCAAGGGTCTTTCTCCTTGTCAGGAACACAGGTCCAACCAATGACCAATGCACCCGAAGGTCCACAATGACCACCACGTACCTACCTGAGTAGTTCCGCAGCCTGTCCCTAACGTACCACGACGGCGACACCTCGGCGTTCGGCGCCATAGTTTCCACAATTGGAATCAGGCCCTCATCCAGCCTTCCATCCCCAATGGTCTCGTACGCATCGGGCCTCGTGATCAATATCTCGATCATTGCCTTCCCGTTGCGCCTCATCTTCTGGAGTTGGACTGCCTTCCTGAAGTCGAGAAACTTCATGATGACGTACCCCACCATAGGGAGTTCATTCCAGTGCATCTCGTACATCAGAGATCCGCCAGGTGCATCCTCCTGAGTGTTGCCTAACGGCGCTGAAACTCATGTCCCGTCCGATCCGCGTGTACCTAACGGCCACCAATCTGGTGCACCCCCGGAGGAGGACACCATTCCCATCGTACATGATCATGAGCATTGTCTCAACTTGCCCTACCGGGAAAGCTTTGATCGCCGGGATGAAGAACTTCCACGACATCTCGGCGTTCTCCATACCCGTGATCTCTCTCAGAAACCAGATAGCTTGGTCACTACTCACCCAGTTTCCAGCCTCCCGTCCAGTTTCCTTCAGCACGTTCTCCTCGAATAACTCCGAGACTCTTTTCGAGTTGATCATCAAACCTTCAAAATCACACGAGAGCAGCTTCATCAACGCCTGAGCCGCCTCTCGTCCTGCGACGGTGCTCGCGGTCTCCTCGTAGTTCGGAACGTACTCGCTCAAACTCGTCTTCGATGGGACCACGATCTGGCAAGTGACAGCCTCATCAGGCACAACCCCAGTTTCCCGCAATTCTGGATTGATCTCCTGCCTATCGGCGAGGTAGTCCTTTCTTCCATCCAGGATCACGAGGTTGTACGTCATCTTGCTTGCCGCCACACTCGGGCGGAAATTCCTGCTTGCGTCAACCTGATCGGGCGCAAAGGGCCCACTGGGAGCAGATGCACTCACCATTGGCGCCCCTCGCCCAGAGCACAGGTGCTTCTTGTGGAAGTTCACCATCTCATTCAGCTGCGACAAGGCGTATGCTCGATCCTCCAGTGACGCACTCTTCATCCCTGCCTCAGTAAGAGGAGCTTCAGGCTTGTCATAACTCGCCTTTCCGCCCCATCTAGCCGCGACGAGTTCAGCAGACGTTGCAGCGTCGAGCAAGTTTCCCGACCATCCAGGCATGTCACTCAGCCTCTTGGTCAGTGCGTCTATCGACGCAGTCAAGTCTTCGTTTGTCACTGTGTGTGGGTCGACCTTCTCCCTGTCCTCCTGACCAACGTCAGGGAGCCTGAAATCCCCGCGGATGGCCTCCATTGCGGCCCTCTCTGCCTCCTCAGCCTCCTCTTGTGTGGCCACGGCCCTGGGAATCAATAGCGCTGCCTCAGCAGGCAACGGCTTCTCCATGTTGATCGGATTATTCTTGGGAAGAATTCTTCGATCATCTCCCTCCCCACTGTACACGTATTCCGGAGCGGTCTTGCGGTACTCCTCAAAGGTAGCCCCTCTGTAGTTGCTGATCTTGCTCGGGTCTGTCTTCCCAGCCTCAGTGCCCCGAGGTTTGGGCTCGCCCGTTCCAGCAGAACTCTTCTTGGAGCCTTCCTGATCCACCTCCATGTCACCTTTCTTCTCCTCCGTCATGGAAAGTTTCCCCATGTCAGGAAGTGTCACATC
Organism: Effrenium voratum; assembly: GCA_963377175.1. Lineage (NCBI taxonomy): Eukaryota > Dinophyceae > Suessiales > Symbiodiniaceae > Effrenium > Effrenium voratum. Next base: position 192,267 of record CAUJNA010003604.1, on the reverse strand, counting down.
ATCATCCTTCCCCGACTCGGCACCCCTATTGGGGGCTTGGTTGCCCAGAAGAGCTCGCCCCTGGGTCCACCTCATCCTTGTCATCCACATGCGGTCGCTTTCCCCACATGATCTTCGTCTTCGGCTTCAGGGGAATGGCGACACCTCCAGCCATATGGTGCCCAGGCCAAGTGGCCCCTTCAGGGTCATCTTCGAACCAGGATCTCCCGAACGGGAGTCCATCTCTACCGAGGATCTCCTTCCTATCGGAAGTAGACCCTGAATGTGACAATGCCGACACATGAGACAGCATGATCTCAGCCGCTGATTGCGCCAGTGTGTCGGGCATCTGCTCCCTCGTCGGGATAGTCCGCAGCTCCGGAGCGAGGTGACTGGCTATCATGCTGAAAGGCGCAGTTCCCAACCGCTTGCCTAGTACCGCTTCGTTCAGCGCGTTGAAGTATTTCTGCAACTTCTCCAGCATTGCCGTCGCCGCCATCAGCTGGGGGTGGAACATAGGCATACGCCATGCGCGCCCAAGGGCGCAATCCACGTGCGATGCGATCGTGGTGATCGTCCCCACCAGCAGATGTGATGATGCAATCTCCGGCACCCACGTCGGATCGTCCAAAGGAATGCACTGACCCGTCTGCGCGTTTAGCAAGGTTGCCCTTACTCCTGGCGCTCGGAGACAGTCATACGCCCTGCGATTTGGGTCGCTAACGACTCCACGAACCATGTAGTCATCCCGATCGGGCATATCTGCCCAGTCCCCCGGAGGTGCTCGTCCATGATGGTACTTCGCCTGAATGTCCTGCCTCATCCCTAACGGGATGTGGGCAGCCTCAGACGCCACCTTCTTCATGTTCCATTGTTGATCACCCCATGGCGTAGACTTCCGATCTCGAGGATTGATGTACTCCTGATCGATCCTCCCAGCTGCTCGGGAAGCATCCAATGCTCCGTACATGTAATCGTTATGCACGGCTCGATCCAACACTGCACTCCACTCGCTATCGCGATTAGGGAAAACTATGTGGCTGGTCTCGCTTGCCTTCTTCCACTCCTCGGCGGTAACCCGCCCTTGAGTGATCGCCTTGTTCCGAATCACGGCATAGATGAAGGGCTCACCGGCCTCTCTCGCCAGGACATGCTGAACGATGAACCTCCTGTTTGTCCGGTTCTCCGCCGGCCTCGCCGAAGTCCGTGAGCCCCTAGATGACATGTAGGAACTATGCTCACGATGATGCCGAACCTCCGCAGGCTTCAGCTCAGGCGCTTCCCCGGGTGTTCCGGGTAGGGCGTGTTCGCATAATTGTGCATGCCCCCTCGTGACTCCTGGGTCGAAGCCGCCTTTGGGGTCACTGCGGTATCCCGCAGATCCCCATCGTCGTCCGTGTACTTGGGAGCGTAGGAAACCGGCACACCTGGACCAGCCTGATTCGGCGTCTCATCCTTCTTCTGGGTGTCAACAGGATCCTGATCTCTACGTCCTTTCCTACCGGGCGACGCTGCTCGCACCGCCGCAGACGGTTCCGCGGGTTGTTCGGTCGTGGCTGCAGCGTCCTGAGGCACCTCAGCCTCCCTATCGGGAGTCTCTCCCTCGCCTTCAGCGGGAATGTCGGCCTCCTTCTCTGGCTCCATCTCAACGTCCCCGGCGAACTCTTGTTGCTCGGCCTCAGTCGGTCCCTCACCATCGTTGAAGGTGTCCGTGGGGAGATCGATCCCTTCCCTATCGGGCAGGAGATCATCAACCTCAGTGGATCCACCTGTGTTCTCCTCCTCGCTCGTCGCTCTGGGCGCCCGAAGATTCGATGACCATCGATTTCCAACTTCGGTCGCAGTGACCTCGGACTCCGAGGTGGGTTCGGCGGAGACTTCGGTCTCGCCGATGCCAGCATCTCCTTCGTGACTAACGCCTTGGGAGGGGCTTTCGGGCCAGCGGAATGACCTTCCACACGGTGACCTGCGTCGGACGATTGCCCGCCAGGGGTTACGCCTATCGGCGGCCCTCCCTGAGCGGCATCCGTCATGTTGACATCCTCAGAGTCAGACATTGAGCCGCCATCACCCATCTTCGAAGAAGTATCCTCCTTCAGATGCTTCAAAATGTTGTCTCTGATGTACAACGTGGTAGCGCCAGGCCATGTGGTCCTAGTCAAGGAGAAGAGGTCCGGGACAGCCGCAAGATAGGCCGGCACCACAATCCATGCCCTCTGGACTGGCCGGTTCCTGCCGTAGTTGTCAACTTCACTCCCCCACGACACAGCGTCGGCTGAAACCACTGGGATCAGATTCATGCGGATATCACTCATCTTAAACTGGATCTCCTTCTGCATGTGAATCCCCTGGTCGCCCTCTCGACCTAACGATCGCCCCGGGCCACAAACCATCACCTTCACCTTGTTGCTGAGCGCGTTCAGCGACTCTACGTCCTTACTCCACACGGTGGCCGCATCGCTTCTTGCCCTCCACGCGTTCCTCTCCCACCTGTACAGGTAGGAACCACGGAAGCCGAAGACATACAGGTCGGACTTCGCGGCGTCCGCGTTTCCGTACTTCTGGACGCACTCCTCCGTCCGCTTGTCCATCAAATCGTATGCCTTGTCGATCATCATCCGAAGGGATGTCTCCTCGTTATCACGAGTACTGGTCACGTAATGCACCTCATAGTTCTTGAACGGTCGGTTATCCGGGGAACCCCTCAACCTATCGTTCTTCGTCCTGCACGTGAGGATATTCTCCGCCAATACTGCTGGGTCCATCCCTTTCTTGTTCTTCGTCGATGCAGTGTTCAACGTCTGATCCAGCAGGTAGAACACGGTCGCATCCGGGGCCGCGGACTCCTCCTTGTACACCGGGGGGCCGTATCCGGCCGATAAGGCCGCAGCGATCCTTACCGCAGCGCCCGTCCCACTAGCCGCTAAGCACCGAAGCAAGATTACCATCTTGTCTTGGCAGCGACTCATCTCGCTCAGCACGATGGATGGGTAGATAGAAAGCATCACATCCGCTAACACGGCAGTTGCCCATGCGTCCCACTGCCTCTCCATCTGCGCAGAATCAACCGCCACACGGGAGTATCCTCCCCTTGGCAGCTCTACTGTCGGTGGAACAACCTTTCTGTTCCTGATGAGACGCATCACCTTCCTGGCTTGCTCAAAACACTCGAGCTCCCTCGGGATGAGCGCTCCCCGTCCGGCGGCCCGTGCTTCCTCCTCGTCTCGCCTCGAATCGCCTCATGCATGGTCGACTTCGGCACTATCTTGGCAAAAAGTGCACCGCCATCCGCCTCGGCAGCCTGTGGTGTTCCTGGAGCAGCACGCATGTTTTCCTCTTCAACTGATAGACCTATCGGTCCCATGTAGTTCTCAGGGAAGAACTTGTGCATAGCCCACACGACCGATGGAGCATGCGGATTCCATTCGACGAACGGGTTGTAGTACTGCAGGGTGCTATCGCCCCCTGAGTTGCATAGCTCCACGAATTGTGAGTCTGCCGCAGGCTTCTCGAGCTTGACGCAGATTCCACAGATCCCCAGCCTCGCGTTCGGGAACACTCGCTGGGCCCCTCTCTTGACGCCCTTCAGGTAGGGATTGTCGCTGAACAGGTTCTCAGCCTCGTCCGGCTGCGCGATGCAAATCCCGACCCTCGCCCACGTGTTCTGACCGTAGTGCGACAGAGTGCTGTACCCCAGGGCCTCAACCGCCTTCAAAGACGTCCATACACCTACCGCTTCATCGCTCGCGGTGGACGCAGTAACCTGCATACCACCCAGAATGCTCCACAATGAGGATTGCGAAGTTCCATGGATAAGGACCTTCTCAGTATCCGTCTGGCCTCTGAAATTGATGGCCAAGTCGAAGAATGCCCATCCGTCATCGGGACCAATTTCAACATCAGTGGTACTCGCCGGGTTCTTAGGCGAGATCCTCAACACCTGTCTATTGTCCCAGTTGATGGCATCACCCAAGGAAGTGACCACACCTGACATGTGTCCCATCGCGTGCAGGTATCCCCGCATTCCTGGCTTATCGGCCGTTGCGAACTTCTTGACCGACGGGGCCGATGATAGCCGCCGTCCCGAGGAACACCTAACGATCTCCTCCCTGTTCCTCCCCTCAGTCAGCATCATCGCATCGACGACCACCTCCGGAGGAGTGAACAACGCGTTCGGCCTCTCGCTCATCCAGGCACGGAGTGCATGGAAATGGTGCTCCGCATCGCCGAAATCATCTCCGCTATACAGAGGGTGATCCCCGAATGCCACGCATGAGCCAGCTTGATCAAGCAAATGCTACGCGGCAACGAAGTTATTCAACCACTTCCCAACAGCAAGCGTTCGGTCATGCTGAGAGAGGGTATCCCCTCCTCGCATCTTGCAAGTGCTCCAAAACGAATTGAATGACTTAGAAGAGAAGCACCTAAACACGACACCATGTCTCTTGAGACCGCATTGGCAAGCACAAACAGACCTGCAATCGAATCCATGCATGGTGGCGATCCCTTCAACCTCACCTTCCTTCAAGATGTTGCATTTAGGTCGATAGAGGATGATAGGAACACATCCACAGGTCCGAGCATCACAAGCCAAGTTGAACCTTTGCCTAACGGCGACATCGGTCCTATCCCTAAGCTTTCTGGTCTGTCCCCACTTCCCAGTCCTGGAATCAACCCTATCGGGTGCAAGATCGTTGAGAACAAGTACAACATAACAAAGGCTATCGCCTTCAATCCTACCAGACCGAATAATGTGGTTCCTGTATCCAGGAGCAACTTGAAGCGTGACAACCCTGCAGAGATCACTATGAGCAAGAACATCGGCTATCGCCTGATCCGCAATAATAGTTTTCTCGCTTCTTTTCCCTCCTTTTTCCTCGTCAATCACGACTCCCTCGTACTCGGAGAGTAACCTTTCCATTAGCCGATTGAAACCGGATTTTGCACCTGATTCCATGCGTACCCCCCTAAGCGGGGGCAGTCCAGGAGCGGCAGGGGGCTTAAGACAGGGTTGGGTGGGTTGGGCCAAATATTCCTGCAGGTATCCCGGCAGGAACATACCAAGGGTGTGCAGATTTCTATTCCACACGACCTTGTCAATGCAGGCCTTAGTGAAAATGTCTGCACCTTGGTAGTGAGACGGGCACGCAACGAACCGAAAAATTCCATCATTAAAACGTTCGTTGAGCCAAGAGATGTCAATGCGCTGCGTCCTTGACATATAGCGCATGTTGGGATTATTCCCAGTTATAACGATTCGGCACGCCGATTCGTTATCCTCCAGCACGTTGATAATGAACGGCTGGGTCTCCTTCCCCTTCCCAATAGCGTGCTGCCAGAGGGTAGCTAATGCCATTCCCTCCTTAGACACTCCATGGTCGAGAGCAACAATCTCCGCTTCAGGAGTCGACTTCGAAACGGAAGTCTGTTTCTTGCTTATTCCAGTGATGGGCATGTAGGTCCTAGGACCCACAAGGCAAATAAGCACTCCCGATGTGCTCTTGGAATCAGTACGATCCCCAGCCAGATCCGCATCACAGTAAGCAACCAACTCAATGAACTCTGGGCTATCGCCCACCCAACCGTACAAATGAAGGTCGAGCGTAGAGTTCACATATGAAATTAACCTGTGGAGCTTGCGGTCACACAGATGATTCCACTTCGTGACCCGGCTGGCTAACGCCTGCACGGGACGAATCAGGTCATACCTGCCCATCCGAGCCCCGTAGAGAACTTTCATCAGCACCGCCGCCGCGTCATTCCCGAGGCATCCTGGCTGCGCATTGACGGTCTCCATGTCCATCGCCTGGTTGAAGAGCTTGTCAAATTCAGGATTGACGGAATTCTCGTCAAACTCCGGCTTGCTCTCGTCCAGGAACGGAGTTTCAACCTTCTGCAGCTTCTTCGGGTACTTTCCCTGACACAGCTCAATGTATCTATCGACACACGCCTGCATGAAGCTGCTCTCGCTGTACTTGATGAACCTTATCGTGGTTTCCGGCTTGGGGATGTCCTTAGAGAGTAACCCCTCTGGACCAAACCTCAAGTCGGGTTGCTCCTTATCAGGAGGATTGCCGACCGTCCACGCCAGTCTCGGGTCAAAGTGACCCTTGACCACCTGTTGCGTGAATTCGTGCTCGCAGCCAAGATATCTCTTGAGCTGCCTTGGTTCCTCCATTTTGATGACCTTCGAGATCAGCGCCCATCCTTCTGCGATATTCTTCGCCGGCCCACTCATCTTGAAGTCATCCACGTACACGACAAGGAAGAGGTCGAGCTCCTCATGCCTAAACACGCTGGCCCAATCCTTCACCTTGACGTATCCGACTTTCTTCAGCATTGCCTCGCAGTGCTGTTCCCAAAAGGTACCAGCGTCCGGATGTCCATATAGTGCGAGCACGAGGACAACGACTGGGTCCTTATACCTGGGATTTCCGCTGCTGTCGAACCACTCAGGTGGCCACTGGTCACGAGGAATCCTCACCCAAGTCTTCTTTCCCTTCAAGCGGGCCTGAGTGTACGCAGACTCCCCATCACTCACTTCCAGAAGATTCCCTGGGAGTAACCCGTGAGCATCACCCATCTTACCCGCCGCCATAGTGGCGGGGCAGGAGGTGTTCTCGGAGAACAAGGCCCAATGCCCGATCTCATCACGGACGAAACATCCCTCGAACACGACTCGCCCTTTGTATTTGCGATTCGGATCGTCTTCCGGCAGCTCGTGATTCTTCTCGACGCAGATGTCGAAAATCCTACCAACATGGATCTTCTCCCCTTCCTTACGTGCCTTGGCCGCAACATCATGCCATTCTTGGACAGTCGACAAGTCCCAGCATCCTTGCGATGTTAACTTGTCCCACTCCTTCTGAAGAGCGGCCTTAGCCTTGGCATTTCCAGCTTGTTCCTTCTTGTTTACTGGCCTAGCGACACAAGCGTACAAGGGAGGAAAGACACCCGAGCTCTTTGGCCGATGAGAGAGGGATATCTCCCCCCTGGGCATAGAGAACTCAAAGGTCTTTCCATCAGATCCAATCGTAGGAGCGGCAGCAGCTATACCAGTGCTTCCGAAACCAGCGGATCCCCGATCGGTTCCCCGCTTGGCTTTCCTGGGAACGATGGACGCGTCAATGAGCATAACGCGCTCCAACACGATCTGCGCAACACGGTCCCCAGGATTCACGATGAAGTCCTCATCCCCATGATTGAAGAGGATGACCTTAACTTCCCCGTCGTAGTCGGGATCAATGACCCCACCGCCTACTGCGATCCTGTTCTTCACGGCTACTCCTGACCTGGGAGCTATCCTAGCGTATACCCCAGTGGGCATCTCTATCGAGATTCCGGTGCTAACCAAACCTGACCCCCCTGCTGGAATACACGCTCCCTCAGAGGCATAGGTATCCAAACCCGCACTCCCCGAAGTAGCCCGCGTCGGGATCTTGGCAGTCTCGCTGTTAAGACTAACGTACAAGGTATTCGGCTTCTTCTTCCATCGCTGTTCAACAGGGTCAACTTCGACCGGCATTGCACTCGCGACCTTCTTGAACGTGCCATCTGGATACCACGCCCTAACGATAGCCTCGCACATTTCACTTGGATAGAGGGCAGTTGTCGGGGTAACCGATCCCTCAATGCGTGCATGAAGGTATCCCTTCTCGTGCTTGCACTTCCGACCTGACAGCTCATCAATGAGCTCCTTGGAGGTCGTCGCAACCTTCCACTGCTTCCTGATCGGCATACCGTCCTTATCCTGCATACCGAAGTCACAGCCGTCAAAATCTACGGTCTCGACATCAGGATCAGCAAGAAACCTCTGCATGAACGGTTGCTTCCACCCAAGACAGTGTCTAGGCCATTCAAATGCAACCTTGCCCCCTCCTCGCCTAACGGCTCGGGAGGCCCGCAGGAATGCTGCAAACATCACCTGAGAGTTTCTTCTTAGATCATTCAGGTGGGATGCAAATTCAGCGCCGTGGATTGAAAGGTTAACGTACTGCCATGTACTCCACGGTCCACACGGAATTGACGCCCAGAGATCACACCCAGGATTATCCTCGATGATCGCAATGAGCCGACTAACGTCCTTGGCCTTGGTGATGTCAAATGAGCCAATGTGAACGCGAATTGCCTCGCCTCCACACTCCATCATCACTGCGGATAGACGTGAGTCAGGTTCACACGCAAACTCGATGAGGAGCCTACGGCCGGGCGCTGGAGCGGCCGGGTCCCTATCGGGATGTTCTCGGCGTCGTTCTTCCCTTAGGGATAATTCCCGTTCGGTTTGAACATATATCTCCCGCGATCGGGCAGACATCTGTCTCCAACTGTCGGCGTCGATTGAGTTAGGCTTTCCTGTGCCGGCGTATGGCCGCTCACGCCTATCGGCAGATTGGCCATAGTCGATCTTGTCTCCGTGCAGTTTGTGACTCTTCTTTGAATCTCCGGCATGCTTCGCTCCTTCTTCCTTTGGCTTGAACCTACCATGGGGAGCGCATCCCTTATCGAAAAGGATGGTCACACCAGTCCAAAAACCACGCGTGAAGTGCCGATGGTTAGGAGCATCGTGGTGACGATCGTCCCTTATCCAATTTCCAACGGCATCAAGCCCCCGCATGTGAGTGACCCTAACGGTGTCAAGCTCCTCATGCGAAGGACCACCAGGAGGAAGGTCCTCGTTTGTTGCTCCGAAGAACTTCTTCCGCACCTCAACGTGGATACGATACCAGGCACTGTCCTCGTCGTGCCGCTCCCAGTAATCTGAGACGCATGCGTCACCACCTCCTTGGACAGCCTTGCTCTGATTGGCCCCATCGGATTTGGAAGAGCTATCGCCCCCCTCGTCCTGTCGGTCATCGTCATCATCATCATCAGGATCATCAAATCGACCTTCATCAAAGTCGAATTCATCCCTGATCTTCCTACTCGGCTTAAGGTCGGCCCTTCGGTCAGCTATCGCCTCCCGAATGGTCCGGGTCCTAGCATCATAGGATGCCAACATCGGGAACACGTAGGGCTCCTCAGGGTTCTTCCAGATGCGCTTGACCTGGTGTATACTTGGCTTCCTGAGACCCCTTTGGATGTGCTCGAGATCAGCAACGAGATAGTCGCCCTTCCACAGGCCCCCTGGTTCTAACCGATAGCCCAGAAATAGGCCTGGCTTGGACGATGGGGCGAACTTTGGATCTTCCTCTATCTTGATGAAGTCCCGCTCTTTCTTCTCGGCGGGCAGGGCAGTGGTGACACTTGTCTCTTCAACCTCTACCTCATCAATGGGAACAAAGTCCGGTTCGTCGTTGCACTCGGGTTCGTACTCCTCGTTCTCATAGATCTCGGCCTCATCCTCATCGATCTGATCAAAATCACAGTCGAAATGAGTTTCTCCAGTCCATTCGTGGTTACCTCCACGGTCGTTTTCGGCCTGGAGCCAGTTTTCGTCAACAACGAATTCGGTCGATCCGTCCAGATAGTTGAGGACTGTGCTCCGCCTCCTGCCAAGGTCTTTGATCTTGACTGGACAGCTCGTCCCTATCGGGATAAAGAGCTCGGTTCGCGCTTCAACGTGGACGCGAGTGAGAACCTTCTCGTCTTCATTTGCGATCCAGTGGTCTCCTCCCTCATTAACGTCCTCTGAGTCGACCTTTCCAGCGTGTCTGAAGTCGTTTTGGGCGTTTTGAACTCCCCCCTTTCTATCCCTGCGAATTTTGGGAGCAATGGGGTAGAAGTCGACCAGACAACCAAACGGCAGAATGACTCCGCTGAAGTTCCCGTCACCGTGACGTCGCATCCACGGTGATCCCTCACCGCGATTTTCAATATTCCTTGCCATGGAGAAATGCCTAACGGCAAATGGCCACCATCGAGGTTCAAATCTGGCTTGACGCAGGAGCACACGTGCCCCATGGAGGACAAGCTTGACCTTATTCTCGATCAGGCCGTTGGTCTTGGGCATGCCCGGCGTGGAAAGTCGGTGCAATGCACCAAGTGTAGTGACAGCATTCTTCAGCTCTGGGGCCTGGTCGCTGTACACTAACTTCAGAGTTTGCCCCCCTGCAAACCTGCGAAATGCCTCCAGCGTATTGCTACGGGATCTGGATTGCACAGGGAGAACCTCGAGGTAATCAGTAGCGAGGTCATAGAACACTATCGCGTCTGCCTCGCCATGAAAGCCTCGATCCTTCAGTCCTCTCAACACCATTGTGTCAGCGGTGGTTAGGTCCCCGAAGCTCACCACGTCATGCGCGGCAGCACCACCTTTGCGGCGAAGCTTGACATTCTCCATTTTCGCTCGCTGACAGTGCGGGCAATAGGGGTTCTTCGGGAGATGCGTGAGCATATGACGGAGCGTCTTAGCATCCGCCCTCCACTCAGCCTCTGTGCGTAGCCCGGAGAGAAAGTTTATCTCGACAATGTCACCATCGTCCCCTTCCCCTGAGCCAGGAAAAGGTGGTGAGTGGCGATCGCCCTCACCCCCCTGTTCTGCCTTTCCGGGAAGAGCAACGGTCTCGCACTTGACCTGAAACCATGTCTCACCCGTCCAAGGAACATCAGCTGCTATCGCACGCTGATCTCTTTCGGACAACTCCCACAGATTGTCGACCAGCACCTCATGGGTAACCCCATTTCGGTGAACGATTGTTTTCCTGTAGTTGTCCAATTGATCGACCCTAACGGGACAATCATCACCAGTCAGCACAAACTTCGCCTTTCGCGGAAGTCGGTGCTCCTTCACAACATGGCCGGATCGCTCCGTGCGCCAGGTGTCCTGTAGTTCACTCTTGACCATTAGTTCAGACTTACATGGCGGAACCTCGCTGACTTCGAGCCCTTGATATGCCGCGCCGGGGGCAGGCATAGCAGGAAGTGGTTCAGCATCATCGAGAGTGGGAGAAACGAACTGAGTGTCACCATGAGGAAGGTACGGCACGTTATTGACGACATCCAATGCCACCGTGCGGCCCGAAGGACATGTGAGAGTAGGCTTGCAACCTGCAGTCCACACAAACGAGTACCCCATGTCCATACAGCGCTTTCCAACGGATATGATGGATGGAGTAGACTCAAGGACGTGTGCCTCAATCACCTCGTCCAGGTTGCCGACGTCAGCATCAACACGACCAGCGGTGCGAGTCGCCCCGTTGGCGGTGTGCAGCGCGTGAGTGTGTCCGCCTTTGGCAATTAGGGCCCTATCGGGTCCTTTCAAATCACCAAGACCTACCAGATCCATTGGGCAACCAGTATCTACCAGCCACCTCACCCCGCCGTAACCAACGGGTGCAGCAACCTTCTGTGTGTATTTCGGCTTTCGAACAACTCGATGTCCCCGCACATCTCCAGGGTTGGTGTCGATGTCTTCGTCGTTGTCTAAGAGCACTTGGGCGTGAACAGCCGCAGCTCTTATCAGAGCACTTTGAACCTCCCTAGCAATTTTCTTGCGAGAAGGGAACTTGATCGCATTGGGATGGCCGTATCCAGCCTCTCGACAGCGATTCACGACTCTGCCCGTATTGTCATTCTCAATTGAGACAACAAACACATCAGGGAGATCGGGGATCTGGACTCCCAGAGGTTCCCTATCGGGACCCTTCGGGAAGTACTTGTTCCTCCAGGACAGCACAACCTCCGCATCATCGCAGTACCAAAAAGTCGTCTGTCTTGGTATCACTTCGCCTAGGGAGTCTCCTGAACAAGGACTCTCGGCGATCACCGAAGTTCACCCCGATATCCTCGATCACGGCCCCATTTGCGTCAACGGTCCGTCTCCAAATGACTTGGTCCCATTTAGGACCTCCACCAGTAGTACCGGAGAAGAACAACGCGCCTCGCTCGCTTTTCTCCCAACTGCTAACGCAAGGAGGGGCAGACCCACCGGTAGCTGGGGCAACAGCCCACATAGCTGGACACGCCACAACAACACGGTTGGCCTCAGGGTAACGGCCCGCCCCGCCTAAAAATCCGTCAATCCTTGAGCGGGGCTGTCGAGACGCCTCGCCTCCCTATCGGGAGGACTGGGCGTAGGCCTAGGGGTATCCCCCTCTTCATCCTCAACAACCGGACCAGCAGTAGTACGAGGCGTGATAGGCTTCGTACCCGGTGGTGGCTTCTGATGCAGGTACTTGCACGGCTGAGCTGTGCACTTGCCATACATCCAGTCGTAGCAGTATCCGAAGAACATAGGCCTGTCCCTAACGGGCCTATCACCAGTCCTCGGTGTAGAGGGTGCAGCAGGGTTCCTTGGGCTCTTGTCGTGCTCGAACCTGCACTCCCGGCCATACTGGCACTTCCCAGTCTTCGTATACTCCCAGCATACCCGATCAGCAGGCCCAGCGGGGGACTGTCTTCTCGGCGACTTGGGAGACGGTGTGCGCTTGTCCCTCTGACTGCCTCTTCCAGGAGAAGCTCTGTCTCTCTGACTGCTTCTTCCGGGCGAAGATGATCTTGGCTTCCCGTCGGGTTTCCCATCCCTTCCGGACCTAACGGACCTTGAAGGGCTCGGGTCGCTTTTCCTCGCGAGTGGGTCGTATCTTCGAACAACCCCAGGAGCTCCAGGATGCCGATCCCTTTCACGAGAGTGCGAGCCCGACCGGGATCTCTGCTCATGAAAGGTCTGATACATCTGAAGCGTGTTCTGTCGCTTCTGCCATCGCTCAACACAGTCCTGACAAGCTTTATAGAGCCATGGAAAAGACCTAACGGTCTCATCGCGATCCCACCTCTCAATGTCAGGCCGCATACAGCGTAGATGGCGAACGTTCTCAATGAACACGGCTAGCAGCACCCCATCATCGATCTTCCTCTTGATCCCATAGATGAGATTATCCCAGGTGCTCAGATAACTCCGGAGCCTAGCCTCGTCATCGGAGTGACCTGTCTGTCGACATTTGAGACTGGTCAACTCGGCAATCTTGAACGTCTGGTCGTCCTCGACTCCAGTCTGCAGATGGTTCAGCAAGAGCTTCAAAATCTGCCTTCCCTTGATGCCCTGAGGAGGGGTCATGTTCTGAGCAGCCTCTGTTAAGCGATTCATCTTATCCCTAGCGGCCCTCGTCTTGATGCAATCCCTGATAGCACTGGTGAAGTTGGAATCCAAGACCGGATACTTGCAGGGCCCTCCAAGAGCGTCATAGTCGAGCCTTTCAGTCTCTGAAATCCACGCTAACGCGTAATCAGAGTCAAAACTGAAAGCGTTCCTGACCCTCTCCTTAACCTCGGAAATCTATTCCCGAAGCTTATCAGCTGTCGGTTCAGGAGGCAACGTGATAGTGTTGCATTTGTGATGGTACCGATCCTTATCAGCAACGGTTGAAATCAGGGCCCCTATCGGGGTACATGACGTGATCCTGCAGCTCTCACACAGCCTAGCCGGTAACGGACAGCATATTTCACAAGCCCTCATTCCACAACCAACGCATGGGACCAAAGGAGGGCCGGTAACGGGGACCCTGAGGTTACACTTGGTGCACCTGTCTCGCCCGTCGTCTCCTCTGATTGTTTCAGGAAGAAGACCGCCATCCCCCGGCCTATCGGCACCATTTGCGCCATAGCCATGGCACTGACCCGCTCCAGGATTACTGGCATGCCCGATGCTTGCAGGGTAGCCTGGAGCAACATTGGGCTGACTAACGCCAGCACCAACGCCCTGACTGTAGACACCACCCCCAAAGGCTGGACCATAGAAACTCGAACCACACTGGTTGTTCTCAGCTCCATGAGAGTCAGCAGCACTACCATAGAACCCGGGTGCTCCACCAGGGTATCTTCCGGTAGGAGCCCCACCACTCAGGCCTCCACAAGGTCCAGCGGGACCTTGGCCTCCGCCGGGATGCCCAGGTCCTGGTGGTGGAAATGGAGCATGTCCATGACCATCACTTCCGCCCCCACCTTGGCCGGATGGTCCGCCTTGCCCACCTCCTCCCCCAGGAGGAGGAGGAGGGGGCGGTCCAGCTTCAGCGCGTTCATGCCGAATATTACAGCGCGCACATCGCTCGAGGCCATCACTGCCAAAATGACTGTGATCCTCACAGATGTGGTTCCCACACTCCGTGCAGGAATACATAGAGACCTCCTGGGCACTTTTACGACATGCCCAACATTTCATCTTCAAGAAGTGACAATTGCAACAGTCCCCATCGTCGCCCCGGCAAAGCCTGCAAAACTCACGATTGCACGTAACACACGAGAATTCAGCGTCCGGGTGCCTACGGTCGTTGGGATCATCGAGGGCACAGATCTTTGGCGCACCTGGGCCACCGGTACCGGGAGCTCCTCTTGCGGCCGGCGCCGAGGCCCGTCCACGATCGGATGGAGTTCCAGGGGTCCTCCAGCTATCGCCGGGACTCTGGATATCGGCACGAGCTCTACTCGCAGGAGTCCTCCAGCTATCGCCGGGACTCTGGATGTCGGCATGGGCCCTATTACCCCTACCACCTCCTGGATGACGGTCTGGGTTCGGAGAGACGCTCCCGCTATCGCGGATCGGCCTATCCAGGTTCGGAGAAATGCTCCCGCTATCGCGGATTGGCCTTTCCCCCCTCGATTGCCGACTCCGGACCTCAGATCCCCTATCGGGGACGGCAGCAGGCCTCGGGCTCCTATTTCTACCCACATCCCTGTCGGGGGAAACAGAAATGTCCGGACTCCTATTCCTACCCACACCCCTGCTGGGAGAAACAGAAATGTCCCCCCTTGCGCGCGCGCGGGGGCCATCCCTCGCACGCCCTGGCGGTGAATGCACCCTCACTCGCCCCGGCGGGGAATGCGACCTGTCAGGCAGTCCCCAAGCCCTCCTGCTTCTGCTGTCACCTCTCCCTATCGGGATGAATGGGATGCCTGCCTGCATGAGAAGGATCGACCCTACCGGGCACATTTGGCAAAACATGATCAGCCAAATCAACACCCCCGCCCGGTCTCACCGGAAGGCCAGTACCCCGACCGTTACCTTCTCCGGGAGTGGGCGTCGGAGACCTGATTCTATGTCCCTGCCCCGCAAGAGCATTGTATCCAACATTCCGTCTTTCTCTGGGTTGTTGAGAATTCATCTGATTGTCCTGGACACCCTGAATAATGCCAGCAGCCTCATCAACATGACCTTCAATTTCAGAGAGCTGAGCCATGATTCTGTTGTTCACTCCTTTAAGAGTACGCATGTTACTCTCGACAGTAGTGATTCTCCGCATTGCGCCTTCAAGCGTGTTCCGAAATGAATCGAGTTCACGCCTAACGGCAGACCGCGCTTGATCACTATTCGCAGGGAGATTACGGATCTGTCTTCTGATGTCATCAAGGACCCGGCTCAGAATTCCCGATCTCGCTTCATACTGCTCAACATGGGATTTCACGGTCTCAAATCTCGCGATGACATCGTCATGATCCCGATGTTGGCGTTGAACTCCGCGAGATAGATCCTGGACCTTTCGATTGACCTCGTCAATTGCTTCATGCCAGTCCTGCGGGGAAACAGGCCCTGATGGTCTATCGACCGCCTGGGACCCCCTCCCACTTTGCAGCCTCGACATTCGATCAGCAAGAATGATTTGTTCTTCATTAATACCACCAATAGATTCGGAGGCCCACTTAGCAAACTTCTCGTGTTCAAGAAGAACCTTCTCGAGCTTCAGGTTTAACTCCCTGAAACTCGCGTTCGCTCCACTGCTGGTAGCCCTATCGGGCAATTGCGCAGCAGGACTCAAAATCCATTCACCTGCTGGCGTCCGCATCCCAACGGTTTTCTCTACCGAGAACATCCGTCCCTCGAGCTTGTCTAAGTCCTTAAGGATCTCATCCTCGGAAGCAGCATGGCTCCTGCGGGTGGCCTCACGATTCTCTTGAATCATCTGACGAAGCTGATCAGTTGCGATCTCATTGCCCTTAACAGATTCATGAACCTCGTGGGAAAGCAAATTGATCCTCTGATCCACGACTTCAGCCTGTTCATCGATGGCTTGCCTCACAATGGCCCTGCTATCCGGGACGATCTCACTGGCGAACCGCTGAACTATCATTCGCATCCTACCGGCATCAGATTGAGTCGCAATCTCAGTCGCCAAACGATTGACCTTGTCTTTCGTCTGCTGATTCTCGTCGCTCCACTCCTTTCGCATGGAACCCACCTGACCGTTCAGTATCCTGATATGGTCAGCAAAGATGTGGAACGCTTTTGCGACTGAACTAGACACCTCACCCCGCTCGAGCATTTCCTGGATGTGCAGATCAAACACCTCCTTTGCCCTGGCGTCACCTGACTCACCGGGAGAATGGGACCTGTGTGCTGGAGGAGTCGATATCTCGATCCTCTCAGGAGCCCCACTAACTCTAGCAAATCTTCTGGGGTCGCCTACAGGACCTTCACCTATCCTGGATGGCCTGCTAGGGGTAGATCCCCTTCTCCGGCTATCGCCAGATCGGGGATCAATGTTGGATGCACGAGACTCGGGAGTAGAGTGAATGTGAACATCAGCAGGATCAGGCATCTCCTCATCCTGCGGAGTTGAACCCATTGGTGAGGGGCTAGCCCTCCTCGCCTTTGACCTATCGGTCTCAATGGCCAGGGGTGACGGCCTCTTCGCAGAAGCACTACGTTCCCTGGCGGTCGATCCCCATTGAGGGGTGAACTCGTTGCTAGACCTTAGTGTTTCTAGGTCACTGGGATCTCGCCCTAACGGGCTAGCGATCGACGGACGATCCTCGATTCCGAGCGCATCGGCTAGCCGACCATCTTTCACACCTGCCCCAACGGCATCGGCAGCCCGCTCAGTGATTCTCGGTGAACCAGTAACCCGGTTCGAGTTCTCGTCTCTCTGATTCAACGAACCTCCAAATGTAATGTTGGGAAAGGGGGGAACATTTGGGGCATCACCGATCACTGGGGGACCTACCGGCCCCTCCTTGTGATGGATGGCCTCCAATCCTCGAAGAACTTCCCGGCTATCCCTGGCTCTCTCTCTCTCGCTTCGGGCGTCCCTGTCAACTCGAAGGTCCCTAGCGTCTCCACGAGAGAGGCTCCTGGGCCTCGCAGCAGCACGGATCCTAGCATTTCGGCGTGATTGGTTCTCTTCCTCATCACGACGATCCGCAAATGCGGCATATTCATCATCATCATCGAACTCAAACTTGGCAGAGGCAGGGCTAGGCCTTGCAGCAGCACGGTTCCCCGCATCTCGGCGCGAACGGTCCTCCTCCTCATCCGCAAAATTGTAATCTTCGCCATCATAAAATTCAGACTTGGCAGTATTGGGGTTGGGCCTATCGGCATCAGATCCCTGCTTTGAGCTACTGCCCCAGCCTGCGGTTGATTTCAACAGAGCATCGTACCCGAAACCTGTGAACTTCCGCTCCTCGTGCTCCACAAACTGACCTGGATTTTGAGAACCAGTGGATCGACCCGAGATATCTCTCGGAGCCAAAACCATAGTCCCTGGTCCTTGCGGCCTGTCCTCAAACTCATCCGAGACCTGCGATTCACCTGGAACAAGAGGTCTCGGGGGTCGGGTCGGCATGGCCTCCGGGTCGTCCGAATGAGGGCGGGCCATGTTCATCGCCATGCTGATGAAGTCGAACTGTCCGCGCCTGTGACCTGATTCAGAGCCGCTCCTATCGGAGCGAACCCTTCGTGTCTGCTCATCATCAGTGGCCTGACGGAAAATGCGATCGTCTCCATCGTCGGTGTACCTGCCACGGCTCCTGGGTGTGTCCCTACCGGGATCTTCACCCCTGCGGTCCTGACCTGCCGAACCTGCTTCGAAATCCTCGTAATCGAAGTCCGGTAGGTCCTCACCTGAGCGGAGGCCCCTTAGGATGGCCTCCTCATCCACGACACTCCTGTGTGATCGTGGGGTCGACATAGAGCTTGTAGTTGATGGTCTCAAGCGCGTAGGAAAGTCCTACGGCTGATAACCTGTGATTCGGGCACGAGCCTGTGCCCAGGCAATGGGTAAGTTGGGGTAAACAAGCCACAAAAGAAAGGTTCCCCAAAAGCAAACCAATCCCCGGTCCCAAAGATCAGGGTTTCCCACACACCAGAGAACAACAACCAAAAGGGAAACAAACCAAACAAGAAAAGGGTTAACCCGCAACCTTGATCGACAACAGGCCGCACGACTGGTCCCTACCAACCTGGCGGCAGCCCGAGGTCTCTTTCTCCCCCGAGATGCCGTCGGTCGACGCAGGGGTTCGGCGACGCCCATTCGAGGCGCGACGGAACCCAAAATCTTGAGCCAAACACCACCGGTCAGTCACTATCGCGACATCCCTGGTGATGGTTTAAGACATGGCTAATCACATTTGGCGTTTTCTTCAGAGCGTAAAGACATATTGGTTGATCAAATCAAAATCATATTGGGTTGTCATAAGGAAATGCAAAGGTCCTTCCCCCTCCAAGTAAGGCATAATAGTGGGGTGTTGTCCTATTTGGAGTTGGTACCCTTTTCGCGTTCGGCATCCGCAAACGGCCTTCAACACATGCAAGCACAAACACAAGAGCTGCCAGGGCAAACGCTGACTTCCAAAGTCTCCCTCTACATGGACAAGCTTCGACCAGAAAAGGAGCTTCTAGAACTGAAGCAGTCTGTCGGTCAGGGCCGAACATGCTACCATCCAAATGGGGTGCAAATGGGAACTCGGGCAAAAACATTCAGAAACGCTGCAGCTGTACGGGTCCTAACACAGCATGCCAGAGTGTCTGTGGGGTGGATTTGATGAATTCTGATTGGGGCCTCTGGTGGACATCATTTCCCGAAACCTCTGTGACAAACAAACAAACCATGTTTGACGGGTTCCCCCACAAAACATGCTGAAAGACTCTATGAATGGCTGGTGCTTGGAAACCTGGCTCGGTTGCCCATTGGACTGTGGCCAATTTCACCCCCATGCTCATTTGCTCATGCCTGAAAGCCAGGCACACATTGTGAGCTGAGAACCCAGTGTCTTATCATAGCTTGCGGCATTTTGTGACTTGCTGCCCCGACCCCTGACTCAGCTGTGCAACTCTAGGAACATGGGACATGCTTGGCTGCCTTGTTCTTTTTGTGTTTCAAGTTGAGTGGACCTCGCAACTGAGACCCAGACGCAGAGCCACACAGTATTCCAAGGGAAGCTTGGGACCATGGGCAAGGGACAGCAAAAGGAAACTGGTTTCAAGCATCGCCTTGTTGGCCCCGTTCAAAGCATCGAGGGCCTGGGCTTAAACTTTGCCCCTCGTTCCTTCTGTGAAAAGTTGTAGCGTGAAGACCTCTGGGTCTCTGAACGTTCTCAACGGGGTCAAAAGGCAAGCCTTGGGGCGGTTTGCCGTTTTCAATGAGAGCAGGCCTCGCTTGTTTGATGAACAATGCAGTATACCCGAAGGATCGTTCCCAAGGCAAACGCGCGATGAGCAAAACCGGGGAAGCAATGACTCCCGTGCAACTCGCGGAAACCTCGTGGTTTGAAGGTTGGTCAAAAGGTTTTCTTTAGGTTGCACGCGGAGTCTGGATACTGAAGTTGCAGGCCCAATGATTTCAGTTGTCACCCGAGCGGAAGCGCCTTCGCTGGACACAACCCCTGCTATAGCTCAATGATGCGGATTAGGTCAAGTGGCTTCCAGTGTGCACGGATGTTCAACACCAACTACATTTGTTTTGAAATTGTAAAGCAGCCCAGTCCCTTACCCAAAGGTCCACCAAAGTCCCTGGCCGATTTTCTACCCATGCGGCATGGCCCGATTCCAAATCGGGCAGGTTCCTGGGGCTGTGGTCGGCTGAGCGACTGATCGGGGCATCTCAGCAGCTGCGAGCGGACCACCTGCAGCATCTGCAGGCGGTGCAGGAACTTGGACTCGCCTCCAGCTCCGTGGCACGACCCGGATGCTTTTTTGATCACAAGCGGGTGCCTTTCGGATTTGGTGCAATCTGGAACCCGTCTATTAGAACCCGTCATAACCCGTCGTTTGGATTGCCTTGAGAAACAGCCAGGATTCCCGTACAGGAGCTGAAACGGGGTGCCCTGTTCTTGGTTGAATACGAAGGGAAACCCTGCCCACTAAAGGAAAAGGGACACCACCGGAGGTCCGCAATATTCCCATCCATTTTTCCAAAGCCTGGCAAAACAAGTGTGACCTTTCAACAGAACACGCTTAAGAGCTGGGTGTTCCCGATCCGATTCCCAGGTGAACATACTGCATCGCTGGCCAAGCAATCCGGTCAACTAGCCACAAAATTAGATTTTGGCGAAAAGTTACGTAAC
Organism: Effrenium voratum; assembly: GCA_963377175.1. NCBI lineage: Eukaryota > Dinophyceae > Suessiales > Symbiodiniaceae > Effrenium > Effrenium voratum. Next base: position 172,077 of record CAUJNA010003604.1, on the reverse strand, counting down.
ATAAAAGGCACCTCAAAAGGGCCAACAAATGGCAAAGGGTTGTTCACGTAGCAGGGAAAACAGGTTCCACATAGCAGGCATCAGTGGGTTTAAACAGATATTCGGGCCATTTTCCCATGTTGACACATACCCAACCCTATCCCCACATCCACCCAACCCCCCTTCCCCTGTCGAGCAGCGCAGGGACTCCTCCATGGCCTCAGTGACTTGAGTCAGCGCGTCGGCGATGAACTGCCGATCTTCATCCTGGCGCGCAGACTCGACCGCCCGAAGACCGAGCCCTTGAGTGCCAGAGAAGACGGGGACCCCATGCGAATCGAACAACGATTGCTTTCTTCGTGGCAAGGAGTTTCTAAACCAACAGTGTTGCTTGATGAGACTCAACAAGACGACCTCAAAAAGGTGAGAAAAACACGTTGTCAAAACAGGCAAGCTAAGCTTCCTCTGAAATCCTTCTGGTGACGCTGGTAGATGTGCTTTCCGTGGACCCTCCACCGGTCACCGGATCGACCTTGCCGCATGTACAAACAGTACTCCGCAGTCAAGCTGATAGTAAAACCAGCTGTTGGCTGCCTAGTTGACCATGGGCTTAAGCCACACTCCAGATTGACAAACTCCTGTGGGTGTCTACTGCTCTGGACTTAGACCTGCATTTGTTGTATGCCTTCGGTATTCCGTAGTCGACTCAAGACAGGGCTCTTGAAATTCAAAACAAGTTTGGACGGCAGTGCTGTGGACTGTGTGAATTGGTGTTGCACCCCACCTGAGCCAGGATTCATCAATCCGGGTGAACCCAGTTTTTGAGCCCGCAAAACAGGGTGGATGCTGGATGATGCGGCCCAACAGGAGACACCGAGTCAATGGTGTCTGGCCATCTTGATGACATCCCCCACCAAGGACTACGCATTTCTTTCTAGGGGGGAAATGCCAACAGCACACCCAACACCGTACCCTTGGCTCCCCCTCGATGTTCCCCGAGGAGAGAAGTCATTGGAACCAGGGTTGCTTACATGAAACAAGAGAGTCCTCTACATCAGCTGGTTGAAGTGATATCTTTCCAACTGGCCGGTGCAAATCCGTGGGAGCCCGCCTTGCTAAAGTTGGCGCAGCAGGGCGAGAGCTGGAAGAAGGTGCGGGTGTGCATCTGCCGCACCGTGTCGCCCTCCACAAGAAGCACGGGCTTGGCACCTCAGCGTGCCCAGTCTCCCAAAAAAGTTGCGGCCTTTTCTGAGATCTACCTTCCTGCAGCTTAACATGGAACCTGCAAACCTCCTTTTGGGGGACCCCTTTTTGGGTTCCATGGCAATTTGCGGGGGAGTGGCTTGCTCGAATTTCACGCCGAACCAAATGCCTCGGGAACAACATGGGCAAGGTTCTGCGGATCTCACAGCACTTGGACGCTTTTGGCCCAGGCGCCCAGCATCACATTCACCGCCAGCTCAAATTGGCACCACCCCCGCGTCAGCCACGAGGTATGGCCTGCGTCAAAGACTCCTCTGACTGCTTGGCTCCGTGTCTTCCACTTCTTTGCCAAGCTACCCAACCAAACATGGAGTCACGGTAAAAACTTGCCCACCTTGGAGGGTCGGAGCTACAAAGACATGTAACTTTTGACTGAGAAAGCACAGCAAGTCACCAGCACCCGGAACCGGCTTGGGTCCCTCCCATGAGTTTCAACGAGGCGTTCAAAACAAGAAACCTGTGCTTCGAGCTTATCGCCTGTGGCCCTCTGCAAAGCGTCGTAAGTCCGGCAAAGCAGCGTCCCCTGAGAAAGCTATATGGCGAAACAAGGGAAACCCCCCTTGAAAGATCGTCCAGGTGAGCTCCTTCTCCGATGCAGCCCCCGCGGCCATCCCTCAAGGGAAGCCGAAACGGACCTGGATGCAAGCGAGCCGCTCATGAGCCTGCCGTCTTCGTGCTGCTGGATTGGAGCCAGGATCGCAAAGAATGAGCAGTGCCTTTTCGCCGGCAGAAAAAGGAAACATGCAGGGACTCTTTGTGAAGCTTATGCAACCAAACGGAGTGGGCTATAGGGTCCGAATTTGATTTGAAGAGAGTTTGAATTTGATTTGAAGAGAGTTTGAACAGGAAACGCTAAAGTTGTAGCTACAGCATAGGCAAGGTTTCCTTTGCCAGTTTGTGATGTCATGCAATCCAAAACAAACTGCTCCTGCGCCCTTCAACACCTGGCCCGATTTCTCGCGGGATTTCGCAGTCCTTCAAACATACTGAGAGCTGGCTTCGCTAGAGCAATATGACAACGCCACGCAAGCTGTTAACTGGGAACACCCATACCGTCAACGAATGTCAATGACTGCTCCTCTACCCCAAGCATATCTTCTGAACAGCTCGGCATGCCTTCCTTTGACCTTTCCTGTTCCTCATTACCCCTCATCTAAAACACTTGCATGCTTCCGCCCGGCTATGCACCTCCATTTCTGCCGAACTGCAGCTAGGTTCCCACATTTTGCCTGTGAATGTTACCGCTTCAAGGGTAGATATTCGTAGCCACCAAAAATCCCTTCTGGAAGACTATCCACGACTATCCTCTGGGAAAGGGAGTCGGTGCACTTCCGTAACCCCCAAAGCCCAGCACTTCTGCCCCAGCGGCGCCACGTAGGTGTGAAGGCTCATCACTGCGCGCCTGCGCTCACGTGCCGTGAGGGGGATGGGCGAAGACCAAGAATCCAGCAATGGTCCAGAGCCCCCAGAAGGGCCCCCAGAGGGGCCGCCAAAAGGGACGCTCAGGGCCTAGAGTCCTATTGGGTCCTTGTGGGGGATCCCCCCGGCCCAGCCAACGCGCCAGCCTGAATTGCAGGATCCAACACAGGACCCTCCATTCTAAGGTTGCCATGGTTCGCCATTGGTTTGAACAATCAGCGCTTGCATAAAAAATACGGGCAACGTGTCGTGTTTCAACTGGTTTCGGACAACCTCCAAGGATTGTTTAGGTCAGCTCTCACCGTCCTTGAACTGTTGGAAGGATGAATTGGACTTGAATTTGAGCGGGCACATTCAGGTGATTGTTTTGACGGCAAGGATTCAGCACCTTCCTGAGCCATACCCTTTTCAGACTGTGAATCATGTGACCAAATTAATGAGATTAGTCGTTTCTGCATGAGCAAGGTCGCTTAACCCGGTGAAGTTGCTAGACTGGAGACAAACACCTCCGTGGATTGTGCCCAGCGGCCCCAGGCAACAATTGAGAACCTTTTGGTGGACATTTGCGTGGCATTACGCAACTTGCTCGATCGATTCAAATGGATGCTTCTCGAAAAGACCCCTAAAGTGCTTTGCTTCTCTCATCATGGTCTACATGGTTTGGGGGAAACCTTTGGATTCCCGTCTCGCTGGGACGACCTCCCACATGGAATTCACCTTTGACGGCCTGGGAAATCACCCCAAACCAATCCAAGCCACTCTAACCCACCAATTGGAAGAGAGCTGATCTGCACCTGAAGGCAACCCAGAACCCTTATTTTCCGCCTCAGCTGCACCTGCACCTCCTGCAGCTCTTGTGGGGAAGTACAGCAGCAAACCTGCGGCTCATGAGCTGCTCATTACTTGGTGGTTTGGATTGGGTGGTTTGGAGATTAGAAGGTGGTTTCTGATTTACCCTCTTCAAGAACCAGAGGTTCAACTCCCCAAAACAAAACGAGAATGCCACCCTTCCAATGAGGAACAGGCTGACTAATGGTACTGTCCATGCCCAGCACAGGCCAAGAAACAAGACAGCAAGAAAAAGCAAGCCAGGGGAAACATCTCGGCATTTACCATTTTTATCATGAATTCGCCATGTGTTCTGTGCAAAACGCCGAAAGCTGCCAGAACGCCTAGATGTCTGCTGGATGGCCGTTGTTGGAACCGTGAAACATTAAAAGACGCTGAAGGACGGCAGGCTGTCAGGCTAGCAGCCGGTGCGTCGGGATGAGTGAGGTGCGCTTAGCGCCTTGACAACTAGAACGTCCAGGAATTCCATGACTTTTAAAGGTCCAGGAAGGATATACATAATATATATATATATATATAATAATAATAATAATAATAATAATAATAATAATAATAATAATAATAAAACAATAATAATAATAATAAAACAATAATAATTGTAATAACAATAATACGTAATAAGAACAATAATACGTAATAATAATACGTAATAACAACAATAATATGTAATAATAATAATACGTAATAAGAACAATAATAATAATAATAATAATAAACAATAATAATAATAATGATAATAATAATAATATTAATAATAATCATAATAAATAATAAGAACAATAATACTAATCATAATAATAATAATGATGGTAATAGTAATAATACGTAATAATGATAATAAACATAATAATAGTGATAATATTAATAATAATACTAATCATGATAACAGTAATATACATGTATACATGTATACATAACATGCGTATACCGTACACATGCATATATATATATGTGTGTGTATATAGATACATACACTTTGTGAATTATTCTTTGATACATGTCCCAGGCCGAGACATATCCAGCCAATTAACAAAGGGTTGCGAGGACTCACATGGATTCTGTTTAGGACCCTGGCAACGCAGCCCATGGCAGGAAAGGGTAGCTTCACATTCCGGTGCCAAATGCCCCCTCTTGCTTTCTTGGTTCTCTCACAAAACATGGAAGCCCATAAACAGCTGCGAAACAGGACCATCTTCCAAACCTTCGTTTTGGCATCAGCTCTGAGTTCAAAGCATCGGTCGATTCCGCCTGCGGGATGCAAAAGAAGTCCCACCACAGCCAGCCGCGAGCAATGCCTGTAAGCTCCTCCCAACTTCTCGCCCCCCAACCTGGGACAACGTGAAAGCGCCTCCCTCAGATGCCCAAACAGGGAAAGAGGCACCCTCATACACACACTACTTGCGGGGTCCGAATGCCCTTGGCCTTCAAGAATTCAGAGAGGCGGACAATGCACGCGCTTTGGGCACTTACACGGCATTCCGCTCTCAGCAAAAAGGGGCATCACCTGTTTCACTAGTGCTCAAAGAAACAACATGACTCTCAAAATGGCAGGCGACAATGAGCCTCTACTGAGATGAAAGATGATTGATCATCAACGATGCCTAAATCAAGGGCAGGTCTTCTACTCGCCAACCACGTGTTCGACATGAGCTGTCTTCGAAACCTTCATTATTTCCCCACACATCCCCATACCAACAAGATCCGACAAGGTCACAAGGACCCTGCCCTTCAAACGATTTCTGGACCCATCATTGATTAAATGGTCATGTGCAGGATCACAAGGGCAAGCACAACGCGCACGCCCTCAACTCAACTTGGTCGACTGACTTGCCCAGTGACCCTTTCTTGCTGGGTATCCAGAATCCAATTGAATATGACCAACTATATTGCATTGGATAATTACCAACTGGAACAAAGGGGAAAGGATGTCACAGCCAGTGAAGGGTCCAGAGCCTCAGCGCTTACCCGCCCCCCCCAAACCGAATCCCCCCTCCCCCCTCAGTCCAATTGGACATGGCCTCTAAAACCCTGGTCACCGGTCCTGCACGGAAACTTTCCGGGAGAGATCCTTGCGGAAGGTTGTCATGAGGTCGTAGCGCAGCTGGCAGCTGCCGCGCTGCAAACTTCGGATCCTCGAATTCAAGCTGAACTCAATTTATGGAGGTTGCAATGCACTCATCCAGATTTTGCAGAAGCGCGGACTTTGCAAACCCGACGCATGCGGCCAACATATTGGGAACTATTTGCCACAATGTAAATTGTCATCCCAATACCTCAATACTTGGCAAGGGAACCCTCTCGAGGATGACTTTGACAAGCAAATCCAAAGCTGAATGTTTTCCGTCCCAATTCTGACGCATCTCCACCTGCAACCAGGAAAGAAACAACTTTGGGAGTAAACAGTACGGGGTCAAACAGGTACAAAAAACAGTTTGGCAGCAAACACGTATACATACCATCATCCAACCTAAATGGGCTGGCAAGGGTCAGGCTGCACGCTGAGCAAACGGACTCAGGCGTGCCAGGGGAAAAAGTTATCCTGTGGATGTGGGTTGAGCAAAAGTCCTGTACCTGGGACCATCGAACAAAAACCACCAACAAGAGGCATGGACAAAGTTGTGGTCATTCAAGCGGGAGACTGGGCTGACTTTTTTGGAGGCCCGGCCCCCTTCCAATGCTTCGCCCAAATGGCAGCGTCTGGAGCGCCTTCAGCTGCACGCCGTGTGGGTCTGGGTGCTCCAGGCTGGACCTCAACCGGGGGAGGTGGTACCTTTGGTTAAGCCCCATTCCTGTCCTACTGTAGATGGACAAAATCCGCTTTGCGCCACGAGATGAACCCATGGTTCAAGCCATGACGTTTCTGTGCATTCGCGTTGCGGAATCGAATCATTCCAGGGTTTCTGAACGGCGGTGCAGAATCTCGTCCATCAACGGTACCAGTAGAGCCGGCGAAGCCGGCGGGTGGAAGCTTCTAGGGCGAGAAGGGCGCCTATAGGAAGAGCTTGGCCTGGGTTTCTTTCTTTCTTTCTTTCCTCCCTTCCTTCCTTCCTTCTTTCTTTCTTTCTTTCGTTCTTCTTTCTTGTCTTTCTTTCTTTCGTTCTTTCTTTCAGTACTGTCTTTCCTGTTATTTACCTACCTATCTATCTATCAATCTGTCACCGGACCTGGGGAAAGTACTGCGCCTGCCACGAAATATGCACTTCACCTTGCAACAGTGCTGCGCCTGCCACGAAATCTGCAGCTCAGGTTCCAAAAGTGCTGCGCGTGCCACGTGATTTGCACCTTCATCTCATTTTTTTTTCTCTCTCTCTCTCTCTCTCTTTCTCCTATGTATCTATCTATCCATCTATGACCTGACCTTGCGAAAGTGCTGCGCCTGCCACGAAGTCTGTACTCCATCTTGCGAAAGTGCGATCAACTTTTCGTATTACGGAGGCTTTCTAACTAAACTTCCTTTCATTAATAGGGGGTGCTCCCCTCCAACGTGGTGAATCCACAACACAAGGTATCGGACACCTCCCTGACTGCTTGTGATCCCAAAGTGGGCCATCCCTGTGGCAACTTTGTCTTCGTTTTTCAGGGATTCCCCAAAGTCACGGAACATGGCACCCTTTCACCCAGTTTGACATGATCTCAACCGGCTTTCACAAATTCAGGCTGCTTTGTCTTAGCGACGTCGAATTTCGTGCAGCTCAATGGCCTTGCATCCTCGTAAGGCCCACTTGCGTCCCAGGCACCACTCGTGCGACACAAAGGTCACCGGGCCTTTGTGCGAGGCGCCACCCTCAGAGTCGCCGTGCCTCAGCCCGGAAAAGCGGCAAACCTGGGTTGGTCTCTTCCCCGGCAGATTCAAGTTGAAACATATCAAAGTTGGAGATGCGGTCGCACGTGGCCTCGCTTTCTCGAGGCGTGTGAGTTCATAGCTCACTCTTGAGCACGCACACAGCCAAAGTGGCTCCAGCCCTGACCGCCTCTCCAAACCAGCACCAGTCAAACCATCCGACCACAAATGGGGGGGGGGGCGGAGGTTATGACCCGAGCCGAGCAAATCCCTGAGCTGGAAGAAATGGTGCCTTCTTTTTTAACGTTGCCTGGTTTACAGCAGAAGATGTGAACAAAAACATGCAAAGGAATCCCACTTGCCACCACACTCCAAGCCAAGGCTCAGCTGCAGCAACCCCCGCTCCAGCAGCTCCTGGTGCGGCATCATCTGTTCCAAGCGCAGCACCTCCCCTGCGTGGATCACCCACCTGGGGCCCAAGGCGTCGTTCCACTTCTTCATGGGTGTGCATTTTTTGAGGATACCCGTTTTGGGGTAGGAAAACAACCCATTTGAGAGGGGGGTGCCTTCAACAAAGGACAACAGCATACGGACAAAGGATGAAAAGGGATAAGGGCGGGCCGTGGGAGAAGGAAGAAGGAAGTGGGAATTGAAACGGCATGCTCAGCTGTATTTGGACGTAAGATTTTCCCTTGTGCCCCGCTCCAAATCATTGACGCTGGCCGGGTTCCATGGGGCAAAAACTCCGGAAGCTTAATCGTGCCGCCAAACGGGAAAACCGTCACCAGCAACAACTTTATCTAAGACAAGAAGAAAAACCAACCAACCAAACAAACCGACCAACCCACCCACTCACCCACCAACCAACCAAGCAAGCAAGCAAGCAAGCAAGCAAGCAAGCAACCGGCCAGCCAACAACCCAACCCACCACCCCCATCATCCCACCACTCCCATCACCCACCCCTAACACCCGAATCCCCCCAGCCAAGCCACCCAGCCACCCACCCACCCACCGAACGCCCACCCACTGACGCACCGACGCACCAACGCTCCGACCGAACAAACAAGCAAGCAAGCAAGCAAGCAACCAACCCAAAAAAAAAACGAAACACGCAAACCCGCAAACCCGCAAACACAAACACAGACACGCTGACAAACAGACAAACAGCGAAACAAACAAACCAAACACAAATCAATGAATCACTGAATCACTGAATCAATGAATCAATGAATCAATGAATCAATGAATGCAATCAAATCAATGAATGCAATCAAATCACATCACATCACATCGCATCACATCAAATCAACAAATCAATAAGTCAATAAATCAATAAATCAATAAATGAATTGATCAATAAATCAACCAACCAACCAACCAACCAACCGACGACCGACCGACAGACCGACCAACCAACCAACCGGTCCACCATCCAAAATCAAATAAGTCAATTAAGAAAAAAAACATCAAAATTAATCAACAAAAATCAAATCAAACAATCAACCAAGCAATCCATCAATCCAAATCAAATCAAATAAAAAATAAACCAACCAATCAATCAATCAATCAATCCAATCCAAATCAAATCAAGTCAAGTCAAGTCAAACCATACCAATCAATCAGTCAGTCAGTCAATCAATCAATCAACCAACCAAGCAAGCAAGCACACAACACACAATCACACAAACACACAACCACACAACCACACAAACAAACAAACAAACAAACAAACAAACAAACAAACAAACAAACACACACACACACACACAACCAGCCAAGCAAGAAGGCAAGCAGGCAAGCAGGCAGGCAAGCAAGCAAGCAGGCAAGCAAGCAAGCAAGCAAGCCAGCCAGCCAACCAGCACACAAGCAAGCAAACACACAAACAACAAACACACAACCAACCAACCAACCAAACAAGCAAACACGCAAACCACACCAAAGACATGTTCTACGTCTTCTTATTCTTCTTCTGACTTATGCATCTTCTTCTTCTGAATGCTTCTTCTTTTTGTTCCTCTTCTTCTTTTCAATTTCATTGATTTTTTTGCGCAGGCTTCCGCGTGGCTCGCTCCAGCAAGCGCTGGCTTGCCCCTTCGGCCACGGCGCATGGGGAATTTCCGTGAGCTCGCCGAGAGGTTGGAAGAGGCCGCCGAGAAGGACGGCTGCTCGGTGAGGACGCGGAGATCATCGGAGCCCCGCTTGCACAAGGAGTGCATGCCGAACGTCCCGAGGCCCAGAGGGGCCGACGTAGACGGTGGACGCCCAAAAGTCGCAAGAAGGATAATAGAACGGATCTGCGCTGACATGGATGCATCTTGTCTCAATGCGCTTTTGTTCTGTCTCTGTCAAAAGACTTGCTGGAAGAATTTCCTGGATTCCATGTCAATGGCTCAAGGCAGCTTGAGGCACTTTGGCCTGAGGCACTTTGGCCTCTGTGGCTTGAGCAGCGGGCATCGGAGTTGAGCTAACAAGAAAGCAATGGCCCAGAGGAGTCGACGTTGTTTTTGTGGTTTTCCGGCATTGTGTAGAAACAACCCATAGGATCATGTCGAGTAGAACCCATCAGCCTTGCGACAAGCGGCGCCGTGTTAACTTTGCACAAGGGGCGCTTTGACGACCCGACAAATCCTGAGATAGCCCCACTCGCAAGCTTCCTAGGGCTCGAAACCAATTCCCGGAGTGCCTTGCAAGAACCTCTGCCTGCGTTACGGGGCAATGCACAAGTTTCTAACTTGCAACCACCTGACTTACGCGTCGTCTGGTGGCCGCACCCCAAGTCCCCAAGGCCTTGCTGGCCGCATCTACGATCTTGACATTGGGATCTGCCAGAAGGGGCCTGGGACGCTGAGGGGGCGCTGCAAGCGCCTGGGGCCCAGTTTTCAGTCGGAAACTTTGCGTTGCCTGGGATGCTCAGCCCACTTCTCCAAACACGGAACCTGACAAGGGGGTTCCTGCATGAAAGACCATTTCGTTGGTGGGAGGGTAAAAACTGGAAACCTAGTTTCAAGGGCATGTCCAATTGATCTTATATCCCGATTTGAGCTTGTAAGGCAGCAGCGTATACTCCCTATATTTAATATGTGGATAACTTGCATACCGCCAAAGAAAATACCCTCACAGTTGAACCACCTCAACTAACATGGGCCGGACAGCTGTTGATTGCCTCGAAGTTGCCTGGAGGTCTTTACCCCTAGTTCCTCAAACGTTCCCACCCCCCCTCCAAGCCTGGGGCTGATAGCAGCTGGTGAGGGCTTGAAAATGAAATTGATTGGGGGCCTGAGAGCCATAAGGAGCTAATGGCGCCATGCCAGTTTGAGCGGGGTCTTGTTGCTTGTTCTTCATGCATTCCCATGTAAGATGTTCGATGACAAGTGCATCAAGGCATGCGAGCTAGGTGCCAGCTTTGGAGCTGTGTATGTTTCTTGGCGCAGGTGGGCAGCGAAGAGGGGTGCTCGACATGGACGTGATGCAAGACTTGGCTTCACAAAAACAGCCGCCAGGCGAAAGAGCGGTGATCAGAGACCATCTACTTCCATGGTATAGCAAGGCACGGCCCAGAGATATGATGGTTAAACAAAGGACTTGCCGCCCGGTTAAAGGGCACTTGGTTGGTCCTGCTGCTTACCAAGTAGGTTATAACCAGGGTTTTGAGTTATGCCGGTTGCGCAACTCGTGACTGAAACCCACTTGTTAAGTTGCTTGAACATCCAAGAACACTCAAGGAGGCTGTTTCAGGCCTCAGCCCATGCCCTTTCCCCCCGAGGTCTCGGCGCGATGTCGTGCGCCAAGGGCGCCGCCAAGCTGCCGATGCCCGCGATGGCCGCGAGCACCGACAAGCGGACTGGCAACCCGAAACCGACGAAACCGAGAGGAACGCTCAGATTCAGCGTCCCAATTGGTGGATTCGTGGTTGTGGATGTCTCCGGGGCGGATTCCTATTTACCCTCCACAAGAACCAGGAAACCCCCAAACCAATCCAAACCACTTAATTAAGAGCAACCTGACATATGCCGGTTTCTCATAAAATAAACGTCCCCGACCTTAAAATGGGAAGGGAATTGCTCTTCTGGCTTAAGCTACAGGCCAACCATGGGCAGACCACCTGCCAAAGTGGCCAATAGGGGCTTTCCAAGAGTGGTTCTGGTTCGTTAGTACCATCTTGGGTTTACGCTTTCGGGAGTACCTCGCTTCCTCTTCTGAGTTGGTATCGAAGCATTTTCTAAGACAAACCCACATGCTTGCTAACCCCAAGACCAGGGGAACACCGGACAATTGTCCACGGCTCGTTTCCTGGGGCAGCCTCCGTCATTGAGACAGATTGATCACCCGAGTGATTGCTTACACCATGTTGAGAGGAGACAACATGGGATAATTTGATATAATGTCATCGTTCTGTTTAATGGGCTTTCACAACACAGGATGGACAGAAAGCTCTGCAAATTCCGTTGCCATTCCCAAAAGCCAGCGAGGAAAGCAAACCCCCTCAAATGGTCAGTCCCAACTGAGCCAATGGGGCAAGACTTGTCCTCCACTGGAAAGCTCAAAAGGTCTCGCAGCGCCGAAGAGAAAGCCTGAAAAGGTGTGGGCTTGCCACGTCGCCACGGGGAAAACATCAAAATGATGATGTTGTTGGCTGAGTAAGGTAATCAGGGTGGACCCATGCTGCCTCAAACAGCAGTGTAAGCACACCCAAAACCACGATCTCTCTGCTTTTATTTATTTCCGCAATCGCCAGTTCCGTAATCATTGACAGGTAATGGAAACCCCAAATGAATAAACCCCTGGTTAATTAACCAGGGAGTGTCCCCTTCTAGTGGGGATTCATGACTTTGGAGGGAACCCCTTTTTAACAGCAATCCAAAGAACCAAAGACTTGGAGCAATCGGCCCTCAGGCGAACCCACTTTTGCTGCACCCAAGAAACAAAGTAGCGAAGCTGCCCCGCTGGAGGACCAGCGGCATGGTCAAAACCTCCATTTGGGTCTTAACCTTTGCTTCGGTCCCCCAAAATGGTTGGTTTCATCTTGGCGTCCCATGAAAAACAACAGGTTGTCAGTTCATTTTGTGAAACACGGGGGCCTTGATCAAAAACAAGTTAAATTCCAATGTAGGCTGGGAGACCGTTCCTGCCAAGCAGTAACTCAGTAAGGTATGTACAGAGCAGCTCCGGCCATTGATTTACCAAATTCGCGCAATGCATCAAGAGGTCATTCTGGCCATAACAAAACAGAACCACATTCTGTTCCATCTTGCATGGGTCCAGGCGCGAGAAGCCATACCGAGCCATCGATCCGTGATCCGCGCCTTGGTCGGAGTCACTCTGGAGCTCCTCCCAGCGAGTGTCCACCAGTCGCCGGGCCTTCCGAAGGCCCGGTGCAATCGCTTTTGGGTGTTTCGATTTGTTTGAGAGTACCCCATTTTTCTTGGCGTTGTTTTGGGAAACCAAGAGGAAAACAGCCAAAGCCCACAAGATGTAGCGGACAAATCTACCCACAATCAAAGAACACTGGTACGTTCCATCCCTTCTTGGAGTGGTACTCGTCTTTTTTGGGTATGTAGTTTGACACAGAATAGGTAACCAACTCTCTTTTCCGGTTCCCACACCATAACGGACGGCGTTTGCCGTGCAGGACTGGGTCCATTCTGGCAAGTCCTCAAAATGGCACATGTGGGTGGAACAAACAGGGCAATCACCAACGACCAGGACCCCAAATGGGAGTGTCTTCTTTGAGGGTACCCTTTTTTATATGGTTTAAAGGAAGACTAAAAGGACACCCACCATTTTTGTGGGTCCGCTGAAAAGAGAGATGCTCAAATACATGCCTTGCGCCATAGAAAACGCCCGAAAGACGCCGCTCCCAACCCGCACCAAGGCCGCCGCGTACTCGCGCTTTGCAGACTCCACGGCTGCTGCGTGCACCTCGCGCCTCGCTTGGCAGATGCAGGGGACGAAAGGTTGGGCGGCAAAAATTGGAACCGCAACCAACCCGAATGACGCACTGGGCGGGGCTGAAAAACAGTGGCGCCCATTCGCGTGGCAGAAAAGGTTGGCGCCGTTTTGGGTGCAAACCCATTGCGAATTGTTCGAGGCCTTTTGAAGGTGAAAGCCCGAATAAGGTGAGAAGGATTGGGAAAGGAAACAAAGATGAAGCCAGTATGAAAGTCACGGCCTCTTCGAAAACAGGTAAACAGCAACCTTTAACCTTTTCGCTTTTGCAGGGGATGCTTGGACTGCTGCACTTCGTAGTGCTTGTAGAGTTCTACTGAGTTACACTCGATACTGAGACGATCCATCAATATTGGAAATCAGTGCGGCCCCCTTCACGCGCTACTGCGGTTTGCCCGTGGAAGCGCAAACTTGCGGCAATCCTGGGACTGCTGGCCTCGTTCAACTCCTGGATTGTAGCGTGTTCTTTTTGTCCAGTGTGCGTGCCCCGCAAGTGGCTCAGGGAGCAAGCGTCACAACCTTGCAATCAAAACATTTCCTGTACCGGAGCTGGCAACAGGCATGATCATTCTTACACATAGTCTTTCACGGACACCAAACAAGCCTGTTCAGGGACACACGCATGGGGCAAGAACGCTGACTGTATTATACACTGGTTCATTGACTGATGGAAGCATTGTGCACCAGTTCCACCACATCGGCGCTAGCACAAGCTCTTGTACGCTCTTTGCCCAAGAGATCTACTTCCCCAATGGCAAAGTTGACCCCCTTTGTTCGTTGAGCGGTGGCCACTGCATGTCCCCCTTAAAAGTTCTTGAAATGACTAGTGGTTTCCAGTGAGAAATCATCGCCACTTGAGGTCCAAATATATGGGACATTGAGGGCCGGGATCCGGACCAAAATCGCGCTGGGCTTTCGGGCGCCACTTCCCCGCACTTCTGCAGCTCCAAGACACCCTGTGGTCCAAGAAAGGCCATGGGTCGAGGGGTTCCACCAAAGGCAAATTGTTCAAATTGCATAGAGGGCTGTGTCGTCAAATCGGGGAACCCAACAACTGATTTCGCTTTTCCCTCGGGTGGACACCGGTTTAAAAATGGGCCGACCCCAACCAGACAGCCTTTTAGTGACAGAGACCAGAGACTAGAAGAAAAGCCTGCGCCGGGAGATACGTACACCATTTCGGGCCACTTGGTTCGAGAACCTGCCCCACAAGTCCGGCATCTTTGGCGGCGACATGAGCTTTTTGCTGAGGCAGGTATCCCCAGTATGTTTTGTCTAAACAAACTTCCGAACCAACACTGGGCATTATGTCAGGTTCCCAGAACCCTCATCCATAAGCCCTCTTCACTAGTGGGTGGGGGGGGGGGTGATTACTATATGTGACCTCCTTCCCCTAAACTTCTACAGCCTCCCAAACCTACTAACGAATAGCGCAGGCACAACAGTTCTGTGTAGTGTACCTTGCAGCTGAAGCCCACCTAATCCTCCCACCTAACCCTCCCACATCGGTGCCACGCTCCCCACCAAACCCTCGTGAAACTCCCACACATCGCCTGCACACGTTTCTCGTCCTCATTGCTGAAGAGTGCCAGCACGTGCTTGGCACCAAGCGCAGCGCTTGTGCCTCAAAGCAGCCGCGAGATACACTTTGAGTCTATAGAACATGGGAAAGCAGTATTATCAACAAACCTCTGGTTCATGTTCTAATTGGGGCGTGTCTGATGGGCAATATGTCTACATATATATATATATATCTCAATATATGTATACACATATGTACATAAACATAATTATAACCCTTCAACATATCGCTTGCCAGGAACATGTTCCACTTCCCCCTTGTGGATTTAAACATCAGAACCAAGGGCCATCAACAAGGAATATGGGTCTGTGTGTGTGTGTGTGTTTTAGAAACTCGGTACCCGTTTTGGAAGGTTTGATAAGGGAACAAACAAACAAACGCAAAAACAAAAAGACACTAATTACCCATTTTCGGGGGTCCGAGCCACCTGAACACGCCCGAGTGAGCTGATGCTTCGGAAGTTGTCCAGGAGTGAATGCATCCCTCTAGTGATTGCAACCACAGCAACGGAATCGTTCTACGCCCCATCAAACAGGGTAGTCAAACCCAGCTGAAAAGTTGCTCGTGGTTCGGAGGCGAGCTGAATATGCTTCTGAACACGTATCGTATTCCTGGACGACGGTGATTGTTTGGTTGGGGAAGTCATAGAATGTGTGTACCTCTGTCAGCGCAGTTGATCCGCGTTTCAGGGTTCTTCAAACGTCTGCCACATACGGCAGAAACCCAAACCTGCAACCTGGGCAACAATGGCGTCATATGAGCCAACGGGAAAAGCAATGCTAAGCGCTCCAGCACAAGCAGCGGTTGAGTATCCTTTTTTCTCTTCCGATCAGTCCAGCATCGGTGTGAAACTGAAGCTGTAGGGTAAAACTCCGCCGTCAAGTTCGACTTCGGGATTGTGACACATGGCCTCAGACCTTTCCTGAAACTCATCGAACTCATGGGAGCTTGGGATGAAACATGGTGCCGCCCCGCACGGCGACGCTGGCGCCCGGCTTGAACTGGCACCAGACCTTGGGATCTGGCCGCGGAGCGGCCTCGTCTTCGGGCGGCTCCTCCTCGGTGGTTTGCTCCTTTTGCATGTAGTCGCCGGTGAGCTGGTTGCCATTCTTGAACACCCACACGCCCTTGCCAAACGGCTTGTTGTACCTGAACGTTCCACAGTAGAAGGTGCCGTTCGGGAAGAGCCACTTGCCACTGACCATCTTGCCCTCCTGCCACTCACCAATCAGCTGGGTGCTATCTTTGGCGAATGTGTAGGTGCCATTGCCATGCTTCTTCCCTTCCCTCCACTGGCCTGCATAGACATCTCCGTTGATGTAGGTGAACGTGCCCTCGGCTGGGCCCTCAGAATTGGCTTTGCATCCCCGCTGGCCAGCTGTGAAGTTGCCGAGGTAAGTACCTCCGCGTGGAGGGGCGTTCTCGTCTGGGGGCTCATCATCCTCGCCGATCTTGGTCTTGTAGGTCATCTTTCCGAAGCCGTGCTTCCGGTTCTCCTCGTACTTGCCTTCATAGATGTCCCCCGCCTTGAAGACATAGACGCCCTTTCCTGCGCGCATGCCCTCCACAAAGGTGCCCTCATAGCTGTCCCCGGTGAGATACAAGGCTTTGCCTTGGCCCGTAAACTTCTGCGAGCCCTCCTCTCTGGGCTGCTCGGACCCCTTCACATAGAGCTCGTACTTGGGTTCGGGCTCATCATCGCCCATGTCGGCCCGGCTTTGCTTGTCTGGCAGCGGCGTGGAGCTTGGGCCGGCGCTGCCGAGATCTGCCAAGGAATGTTCTATGAATTCCACCCCAAATTAGCGGGATTCAACGGAGTATGAATCAATGGGCATCTTTAGTGGCTTTATTTACATCCCACTAAACTTGTGGGGATAGTGGTTGAGGGGGTAGCTGAAACCATCTTTGGTATGTGCAAAAACCGGAAACCTTTTGAAATTGCTGAACCTCCCATCAGGTCTCAGTACCTCCCGTCAGGTCTCAGTGTATCTGCGCTGCTCAATTGGCGGAGCGCATAGGTCTGCTCTCTCGAGTTGGCTGGAAGCTTGGAGCTAGCGCAGTAGCCTGGATTCACCTTCTACGTGCGTGAAGCGAGAGCCAGTTTGGACTCTGCAAAACAACGGCCGTGCCAGGCTCCCGGGCTAGCTCCGGAGGACCGCCTTAGGTTCAGAGACCAAGTCAGCAGCTGACCGAGGGCAAAAAAAACAGTTGGAAACCAACAGAAAACTCTGGGATGCCAACAGAAAACACCAGAGATGCTAAGAAGGTAACTCCATACTCAAGATATGAGGCAAACACATTGTGCGCCGCTCCGAGTTCCTGACAATAACTGAGCCACCTGCGCCATTTGATGAGCTCACAAGGACGAGCCCGTGACCCCAACTTCCAGCTTGGAATTCATGGGGCACGCCTTCAATGAATCAAGCGAGTGACTGTGTGACCCTGGGAAACCAGCGCCGCCTTCGTGTAAGCTGCAAGACTACAAGATCGCGGACTGAAGTTGTTCAACTGCCATGTTACCACAAGCGGGGGGCTCTGCGGCTGTAGGTTGGCAAGTTGACAACTCACGTCCAGCTTGAACTGAACCATCAGCCATGCTGTGTCAATGCAATTCAATGCTGGCTATTCATGATTGATGCTGCTTATTGCTGTTGCCACTGGACGTAGTTGACCGCAACAAACATGAATTACCCTGTGACTAGCTCGGTAATATCCGCCCCTTGGCAAAGAAAGGACACCAATTCAAGAACATCCAGCATGACAGCCCAACCTTCAGTTCGGTACTTTGGGCCTTGTACTCTCCAGTCTCCTAAAGTCTCCAATGTGCAGCGCCCAAAACCTGTTGCCTTTTTGGTTCTACTCACATGGTCATAAACGTTTTTGTAGGCCTTGCCGCAACCCTTTCATGGGAGCAAGTAGTAGAACCACCTACTAAAATGGGCAATAGGAATTGGTGTTGGGCGCTGCTCAAATGGAAAATTCATGCGCGTCCCCACCCGAAGCCGACTGCCTCGCCATCCTCTCCACCTGCTGCGACAGCCTCAGTCGTGGGGGATTCGAGGCGCCGTGGACATGTGAGAGTGGCTCGGGCTTGTCTTTGTCCATTTGGCTGGTACCCAAAATGGAGCCCTAGAAACAGAAAGGGACGCTATTGAAAATGGTAGTGTGGACTATGTGGACTAAAGTTTGCAGTCGCCCGGTGGCTTAATTTTGACCCATGCCCAGGTGTTGTCCTTTGTTTTCAAGGTGCCATTGGTACGATTTCTGGACCCATGCCCACTCAAAAAATAATCCCAAGCAGGGTACCAACTCCCACGCGAAAACCCGGCGGCGAGCGGGTTTAGCGCCCCGCATAGGTCAAGGGGTGCACTCCGAAGCCGTCCATGCGGTCGGGCTCCGCGCCTGGATCGATGGATCAACTCGGATGTCCCGAGGGGGGAAATCCGAATTCGGAGGGTTGGGGCTGGGGTGGGTTTTCCTCTAAGTCGAACCCGCAGAGGGGCCAGTTGATCTCTGTTCCATGCCAGGATGGACTGCAATGTGTGGGGGTTTGTGAAAGTTGGAAAACCAACAGGAGACCAGCCATTGTGTGGGGGATCACCTAAAAAAGGAAATATGTCATGTTTAGAGGAATCTCATTGTTGGGGAGCTGTTTTTTTTTTTTCTCGGCAAAGTTTGTCGGAATCTGCGAATGGGGCATAGGCGGCTTCAAATTGTTTAGAGGCTAGCGGTCAGGTGGTCTCTCGGAATATCATTTCTCACTGCGCTTGAGCCTTGTGATCCAATTGGCATTTGATTCTCTTCTGGGCATTTGTAAAACAGGGAAAACACGGTATGTGCTTCTACATTGAACAAACAGTGTTTACGGAGCTCTTTGGAGCCAGGCTGCTTCAGCGCGTTGGCTCGCAGCTCTGCGTCTAACGCGCCAATAGCGCTTTGGTAAAGGCGAAAGATAGTGGGCAAAAGCTAGTGAAGCGCGCACACACGCACACACACACACACAGAGATTCACCCTTCTAACTATCCAACCAGAGGACTTCAATATGTCTCCCAAAATCAAGTTGCTTTTCCATGGAAGAGGTTGTTGTTTCCTGGAAAGGTGTCATCCAAAAGGACATGGCCATTTGGGCGCCCGGAACCGGCCTTGCTCCAAGGCGGCGCTCACCAGGTCCGGGTCTGCCTCGGCGGCAAAAACCACTCCCCGGGTCGCACGAACGTGCTTGGCCCGCGGGATCTGCCCGCGACCTGCGATTTGCCTGTTTCCTTGTTGGTTTTTTATTTGGGCGGGGAGGGAATTGCCCCATCCTTTTTTCTTTGGCTTTTGATCGTTTTTTGGGGTGCCCAAATTTAGGAAACACCAGAATTGACGTCAGCAAACATGGGTCCACTTGGGGTGCTTCGTACTCTTGGACTCTTTGGCAAAACTGAGGCCAAAAACAAAGGGCTGGTCCCCCAACTGGCGCCTTAGACAAACCCGCGGGGCCTTTCGGAAACAAGCGGAGGGTCGTGGGCCGCTGAACCAATATCCCCGCAGCCACCAGGAAGCAACGGGCACACGTCAGCTTGAATTCAGGTCAGACCGGGGCTCTGTGCATTCTGAACCAGGATGGCAAGACATTGACCTCAGCACACCGTCGGCATCGATGTGCCGAAACCTCTAAAGTTTGGTTTCAGCGCAGACCCCCTGAATGCACGTGACTGAAAAGGTCTCTTTAAGCTTTCGGGACGAAGACTCGCCAAAGAGTCTCATCAGCTTGAGGGTCCACGACAAATCACGACAAGCTCGTTCCAAGACTCTGCGTTTCGTTGTTTTTTTGTTTTTTTCTTCTCGAGATTGCGCGAGCAAACGCGTAGGAATGTCCTGCCGGTTGCAGGCACTCGCAAGAGGTTTCTAGACCCAACGGGCAGGCAAATCACCGGCAGATTCGAGTTCAGAGCCAAAGAAAACCCTAGAAACAAAATCCATTGCTCTTTCCCACGGCTCGGAGATTCGCCTTGGACGCGCTTCCTGTTCGGCAGCGCCCATAATGTGCCTCTGCTCTTTGCAGATAGCATGCTTAAGGATTACCACCACGGGGTGTGCATGCGACTCACGCAAGACAATGGAGTTGCTAGAAATGAACTTCAGTCAGAAAGATATTTGCCTTCCTGATTCTGCGTAAGACGACTCTGGTACTGCAGAAACCCCACAACCCCCGTATTGCGGCGCAAGAAGCAACTAACCGGCTCACAGCTTGCCCAGCTCAGTGGCGCGTTCCTGGCAGTGAGACTGGGAGTACGAACCTGCCTTCGTCGCAAGCTATCATTCAACGTTGTCACGGGAGTGGAGAGGGCGCAGCAAATGGCCCAAAGTTGCGTCTGTTGTCAATTTTTTGGGGACCCCACAAATTGAGGGAGGGCTGGCCTCTTGACTCGACGCACAGCCTTGCGCCTTTGTCAGTTCAAGAGGCCAATTTCCGAGTTGCTGGCAGAATGAAAAATAAAAGTCAGCCCAAACACAAGTGCAATCATCCAACGCGCGAACTATGCGTCCTGTTTCATCTGTGATCACTCCTTCGCAAGCGCGACAATTACCCTCGGTTCAACAGTCATGCGGGCGGGCAAAAGGGCTAAATTAGCAAGCGGAGCAGTCTTCCGGAATCGCTCCCCCGCCAGCTGCCGAACTGGATGTTTTGTCAAAATGCCTGTGTTTCGCAAACGAAACTGCCACCTGCTTGGCTGCAACGCTCCACCTAAGGTCAAAACCAAATCAATCCACTTGGCTATGTGCTTCTTACATTTGTTCATCTTTACTAATGGGTTTGTTGTTGTGTTTGATTTATTGACTTGTTCACTTATTCATTCAAGTACTGCACTTATTCATTTCTGACTCAAGCAACAAAGGACTTTGTTGAAGCTGACCCACAAGCACATGCCAAGGAAACACAACTTATCCTGGCAATTCATTGGGACAACCTCCACTGTTTGTATTGGGGCTTGGCTCAAATGGACCTTATATATGTATACATATATATATATATATATTACATATATATATATATTCTGGTGGAATCAAAATAAAGGCAAATGCGTTTCAAATCCTGGCCCTTCAAAGAAATACCTGAATGCGGAAGGCAATCCGTCAGTGGTTGGTTGACCGGTTGAGAGCGACAATGACCTTCCTTGGGCTAAGCCGGATTTTGTGACCAGCATTTTTTGTCAAGCTCTGTTGTTGTATAGATCCAAATTGTAATCTATCAGCAAGCGCTTGAACATGTTGCCAGCATCCACCGTCGCGGCTGAAATTGGGCGCCCTCCATCGGCTGGCTGCATTCTACATCATGAATTATGGAGGCCTCTTGAATTCACATCCTACTGCCCGAGTGTGGTCCCACTTTCTCTTATTTTCAACATCACCCGCACTGACAGGAAAGTCAATCGGAAGGTGCACAACAAGTGAGCGGCTTGACTGTGGCCAACTCCCAAACATGATTTGTCCCTGGAAACTGAGTGGAACCATGTGGAACCCCTTTGTTCAGGCAATCTCGTGGTTCCATCGGCTCACATATCAGGTATCCCTTAATTGGTGGTTTGGGTCGGTTTGGATTTGGATTGAAGCGGGAAGGTGAGAACAGCCCCACCAATCCAAACCGCTCAACTCAACTTGGGGCATCGGAGGCCAATGGCCCAGCTCACAGCTCCCCAAGCGAGGCCTTGGCGGCGGTCACCGCGGAGATCACGCTGTGCCGGAAGCCGGTCGCCTCCAACGTGCTGGTGCCTGGCGCTCCAAGTCGGGGTGCGTCGGTTTTTTGGGACAACCGAAGGGAAATTGTTAGGAGATACCAAAGGGGACATCAGAGGAAACCCAAGGAAACCAAAGGAAACCAACTTGTTGCGCCCCCAAGTTGCTAGGGGTTGATTCCCCATATTCATTCCAGGAATTATTGTCATCCATTGTTCTTTTCAAATTCTGATGGCATTTGAGCTTGGTCTTCGTGCCAGAAATTCCTTCGGACGTGGCTGACTGAAGCTCTTCCACTGGCTGGCCAAACCAACGCCTTGCCCCGCACTACGGAAATGCTGTCATACAGGGAAATCCCTAAGCTGACCAGTTTCCCGGACCAGTTTCCCGGTATGGGAGAAAGAACCCGCCCCTTGAAACCCGTTCAGAAACAGGGTTCGCCCACTACTTTAACCTTGTAGTCCCCTAAGTGGTAGCTTTAAGGGAAATTACCCATCATTTTGGTCCCAAACAAAAAGGTCGAATCGCCTAAAGGGCCGGGTAACCCCAGCAAGTAGCTGACTTTCATCACCGACCGCGCGCCTGCGATGGTGGTTCCGCCCGGCGACTCCACAGCATTTCGCAGCTGCGCAGGGTGCCTCTCGCAAAGTGGTTGGAAGCGTATGGGTCAACATAGTGGGACTTCCTGAAATGGTGGGTTCCTGACACACGGCCTCGGAAACCTAGCGTGTTCAGATGATTCCAATCTGGAAGTACAAGGAGCTTCATGTCTTACCCATTCGACGTGCGCACATTCAAGCCCTGGATTCAACCTTTGAGAGCGCATGGTCTGTCAACACGCATGGTAATTGGTTTCCTTGTTTCCTTTGCGCATCACAGAAATTCACCACAGTGAACAACGATACACCGACTTTCCAAAGCACGTTTCCATACGCCACGCCATAGACATTCATGGACCATGAACAATCCAACCCCCGACCCCCCCCCCCCCCCCACCCCTCCGGGGCTCCGGGCTTGTCCGCCTGCGTCATCTTCGCCGCGCCCAGCACCGTCTGCGCCGCCAGCCGCAGGGACACGTCCCGCGGCAGGCCGTTCTTCACCTCGGCGGTCGAAATGCTCGGATCCTCCGAAGGGGTGTGTCCTTGAAGGAACAACCTGCTACAAATGGCAGGAGTCTCGACCAGGCTGTGAGCCACCTGTTCAACTACATAACTACTACTTGGACATGTCCTCCCGAGTTCTATGTACGTTTCATGAGTGAGCAGTAGAGGAAATGGTCCATGGATGTAGAAAAACCAACAATCCGAAACTCTGCCATTGTGGCCGAGCGTGACATTATCAGATGGCAGAACAATCAGATGGCAACCTAAATGGCGAGGGTCCGACGTTGCTGTGGCTTGCGGCTTTGCGGCTTTGGTACTTAACGCTGTGGTCCTGGTGCTTGGACATGCCCCATATGCTCCTTCCATTAAAAAAATGGCATGCCGGCTACATCCCGCTCACAAGCCCATTGACGTGGACAAATCCAAGAGGAGCTTCAGTGGACAAGTGGAGTACAAGATGCCCATACCTTTCGGCTTTGCATTGCATGATGCCAGTGCGCACTAAGCTCGTGACACCTGCATCAGCCATGGATTCTATCATCATGTACCTTGTCAGCAGCATGGGACAGTCACACCAAGATGACACGTGTTCAATCTTTGCTGTGGCGTCTCTTTGAGTAAGTCTAAAAAAGCTGTGAAGTTCAATTGGCAGCATGCAACATCGCTGCAGCAAAGCTCAAAGCTGTATGGCTAAAGCCTCAAACAGAGCCTGGAACTGCTGATGAATGAGTTATTGCATGAAAATATACATGGGCGGCCCTCCTTAAAGTGGCAAACGCTTCTCGCAGCAGGTTGGGGCCTTGGGCCAGGGCTGGCCCGAGTACCATTTCGAACCAGGTGTGTCTTAAATTGCAAGGAGCCCAAAACTGGGTGTCCTTTTGGGTTCGACCAACCCCCAGAAAGGCTAAAAAGACACGCTGTGTGAAAAGTTGCCAAGGGTTTGGATTGTTCGATCTGGTTCTGTACGCCGCGAACCACGGCACTTAGTCCTTTGGACTTGTCCGAAGTTCTCTTTTGGCAAACCACACCTCTTCAGACCCGGACCCTTCAAAAGTTACCTGTTTGCATGAAGGAAAACCATGAAGACAAAAGTCAAACAGGTGTGCCAAGTCTGGCGATGTGAGTCACAATTAGAACCTGGTACTGCAGTTGTCTACCCAAAACCGTGTTCAGAATTTAAAGGGCTTCTTGCCGCACCAGTTTTTGTGGTTGCGCTATCCTTTGCTAACCTTCACTTATCCACACTATTGGTGCTCACGTGACTTTGCCCAAAAGGACATGAGAAGATTGGGGCTCGTGGCCGGCAAAGGTGGAACATTTCGAGCTCCCCCTAGTTCCGGGGCCCCGGGCACGTAGGCGGGCCCAGACCCTGAGACCCCGGTGACCGCGTCCAGGAGCTTCTCGTCCGCTAGCTTCTCGCAGAGGCCCACGGCCGACATGACCTGCGAATCCGTTTTTCGCGACCGAGCGAGCAAGACGAGCAAGTCAATCAGTGCAGCAAGAAACGTGTAAACAGGTAAGTTATTCTTTCTTTACAAGAAGAGTAAGTGAAGCAAACGAGTGAGGAACACTCTCTCAACAAATAGTGCAACAAGAAAGCAAGTCAGTAGCAGGGAAGTAAGCAAGCAAAGACCACTAAGGATCGGTGCGAACACTTGGATTTGTTGTTGGCTCATTGGCCATAGCGGGCGTAAATTCTGTTCAAACAATACCGGCTGCGCCATGTTTCAATGCGGGCAAAACCCTCAACTTGCAAGTCAAAAGGATGCAATGGTGCTCGTGCAAGGGTTTCTTTTGCTGAAGCACCTGGAAGCAGTTGTCCGTTTGTCTCGGTTGGGCCAAAAATCCCCAGGCAGCCAGGACTCACACTCTTGGCTGCTCGTCAAAAGGCACGGTCTAAGTCACTCCAAGCAAAACAAAGCCAATTGGGTGTTGAATCTATTCAACCAAAGGTTGCCGTCATGACCAAAGTTGCTTCCTTACCGAAAATAGCCGGGGGTTCTCGACGTGACCGTGGTTCTCCAGCGCGCCCCGCCTGCTCCACCACGGCGCCATCGCCCTCCCGCGCGCCAGCGCCCAGCACCTGAGCCAACCCGAACCGAACCGGAGAGCCCCCCCCAACCGAACCGAACCAACGGGGGAGATTTGGGCGTGTTCTCCCCAGCAGTGCCTGTCTTGGCCACTTCTGGTACACAGAAAGTCACCTTTTCTGACTCTGCTCCATCTTGAGTCTACCCTAAGATATCGCATATTTGGGAGTAGACCCCTAGGTGAGGTGTTGCTGTAGAGCCAAAAAAGGAAACAACCATGTTCGCTAGCAGCAACTGCCCCTTTAGGTCTTGATGGGCCACAGCGCGTATTTGGAAAAAGGCGGCAGGAGGGAGCGTCCACCAAGAAACTAATCCGTCAGCTACCCATAACCGATATCCTGAATATTCCTCCAGAATTTCTAGACAAAATGAGGACCACTGCAGGTAGGTTTCCTTGGGTTCCCTTCCAAGAAGCTCTTTAAGGACACCCCCACTTTTTGGGGCATTGACATAAGGTCATCAAACGGAAGAATCCAAGAAAACGGAAGAAGTAAAAAAGCTTTCAATCTCGGAACTCTCTTCAAGTCTGGTCAGTTGCCTGTCCCCCTAGGAGCCCGCTGGGACGCTTTTTGGGCTTTGAGGTCCCGGCGAACGCCGAGGCGCCGAGGCCCACCAGCGCCGGGGTGTTGGGCATGGTCCTGGCCTCGCTCTCCCGGGTTGAAAAGAGGTGTGTCTGTCTGTGTGCGTGTGTGTTTGTTGTGAGTGACTTTCTTGGTGGCGAGGGGAAACCGGTTAAGCCAAAGAGAACGCCGTTTCGCAATTTTGGGGGGTCCAACCCTAACAAAGACGCACCGACCTCGTCCCAGCCGAAGATCGACTCCAGGCGACCCGGCCACCCTCTTGAGGCCCATCTCCTCGAGCTTCGCCAAGGTGACCTCGAGCGAGGTCAAGCGATGTAAGGGGTTCCGAAGCAAAGCGACGACATTTTGAGTGCCCTGCAATCCAAGACACGCAAAACAACCAGCATGGGAAAAAATGGACCAACACACATCAAACATGAACCAACCAAATGCTAACCTGCTAGGGCTCTGAGATCATGGATGTTCAGTCTCTCTGTTCGGGCCCCAAGCGGGGCTTCGGACAAAATCCGCTTGCGGAAGAAAAGACCGGACCGCCAGAAGGAAACTCTCAAAGTGGGTCAGTCTCAAAGTAGGTGGACCCCTTTCTGGATGACTTCAAAGGGAACTCAATGGAAAACCGGCCATCTTTTTTTTGTGGGCCGCTTGAAACAAACTCGTGTGCTAAGGCGAGCTGGGCTTTAGAGGCGGAGTGGAGTGGGCTGGAGCACGAGGTATCCGGCGGATTGCTCCGGGACATGGCAAACCGCTTGGTCTTAGAGTTACCAATTCAGGGCTGAGTTGTTGGGTAAAAAAAAGCTAAGCCCTCAACACGTTGATTGGTTGCCCCAAATTGCTAATCTGGTCTGCTTCAAGCTGCTTGACACCAAGCAGCACAACACCGCCATATCGTCTTACGCGACTGTGAGATCCTTGCTTCGGTGGCCCACCCCTTCCCCAACATCGCATAGGCGGGCACATGTGAGGCATTCCACTGGCTTCCGACACATCCTCCATGTTCCGTTACCAAGACCATTTTCAGTCAGGGTCCCCAAACCCGAGGATTCTTTACACGAATACACATTTTGCTGGGTTGATGGAAAATCCATTCGTTCCCAAACAACCTCAGGTTGGTTTGCCTTTAACCGAGGCAAAGGTTTAATCGTTTAAAGCATTCAATGTGCAACCAACCCTGCCACTTTCTATTTCGTTTTCGTTATTCAACGATGCCACACGGAACCGTTTCGCGATTCGTCTCGATCTCAGCAGCGCGCTCCTGCCATGATGGACACAAAGAGGGGTGAGCTGTCCGGAGTGAGTGTGAGATTGCCTCGGCCGGAAAAGAGACGAGCGAGCCGTTGAATCTGAATTTCCACAAGCAGGTCGATATATGGATCTGAAGTCTTTGGACTATTTGGGAGCATCATTTGCCCTTGGAGTTATATCCACCCACCACGTTTCAGGGTGTGCCCATTAAAACAAATTTGCAATTTCAAGCTCAAGCTTCACCTAAAACAACACCGGTGAGTGCAAAGAAACTTTCCATCAAGACGAGTGGAGCGCCTGAAATATGTCTAAAGCGAAGAAACACTTCTGGGTCCGAAGTGTAGCTAACGCTGGGTTGCGACCGAGGTGGCTAACTTAACCTCCCGAGACATACCGCTGCCTGCCAGAAGTTCGGAGCCTATCTGGGGACCAGTGTCAAATTGAGAGGTTCCACACCGAAGACAGAACATACCTATCACCGTGAATCGGCAGGGATTCAAGGAATTCGGTCATCTTACATCAGGCCAACAGATCTTCATGTTTCTGACAGCTCGTCCATGCTTGGATACAGGGTCACGACTTCCCACCATGTGGGTGGGAGTCTACCTTGGGGCAATCATCAGATGTGCCCATTGTCATGGCTCCCTTAATGGGAAAGAATCACGCCAAGTAAAGGGATGTGTTGACCTCACACTTTGTCGGAGGACAGACACCCTCAGGTGATGCCTGCCCCGCAACCGCAAAAGGTGCGTTTCGACCATGGTCTAAACGGAACAATCGGCTGCCCAGCACCGTGTCGGTGCCCTCCCCTCGGTCCCGACTCTGCCAAGGTGCTGAGTGCAGCAGCTGCCACCTCGGAGACTCCACGAGCAGCTTCTAACCGAATACGCGTCAAAATAAGGGAACTCCCGAAAACGGGTTCGGTTTTCCTCTGCTTTCCCTAACCAAGTGGAAAAGGGTGCCCCTCAAAAACAAACAAACAAACAAACAAACAAACAAACACACACACACACACACAGGCGGGATGGCTTGGCACACCCGCACACAAATGGCTGGGGGCCATCTTCCACAGTTGCCGACTCTGTGTTCTTCATTTTGGTTGGGAACAACGCGCTTTATCTAAAAGCAGCACAAGCGAATCATGTTGGGCCAAAATTCAGACACTTGCCCAAGTGAAGAGACTGTTATGCTTTGCGTTCGAATTCTGGCCTTGCATCCCGCATCAACTGCACCAAATCCATGCGCAAATCCTAAACGAGGGCATTGCTACTGTTTGCAGCTTCAAGTGAACAGTCCCCCACACCCAAAGTCAGGCAGACCACCTCCCCTCTCTCCTATCTCCCGATCCGCCAAAATGCTCAACACACAAACGTGCACAGCCCCCAGACCCCGAAATCTCCTTCCCACCCTGCCTCCCCCCAAACCTGCCCAAGCAACCAAACCAAGCAAACCAGCCGTCCACCAACCATCCAACCACGCCAAATAAACAAAACTTGGCAAACAAACCAACGCAGCACCGCCCAACAAAAACCGAAACAACAAAAACCACACCGACAAACACAAACAAGACGGAAACCGCGACCATCGAGATCTAGCCCACCTGCGGCTTCACGGCCAGCACCACTACCCCGCTGCTCCCCAGACTCTTCACCACCTGCCAAGAGACGCGCATGGTGCACACGCCGGAAGCAAGGGCGGGAAAACCGGTGATGTGTAGTCATACTTAATGTTTGTATCACGTATAGCATCCTCTAGTGCAAGCGAACACACTTTTTTTGTGCCCCCACTCACCCACCCCGGGCAAAGACAGAAGAACGTTGTTCCCATTTGACCTTCTCCTCCGTCAGGCAAGTTGACTTTCCAGTGGCTTGTTGCGCAAGTGCAGTTTCCTGCAGTGTTGTCCGGACCATATGAGTATCAAAATAGGCAGACCCCCACCCCCACAAAATTGTGATTCTCCCTTGGTTTTCCCTTTAAACCAGAAAAGGATACCGGCGACAGGCCCATATTCCGGGTGATTGCTCTGGATCCCCAAGGCCGCATGCAGCTGGATCAAAAGGTTTCCGGTGGCTCATGAAAAGTGAGCAGGGTTTACAAGCTGGCAGGATTAGACATTGGCCTGCCTGCCGAACGCATCTCTGCCCGAGAACGTGCGGCGCGATCGCGCCTCACTATTGGAGGCAGTGGTCTTCACGCTGAACCTAGAACATTTGAAGGGGTGAAGGGTACAATCAAACAGGCGAGCCACTGAACCCTCTGAATGCTCCCTATCTTCCCTCTGCTCGAAAAGGCGGTTTGGCCACACTCGGAAGGGAGCGCATCTAAACCTGCAGACATGGCACTTCTGCTCCAGGTAACCTCGGCGCGCCTGCGGCAGGACGTGGCATGAGAAACTGTGTGGAATGTGCACGATCCCCCAAGCGCTGCCCAAGTAGCAGGTTTGTAAGTTTCACTGGTTTCACTCCTGAATGCCAACCTGAGTCACAATCAAAACCTAGTAATAAGTTGGACTCATTTGTGGTTGGGATCATCCCTTACTGGCCTTCATCTACCCGGGCTTTGATTGCCAAGCCCAAGCCCAAGCCCAAGTTCTACACAGCTCTCCCGTGCAAGTCGACGGGCCTCAATGGGCTCGCTCACCAACACCTTGCTGCCCTGGCACGGGCGGTTTGGATTGGGTGGAAACAAGAACAAGCGCTTCAGGTCCCCAAAACCAAAAAGAAACGCACCACCAAGCAGGGGTTGCCGGATGACCAATGATGGGTCTTGCTCAAGTTAGTGTAGCCTACATAGTACCACTGTAAATATTGAACCCCACTTCTCTGTCGCATCACATCCTTTCAAACACGAAACCAAACACTGGTTCAAATAAGATCTTGCCTTGGCTCGCAACTTCCCGAACAGTTGTGCAAGCGCTGTCATCGTAGACTGGACTGCGGGTGCCAATCTGCCCAAAATGACCGCTGTAGCAAATGAACCTCAGGCACATTAACAGAATCAAATCCGAGAATTCCTCAACATCGACTCACGTCTTGGGCCAATGGGGTTGGCGGCCGGCTCCGTCGCTCGCGCCTCGGTGGTGCCCTTGGCCAGGAGCCCTCCGAGGAGCGCTTCGCACATCTGGCCGCCCCCCAGGAAGCCGATGCTCAACGGGGCCTCGGCTACGGAAGACCCTGCCCGAAGGGGCCCAAGCAAAACTCCCGGGAAGCAGCCCCTCCGGAAGCCCCTAATCCGAAACTTAGACAAAAAGCTCATCCTCGAAATCAAGGGAAAGATCACAGATACAATTTCAGAGTACTGTTTGTTTGTTCGAACTTTGAAACACACAACATAAACTAGCGGCGTCCGCTGTCCGCTGCCTCTTCGCAGCCATTGCGAATGTCCGGTTCTAAGGCGAGATATTCAAAATGGCTGCGACCCAACCTAAAACGAGTGAATGAGTGCAATGAGTGCAATGAGTGGATCAAAGCCAAACTGAATCGCAACAAATCCAACACATGCAGCCTCAACCGCATCAAGAAACTTACCCAAATCGCAAGAAAAAACAAAAACACATCCCAAAAGCAGCTCTCCTACAGGTCTAGCGATAAAAGTCGGGAAACACGGGGCCGACTCCAACAGTTGCCCCCTTTCAAGTTTGGCCCTGAGGCGTTGGGCCCTTGTGGGAAACAGCTTTGAGGCCCAAGAGGCCCATGCGTTCTGATCTGGTTAAGTTGCACAAGTCGAGGGATTGGAGCAAACAACTGGACAAAAGAAGAGTTCATTTTGAAGACGGTTTTTGTGATTTTGTGCGTCCTTCATCTTCGTAGCTGACAAGGGAACAGGGAAAATCAAAGGGCAATGAGTGAACAGGCAATTGTCCGGCAATCGACAAATCCAGTCGGGAATGGGCCTGCGCCTTGCACGGAATGTGGAAGGCGGACGCACAGCACCAAGAAATTAAGGTTTCCATATCCCTGGATTTCCTCCGTCAACCACAGCGACGAATTACGCCAAGCTGGAAGTTAGAATCAGAAAGATGACGTGTTGGCAGTAGTCCAAAGCTTTCACGCCAGCGAACTTCCTGCAAGCAAACTCATTGGCGTAAGAATCATGGTAGAACATTAACTGCCTGAAATGCTAAACAGCCTGGTCCGCACCCTTTCATATCTGAACAATGTTTGAAACCAGAAAACAACTCGGCCAACCAAACCGGCTTGCCCCTTTTCCAGAATGGAAAGAAACATGTTGCCCATCTGCGGTCGGAGTCTACACTGCGTCTCTGGCCTGCATGGCGGGAAGAGGTTTTGGGCCGTCGGGATGTGGAGCCAAAATTCTCCAAGAGAGCAAACATGAGGGGCATCAATCGACAGGAAACCTCTGCTGGTCTCAAATACGTATTTTAGTGTGGGTGTCACGTTTGGGACAACTTGTTTGGCTTGTCACATCAGAACAGATTGCCTCAATTTGGGACAATAAAGGACCCCTCACTCTTCAGAAAATCCGACGAAGGGGGGGGGCGCCCAACTTTGCCTGCAAAACCTTCTCTCGCGGTCATTTGTCCCGGGCTCATGTGGGCATGCGTCGTTCGGTTTCCCTTTGAAACAACCTGTCAAGAGAAACTACTCCGGAAAAAACACAAACCCGTGCATAAACAAAAGCTAGAAGACTGGTGGCCCGAAAGAATTTGTGCGGCGCTCTGCTCTCGGAAAGTTGCTGCGCGCCAGCGCTCTGTGCAAGCTAACCTGCGAACGTGCTCCGCGCAACTGTGCTGCGTAAGTTGCTCAGTGCGCGCTGCTTTGAGCAACTTGCCCTTCGCAAGTACTCTACGGAGGTGTGCTGCGCAAGTTGCTCAGCGAATGCTGCTCGGTGGAAGCGCGCGATGCAACTTGCCCTGCGGAAGTGCGCTGCGCAAGTTGCTTTGCGCAAATTGCTCTGAGCAAGTTGCTCGGCGCAAGCGCTCCAAGTTGCTTTGCGAAAGTGCTCGGCGCAAGATGCTCTGGGCAAGTGCTCCCTGCAAGTGCTCCTTGCAAGTTGCTCTGCGCAGGTCGCTCCGCAGAAAACCTGTACAAGTGCTCTACGCAAGCTGCTCCGCGCCAGTTGCTTTGTGCAAGTTGCTCTGCACAAGGGGCTGACTGCTGAGCGCGTTCCCGCTGTGAAGGCCTTGCCATTCTCCACCAGACCCA
Organism: Effrenium voratum; assembly: GCA_963377175.1. NCBI lineage: Eukaryota > Dinophyceae > Suessiales > Symbiodiniaceae > Effrenium > Effrenium voratum. The sequence continues at coordinate 140,355 of CAUJNA010003604.1, read as the reverse complement.
AGATCCCTTGCTTAATTGTCCTTGCATCTCCTTGCTTTGAGACATGGAAATGCTGCGGTCAAGGAACTTCTCGGAATCTCTCTCTCCATCAAAGATAAGCAACCTCTTCAAGCTCTTCAAGCGTCCAAGAAAAGCAAATCAAGACGACGTGGAGGGATGCTAGTGGAGTGGTTGCCGAGGAGGAGGTGTTGCTTGCGCGCTGTTTGCACGCAGCACTTGGCTGCCGCGTGTGTCAAACTCTTCAAGCATCACACGCAAGGGAATGAAACTGACACACAGGGGTGCTAGTGGACCGGAGTGATTGCCCAGAGGGAGGCGTTGCCTGCGTGCTGTTCGCACGCAGCACTTGGCCGCCGCATCTGTCAAACTCTTCAAGCAAGAAACGCAAGCAAATGAAACTGGCACGCAGGGGGTGTTGGCCCGAAGCTGCTCTGCGCAAGTTGCTTAGTGCAAGTTGCTCTGCGCAAGTCCCTTTGTGCAAGCTCCTCTGTTTAAGTGCTCAGCGCAAGTTGCTGTGCGCCAGTTGCTCTGCCACTCTGCGCAAACTGCTCCGTGCAAGTTGCTCTGTGCAAGTTGCTCCGTGCAAGCGTCCTGTGCCAGGTGCAAGTTGCTCTGCGCAAGTGCCCTGCGCAAGTTGTTCTGCAACATTCCAGCCGGAGCTGCGGATTGTACCGCGTACTACTTTCGTCTTACAAGCTGCGACTTTTGAACCGGAGCTGCGGAGCGCACTTCGCGTGCTACTTTCGTGCTTGAAAAGCTGCGACAAATTCGCACGGCGCCACAGCGAGAGCGCTTCGACACGCAAGATCCCTGCAAAGGGTTCGTCGGGTACATTGCAAATTCGCATGACGCCACAGCGAGAGCGCTTCGACCATGCCAATCCCCGCAGAGGGTCGCTCGGGCACCGCAGAAATTGCAAAAAGTCTCAGTTGTTGGACATCGACCACGCCGATCCCGGCAGAGGGTCGCGAGGGCATGTCAAAAATCGCACAAAGTCCTGTTTTAACCTTGACCGCGCCGATCCCCACAGCGGGTCGCGCGGGCATGTCAAAAATCGCAAAAGTCCTGTTTTTTAACCTCGACCACGCCAATCTCGCGCCCGCATGTCAAGAATCGCAAAAAGTCCCGTCTTTTAACATCGACCACGCCGAACTCCGCAGAGGGTCGCGCGCGAACCGCAGAAATCGCAAAAAGTCCTCAGTTTTGTTGTTTTTTCTTCTTTCTTTTGTTTATCGATTATGCCGATCTCCGCAAAGGGCGTCATTTTCGCAGAGTGGGTTCGGTCCCACCGCGCCCTAAAAGACTGATTTTCCTCTCGCATGTAAGTTAGTTTCTTCGCGCGATGCGTGCTCGAAGCTGTGCATTTTATTTCGCTATGCATTTCTATGTGCACTTTTTCCTGTGCAATCTCCCTATGCATTTCGCTACGCATTTCTCTGTGCAATTTCCCTTCGTATTTCGCCATGCATTTCTCTGTGCAATTTCCCTATGCATGTCGCTATGCATCTCTCTGTGCACTTTCCCTGTGCAGTTTCCCTTTTTGCCTGTGCGTTTGCTGTGCATTTCTCTGTGCACTTTCCCTGTGCAATTTCCGTCTGTATGTCGCTACTGCGATTTTACTGGAAGAACCCTTCGCAATGCGTTAGACCTTTTCCCGAGATGTGCAACCAAGCCTTCAGCTCCAATAGGCAACGGGGAAACCTTGGATAGCTCAGCGTGTGTTTGCTGGATGGGTGTTCAATCGGGGCCAGAAAAAGGTACGAGTAAAGCACCTTTCGGACCTTAACTAAACCTGCCAACAACAAAAATTCAAACGTTGCCTACTCAATCAGTCAGATCAGAGCTTTCTGACGTTCCCTTGTGACTTGGCGAGCGAAATGGATCTGGGTTGCCAACCGAAAAGGTATAAAAATACAGGAGAGCTGAGCCTCTCTGGCTGAAACGTGTCAAAATCTGGAAGCCCTTAAGGTAGGTGGCTTGTCGATTGGTGGTTCAACCCTGAAACGGGTAGCCTCAACAAATCCCAACATCGCCCGATCGCATCAACAAAAATGTTCAATTGGACCCCGGCTGCAGACCTCTGCCAGGCACGGCTTCATGCCGGCTCCTTGGAAGGAGAGGCATTCCCTGGTGCTGCTGTTGTTTAGTGTGATTTGTTCTTCTTGTTTTGTTGTTGGGGGGGCGGGAGGGGGGGGGGAGGGGGGGGAGGAACCTCTGTTCATTGCAACTAACCTTCCGTTCGTTGGTAACTAACCTTCTGACATTTTCATTTTTGGTGGCTAGCTGCATGCTTTTGACAGAAGAACTCGGCGAAGCAAACGCGCAGGCAAAAGTATCTTGTCAGGCGTATAGTTCTGTGTAAACGCATAACCTACACACCTCACGCCTTGATATATGTATGTATTGCAAGGCGTATAATTGAGTTCGAGAGGGCAGCAATAGTTAGCGCTCAGCAGCCCTGGCAAAAAAAAAGGCGGAAGCAAAACTCAAAGTTTTAAAGCGATAGCCGCGCCGCATACCTGTAAGTGCCCACGCCACTGGGCAATGCAAATTTGAATCCACAGTAGAAGGCCAGGGCGTCCGAACACATAATTGCACGCCAGCGCAGGCCAGTGGGTATGAACAACGGACAGTGGACATTGGACAAAGGACAGTGGACAGTGGGATGACAAAGATGAGGAAAGCCAGCACAGCTGCCTGCAAAGGGTCGGGTCACAAGAACGCACGCATGTTCCATGTCCTGCGTGTGCTCGCAAAGCGCGCAAATGCTTTTGTCTATCAACCCTAGTCAGGGGACAGCGGCTTTTTCCACTTCACAGCAATCAGTCACTGCTCTGCATGTGGCATTCTAATCCAGGGCGTTGCTCCGTCGACTGTTTAAAAAGCCCCAGCCATCCACACACAGCGCACAGAGCACAGTGGACTGCTACCAGGAACACGAGTTTCCCGCTCACAGCCCTCAAAACTTTGACTGACTGTGCTCACCTACGCAGATTCTGGGGCGTTCTCTGGAGTAAGAACTGCCATGCGGGTTCCTTCTGCTTCGCAGTCCCACAAGATTACATAGATTGCCGTCACCCGGTTGCCCTCAATCTTGCGCACAGCATCACGCATGACGTACGTCATCTTCCCGTGGAAGGTGAAGACAGGGTCCAGGGTGCACAAGCTACAGCGCATCCACTCCGCCAAGGCAGCGTGCATGGTAAAGGGCTCGTACCTTGCGCTCAAAGCGTAAGCTCAGCTGAGGGACACTTACGTAATCAGCATGTTCAAGCATGGTTCATGTTCTGACAAGACGCGGCCGCGGCTGAATGTCTTGCGTGTCAACGATGGTGTCGATCTGGCCCAGGTCACCCTCGCCAAGGATTTCCGAAAACCAAATGTTCCTCATCAAAGGCACCACCAACCCGGCCATGACAGTCAAAGAACAGAGGACAGGGTCCAGTGCACAGGGCCGGAGCCAAAATGCTACAAGCGGTGCGCTCACATAATGCCAGAAACTGGACATTACACAGCGGACAGCGCGTGCGCAAGGTTCATGACTGAGCGCTGATCAGCAAGGGAGTGCCCACGGAAACTTGAAAATGCCCATTGGCCCTGCAAAACATTGGGCGCACGGGCCCTGCTATAGGAGAAATGACAGCCTGCAAGCGTCGAAAAGCTGGGCAAGACGTCAAGACGTCATGGTTTGCAGGATTTGCCCAGCGGAGCCGACAAATGCCGGAATCCATAAGACACAAGGAACAGCCACGCGTGACACAAAATGAAAACAGGCCCCCGTAGACCAAAAATGGTGAGAATTGACCGACGCCACCTCCGGTCAATTGCCACCTTCAGTCAGCTTTGAGCCCTGCGCACCTGCCTTTTGCACGCGGTCACACACAGCAAGCTGAGACGATTTAATTGGTGCAGCGCTTCCAGCTGCTAGAGCCCGGCTCCAAGCTTACCATGGGGCGCTTCCAATTCGAATTTTGCAGCTTCTGACGCTTTGAATTCCCAGCAGGCGGGGTCTTCCAAGTGGAACTCGTTGGAGGCCGCTTCCATGACGGTGATGCTGCGGTCCCGCGGCTTGGCTGGGAAACAGTGGACGGTGGACCGTGCAACAGTGGACTGCCTTGGCCCTTGCGCTGTTCCAGCCACTTGTCCACAACCCACTTGCCCATCAAAGGTGGGTAGGACTGGCTTTCCTTCAGAAGGGCTTGGTCTCCACTAACAGTGGTCTTGCTGCTCTTCTCGTCAACCTTCACCAAAGCTTTGTGGTCTCCGTTTGGGCATTCGCACTTCTGGTGCAGGCTCTGCACCCAAGACTCGCCAGCAAACTTGTACCGCTTCAAAAACCTGGCCCCGAAAGGGGCTTCAATCTGAAACGCGCACCGGGCGCAAGTCGCTACGCAATGCCCGAACGCATTAAACACCGTCTCGATGGGCTTGAAGCGGAACATGATGCTTCCTGCTGGCTGTTCGATGACAGGCCGCACCTTCCGCAACATGGCGACGGCATAAAGGAAAGCAGCGATAGACGCCATGTGGTTTCCTTGCTTCACAGGCTCGTAGCCCGCCCTACCTGCAGGGTTTTTCACAGTTCTTCGGCAGTTGGCGCTATTCATGAACACCCAACTGCTGCACACTGGCGCCATCCAGAGTAGGCCACCCTCCTTGATTTCAAGCACTGCTTGCAAGGCCCGCATGAAGCCGTGCTTGGACAAAATGTTCTCCGAGTCCGGCCCGTCGGTGTTCGTGACTCCGGGGACACGATTCTTGTCCATGGCCACGCTTGCCTGGCCAGCCTTTTGAGCAGCGCCAGCGATAGACGCTACCCCGCACCACAGCTCCACAACGGACAGTGGACGGTGGACAGGGCACATCTCCAACGCCATGACCAACGTGAGACCAAACACTTGCATTTTCGTCAAGCTCGAAGGGATCGCCATTAGCAAGTCACTGGAGCCAGCTTGCAAGCAGCGGCAGAAGTGAGCAACTTGCGAACACTGCCAAACTGACGGGCAAGCGCATTGCAACAAACGACTTGGCATTTTGCTACAATGGCTGCTTTTAGGTGCTTGCAGGCAATGGCAAGGGCAATGTCTGTTGACACTGCCCAAGAACCTGCCCTGACAACCCCCCCCCAAGTTGCAGTGAATGGATGGCACATGGTAAACATCCACGGTGGACAAAGCACAGTGGACAGCCATCACGCTGCAATCCCCCAGTTAAACAAGAGCCTAACAACTCTTCACACCCCAAAGGACTGACGAAATGATTTGGCGCCAGCTGCAAATCGCTGCGCTGGTGGCCCGTCGCCCTCAGACATGCACTTCTGCATGTACTTCCAGTACAGCTCTTGCGACAAGGTCTTTTGCTTGCCACCCTTCATGCTTGAAGCCTTTAAGTTCTTCCGGAGCGTCTCGTAGTCCTCCTTCATTTTCTTGTAGATTGCCAGCTTGGACTCATCCAACGGCGGCCGGCGGCCAGCAAAGGTGTCCTTGGTGCCCCTTGCAGCCCGCTTGGCCTTGTCAGCGCCTCTCATTTTGTCAGGCGCTGAGTGCGCGCCCTCTTGCTTGAGACACCTGTTGATGGCGGCCTTTGTGGCTGCTGAGTTTGGCGTTGGCTGCGAGCACGCGGACAAAGAAGCCACAGGCGCGCCAACACTTGGAGCCTTCGCAGGCGCTGGCGAACTTGCTGCCTTTGCGTCAGAAAGTAGTGGCGTGCTGGCAAAGTCCCACAAGCGATCTTCTTCATCATCAGCGAAGCATGCTAGGAAGCCGGCCATGACACAGGGCAAGGAACCGGGAACCGTGCACTGAAAGTCGGGGACAGGGCTTGAGTGCAAACGTTGACAGCATATGCTGTGACGCCCTGCTGCGGCATGCAACAATGTGTGCGTGTAAGCCTGCATGCTTGCGCCTGTGCTGCCTGCCACTTTTACATCTTGCTCACACGGCTCGTAATGGTCTGTCAAAACCGGCACGTCGCTTCGCACGCCGTGCAAATGCAGGCTGCTGTGGCCAGGCCACACGCAAACCTCATGGACTGAGGACAGTGCGCAGTGGACTAGGGCTTGCCTGGGCCACACACCAAAAAGCACTTGTCCTTGAGGACGCGCTTCGGCTTCGCCAGCATCCAGCAAGGCTTTGCCGGGAAAACGCCCTTTTGCTGGCTTGAGTCCTCATAGCTGAAGCTCATCACGAGCTTTAATGCTCCGTTGGTTGTCTGGCCCTTCTCCCAATCCACAACAGCAAACGTCAACAAGCTGCCGCAGTTGGTCAAGTCGGCAACGGCGCGGGCAGGCAACTTCTTGGCCTCAAATGCGCAATCTTCCACGCTCTTGACCTTGATCCCGTCCGAGCCTTCTAGGCTGACTTCATGGCATGCCACGGAGAAGGTGACGACGTTGTGGTCTGCGAGGTAGTCCGCAAACTTCTGAAAAGTGGCAGGGCGCCTCTGGAACGCCGGGTCCCAGCCTGCAGGATGGGACCAAATCGCCTCGAAGTCCGCCGAATCCATCTTCCAATGGCACAAGTGCCCTTTGCGCTTTTGCACCTTGGCAATGTCTGCGTCCCCGGTGTGGAATTCTCCGAAGGTCTGAAACAAAGGGACCTTTGCAGAGGCCACGCCGTCCTCGAGAGCATGGAGGAAAAGGTGCCCCTTGGAAGTAAAAATCAGATTGAAAAGCTCTGGTTGGCTGCTGTGGACAGTGGACAGGTTGCCATGCGCCTTGCGCAATTCTTCCAGGGACTCCACAACGCAATCGTCCAGGAAGGGCTCACCTTCCTCCACGTCGTCTCCAATGGCCTCTCCAGCTCTCTTGCGCCCGTCAGCTTTGTAAGGGCAGCCTGAGGAATTGAAGAGTTTGTTGTGGCTTGCAATCGCTTCCTCATAGTCAGACTTCAGGCGGGCAAATTTGGGGCCCCACTCGTCCAACGCATTCTGGCGCATTGCCAAGTTCCCGTCTGCCGTGGGGAAGGTCAGACTGTACAAGCTCGAGTCGTTGGTGGGCGTAGTGCCTTCAGGCGTGTACTCCTTGACCACAACATTTGGGAGAGACAGGAGCTTCTGCCTGATAAGCCTGTCCATGGCCCTCCCAACTGCAGCGGTCAGCCATTCAGCATTCTTCTTGCGGACGTCGCCATCCTGGTCGCCACGGGCCCAGCAACAGGTCACAACCATCTCCTGTGGCTCCTTCGGCCTTGCGCGCGCCAAACCTTGGACAGTGGACAGAAGAAGGGAGTCGTCGTAAGGCAACAAATCAACGTAGACTGCGCCAAACTGCTGACTCATGTTCATGCCTTTCCACAGCCATTCCTTCAACTTGTCCATCAAGTCCACGCCAGAGATGTGCTGCTTGTGCATCTGAGCCTTGGACAGATTCTCTGCAGCAACAACTGTCTGGCCTTGCATGGGGAGGACATACTCACTGTTGGGCTTCATCTTGACGAGTGGCACGGCTCTTCTGTGCCACAACTGGCTGCTGCCAAACAAGCAAGCCAGCTCGCCGTCATCCTTCGTCTGATTGCTCATGCACATGATCATGGGGTGGACGGACGGCCGTGTGCGAGAGTTGATGCTTTCGTTCGAAAAGACGATCTGCCCGCGCCTTGTCTTGAGGTTGTACTCCTCCTTCCTCAGGAAGTTCTCTACCTCGTCCTGCACCTGCACGGTCTCCTGCTCTTCATAGGTGTGGCCATGCCCTGCCACATTGGGGCTAATGATGATGGCCATGGTCCTCTGAGCGTTGTGGGCGCACGCGTCGGAAATCAACCGCGCAACTTCCTTCATCCCTCGAGACGCTGCAGAGCCAAGGGATGTCAAGTTCGCAATGTAGACAGTGAACAGTGAACAAGCAGGGATGATTTGCTTCTCTGCCCAAGTCGATGCGCAGCTGCTGACAAACGGCGCCACATTGTCACTTAGCCCCAAGCACCTGATAGGGAACTGGGCATCGGCTTGCTTCTCGACAGCTTCCGATATCATCCGGTCTTGGTGCCTCAGGAACTCAACCTTGCCGACCTTCTGCATAGAAGTGAAGTCTGCCAGCGAAGTGCAATACTTGGTCCACAGAGAGACATCCTTGTCCAACTTTGCCTTGAACAGGCGCAAGGATGCCTGCCACACGAGCGTGGCAGAAAACAAGATAAAAACATGACACTGCGCAAGCAACTTGGCATGACACACAGCAATGAACGGCAGCAAGCAGTGAATGAGTGCAAGCAATTAGTAATGAACTAGCACATGCGGCTGCCTTCTCCTGCTCAAACTCGGCTGCTTCCTGCGCCGCTTCCAGCTCGATAGGCTCCTTTCCAGCAGGAGCATCCTTGCCCAAGTGCAGGTAAAGGAACCGGAAGTCCCCAAGCTTGAGGGTTGGGTTCATGGCTTTCACGCGGTCTGCCAACTCGCGCTCAAGGCTGCCCCGGAGAAACGTCCTCTCAAGCTGCTCAAACTCGTCGCCAGACATTTCCTTCTGCATTTCTGGCCTGAAGTGAACCCAAAGGCATGCCTGGTAGTAAGCGCTGACAGGGTCGCTGACACGGAACTTGTTCGCGTGGAACCTCAGGTTCGGCTTCTTCTTCATGCGCAAGGCGTCCTTGAGGCTTTTCACAAACACATGGATAATGTGGAGCAGGAAGCACTCGTTCTTCTCCGCTGACGGCTTGAGGATTTCTTTCCACACCCCCGATGCCTCCGCCGGGGCGTCCGCGCCCAGAATGCCAGACTTGCCAAACAGCTTCATCGGGACGCCTGACTCCGCGTTCTTGTAGTTCTGCCAGTGGTACGCGAGCGTCTCGCGAAACTTGACCGTCTGCTGCGGCAACAGGCAGATGACCCGAGCCTCCAGCTCGGAGATGCATTGACTTTGCACACTTGTCAGGCTGTTGTACTCCTTGATCTTCCTAGGCAAGCCAGCAGCCACATCCTGGCCAGCCTTGGCCAAGCTGTCGGCCAAGACGTGATAGATCTGAATGGGGTCCGGCCTGTGGCTTTCGCTCACCTGAAACTTCGCTGACAAGCTTCGGTGTCGCTGGACCTCTTCGTTGGGCGCAGGGTTGTAGGTAAACTTGACAGTGAACAGCGAACGGAGGACAGGGAACACTGCCCGAAGCTCTTCGTTGCTCAAGTTCACCATGGCCAGAAGGATCATTTTGATGGCCAATGACCTTCCGAGCCCTACGCTGAAATTGACAGAGAAGTCGCCAATGGGGGTTCCCGGCGGAACCGAAAACAGAAGATCCAATGGGTTCTGGACACTGTTGAAGGTGTTCTCCAAAATGGAGAAGGCCGTCTCCAGGATATTGACCATGTTGGACCGCCCTTTCAAGGAGCAGCCATCCTCATGAGCGAGCTGCCAAATGAACAGCCATCCCTCACCGGCCTCCTGCTGCGGCCCCGGCGCCTCAGGGACGCACTGCGCCACTTGCGGGTGGACCCAGGCAGGCTCAACTGCTCGTGCCCTCTGGTACAGCTGCTCGAAGCAAACCTTCAAGTGGCGAGGTTCTGAGAACTTGCACCGGAGGTGGTCCACTATGTGAACGCAGTCAAAGGCCTCTGGGTCCGATGACCCGCTAAAGGTCGCCGAAATGCTCTGCTTCAACTTCAGCAAAGCTGCCTGGGACTGGCCGTCGCTTGCCCAATTGGTATGGGCCATGGTGTCCTTCACTTGAAGCTAAACGCGAGTCCTAGCACCGAACCAGAACTTGCTGAAGAGTGAATTGCAAATGTCAACAAACCATGGAACGACGGCGACCCGCAAGTGGCGAGGCAACCGCGGCATCTAGTTTTTCAACATGCTTCAAGCATCAAACTTAGGCATCTGCACGCCGCGCTGGCATGCGGTGAAACGTCGCCAGCAACTGCCATGAGGTGTCTGGCAAATGCTCATAATACATGTTGCGGGTCAGAGGCACTTCGCTTCGCTCAGGGGGCGCAGCGCCCAACCACTTGAGCGGAGGCGCGTCGTCTTCCGGCCTCGCTACGCGGCCCTCTTGCAGTTGTTCGATTAGGCCACGCAGCGCGGGGACAGCGCGAGTGAAGTCATGCGGCAGGGACTCCAGTGTGTCCGCCAACTTGGTGAGCTTCTTCAGTCGGTCTTGTTTGTCGGCGCCTTCTGCCAGAGTCTTGCAATCACAGGGGACAGGGGACAGTGCACAATCCTCTACCCTCTTGCGCGGCAAAGCCAGAACCGGCGGATGGAAGGAAGTGCCATGCATGCGCCCTTTGGTGAGAGCGTACACGTCATGATCATGGGCCTCCACTCCTTGCCGGTCTGGAGGCAGCTGTTGGGCTTCTTTGGGCGTCAGGTGGCAGCGACACTTGTACACAAAAGAATGGGCAGAAAGCTTCCCACCCCTGGAGACAAAGCAATTGCGCAAATGCACCTTGAGTTGGCCAAGCCAAGCATCGAAGTTCCGGATGTGCGCCACTTGCTCCACAAACAGCTCCTCCCCCTTGTTGGCAACAAAATCTGCTGTCTTCTCCTTCACGAGGGCGACCAGCTCTTCAGGCACCTCGAACCGACAAGGACGGAGAACTGTGGACAGGATGAGGGAGAAAAAATGGTCCACATCCTCATGAGTGTGTCCGACGGTCAAGAAGTTGAAGGTGCATGTCAAGAACTTTCCTTCAGACACCAAGTGCGCAAGAAATAAAGACACCACAGAATTTTTGTTTTGCGCAGTTGTATTGTCGGCCTGGATGACCAGGTGCTGAGGAAATGCCCGGCCCTTCTTCCCCGCAATGTCTGCCACACGGTCAAGACTGCGAGCAATCAGCTCGCAAAATGACGATGCCCCATGGTGCAGCGACTCGTCGCTGATGTAAACATTGGTGCACCACCCGTGACAGAGGACAGCGGACAGTATCACGCGTGGGCGCTTCTGATTCTCCAGTGAGTGGGGCTTTCGAGGGAACTTGTATTGCGGCCAGGCAGTCTTTACTTGGTCCATCGAGTCTATGATGATTGTCAACACGTTGAGACTGGCACGCGATGCCCAACGCAGACTCCAATAAATGAGCCGGTCATGATACTGCGCGCGAAGATGCTCACGCCAGTCCCTGGCAAGCGCCATCTTCTCAGCTGCCCTGCCCTTCTTTCCCTGAAGCTTTTCACGAAGGCTATGGCAGGTGTTGCACTCCTTGTGCTGGGATGTTTTCCGAAACCGGAGCACGTGCGACCACTTCTCCCACCACACGCGCCAAAAAGTTGACCATGATGGAGCCTTGAACTGCGAGCCAGCCAAACTCTCCGCGGCCTCGCACCATGCCTGGAATTGCCAAAACAAAGACATTGGCTTGCCCGGCGGCAAGTGGCGAATGGGGACAGCGGACAGGTCAACAGTGGACAGCGCCATAATGTTCTGCGCTATGGCTGCCTCCGGCGTCCATGAGAAAATTTCCGCAACATTCGACACTTGGTACATGTACGACTGCGGCTCTCCCTCTGCCTGTTCACCATTGTCTGCGGCAATTTGCAAGTCGACATCACGCGCCTGGAAGGTTTCTGGCAGATCTTCAGCGCTTTGATGATAGAGCTCCAGGAAAAACATGTCAACCAAGTTCCTTTGCATTGCAGGGCGTGTCGCAAGTGTCTCGCAATGGCTCAGCTTGCGCCGCATGTCCACTACCCCTTGCAGCTTCTTCGCCATGGCTTTGTTGCCAACACCCAGCAACGCGCAAAGACCCGGAAGGCAGACTTGCTGCCCAGCAAAGAACCACGATGTGCGATGAGCCAGCCGCTCTGCATCCGGCGCGTCCAAACCCTCATCAGCACTACACTCCCACTGAGCATTGAGGAAGTGGTGCTGGGACTCTTCTGAAATGGAATGCCACAGCTGGCAAATCTCAATGACCTGGCTTCTTTGAAACACGCTAAAGCAATTGTTCTTGCAACTGCAAGGTTGTAGCATCACCCTTGCAATTCGATCTGGGTCTAAGGCCTTCCTCCTATACTCGGTCATTGGCAAGTCATCGGAGCTTTTGACAAGCGAAAGGGTGGGCATATCCAGGCAAACGTGGTGACGGACGGTTTTGCCAGCTTTGACTGCAGCAGGCGCCCCGGAAGATGCCGAAACATCAGGCTTCTTCCAACTTCGCTCAGAGGATGACGGAAAGGCGTTGCCTTCTTCTGGGCACTTCTTCCACTGTGGCCCGCTCGCAGCCTTGGCCTTCTTGGGAAAGGGCTGCCCAGATTCTTCAACATCATCCCTGAGCTGACCTACCGGCGGCTGCTTCCAGTGAACTGATGTAGTTGGCCCCACTGCTGGCCGTTTCCAACTTGAGCTCTGCGGGCCTGTGGGGCCACTTCGGGTTGATGTCTCAGGCCAGTGGCGAACTTCAACGCCATCATTTACAGGAGGCTTCTTCCACGACATGTTCTATCTATTTGAGCCGATACTCCTTATGGAACACCGCTGTTAGCCGCCGGCCGGGAAATGACAAAGTCATTAAACATGACCAGTGTCATTATTTTGGCTGGCTCCTGTCGGGGCCCCAGCCGCCGGGCAGCAAATGACAAAGTCATTAGCGGCCCCGCGAATGACACAACTATCAAATTTCCCTGGATTCTGGGGGTCAGAGGCCGGCCTGGCAAAGCCTCACATGTAGTTCCCCGGCTGGCTGCTCCCCCCCCCCTAGGCGCCGGCCGCATGAGGGTTTGTAATGCGGCGCCGTCCGGGCGGAGCCTCGCATCTAGTTCCCCGACTGGCTCCACATTACGAATCCCCATGTGGCTGGCTCCTAGGGGGGGGGTAGCGGCCGGCCAGACAACTACATGTGAGGCTCTGCCCGGCTGGCTTCTAACAAGGGTTGTGGCCAAATTTGCAGCGGCGCCCAAACGCAAATGACAAACTGGCTGGCTGTTGGTCGGCCCCGGCTGGCTTGCAATCAGTCGCTCGTGTCTGAAATGCTCAGTCTCACCAAGCAACAAGGCACCAACGCCAGCCTGAGGTGTTGGATTGGAGGAGCTGGCAGCAGCTCTCGCCACCTGTGCCAGAAAGACCAAAGTTTGTTTTGCACAATAAGTCAACATTGCCCTGCCCCTCCTCGAAATCTTTTCACAAACCACAATGAGCAAGTTGGGACATGGACGCCCAACCTCGAATAACATCCCGTGCTGCTCGGACCAAAACATGACAACAAGGGGGCGCCTGTGGGTTGCAGTGTGGCTGGTCGAGCGCAAAAGGCACCTAAGCAAACGAGGCAAACTGTGGCTGCAACTTGTTTAAAAAATGTGTAATGTCAGGACTGAAGTCTCGCCGGTGTAAGCCCTGAACCGCAGCGGCGCCGCGTGGCCAGCCTTCACGGCACGTCGCGCCGTGGACCGTGCTTGCACGCCTCCAACACGTTCACAATCAGAAAGCAAACCAAATCAAACTAATCAATCAAACAGGTTAGCGTGACCGAGGCCTCGGCGTCGGTCTTGCCCGACATGCTCGTCCACGCCTGCCAGGAGAAGTGCAAAACAATAACAACCAATTGAAACTGACAACCAACGGAACTACCTTTCAACTTGCCGCGGGCTGAACAAGTTTGCTGCATGTAACGCGCTGAGCTTGCCATGTGCGAAGCACGACCTGACCCAAATTCGGCAGAAGCAGCGCTTTTGGCTCCGACCAAGCACAGAGTACGGAAGTCCGGCGCGAATGGCAGCCCTGCAGCCACTGTGGACAGTGAACAGTGAACAGCGCACGTTAAGTGAAATGCATGGTGTGTGCTATGGGTCACTGTCACTGCCACAGTGATGCCGGCTGCCCTACCACTCACATGGGCTTTGCATTCTGTTGTCCAGTTGCGCCCTGTTTGGCACAGCCAGAAAATCGCAAAAAAAAGCGCCCTGGCGATTCCACATCATTCAAAGTTCTCAGCACCACTGGTGCTGCTTGCGGGGGATAAGCTGGAAGATCCCTTTCTTCTCGGTCCAGTACCACCTTAGATGGCCCAATAAACGCGCATACGTTTTAGCCCTAAGACCCTGTCATGCAACTGCGCCGCCCGTTTCCGTAGCTCCAGATCCAGCCCTCCCAGCTGTTCTCGGAGCCCATCCTGGTCCAGTGCGGCTCCGTACGGTTGACAGTCGCGTTGAAGGCCTGCAATAGATGTCTAACAACATCATCATGCGACAAATCACAAATCACATCCGTCCTGGCGATTCAGCATGTCGGCCAGGGAGTCCGGGTATGTCAAGCAGCGCCACATGTGGAGCTTCGGCGGCTGGGACATGGCGGTCAAGGGCGGGCGCTGCAAGAAAATGAAGTGGGCGTAGTACTGGTCCGCCTCCTACGCGTCATCAACACGGAAAACAGCAGTTCAGAGCAAATGTGGATGAGAGCAGAACAAACGCGCTCCAACATCACACAGTAGCCGCATCAATCAAAGACAACGCAGTCGCCCCAACAGAAACAGCTGTCCTTGGAGAACAGTCCGCTTCGGATGCTCCATGTGCTGATCATGTTCATCTGCATGGGGACGGGCTTGACGTCGTAGACGCAGAAGGAGCCCTGGCATTCGGATAGCTTCGGTAGGCGACGCGCAAACACAGGGCAGCGACGCTTCAGTGTGTGGGAGCAACAACCGCAAGGCGCCTGCCTCCACCGTTTCGCCCATCACTTTGTAGCATTCCATGCTGTTGGCTTCGTTGATGACGAACACCCAGAAGAACTGCCCCAGGCTCTGCAGCCAAACGGACATGCGTTGCTCCTGAGCCAGCAGAAACACCGATCTGCCCCACCAGCGGAGCTGCTGGCCAATATCAATCAGCTTTGAACAAAAGTAGATGGTGGACAGTGGACAGCGGACAGCGGACACTGACCAATATCAAACGGCAGATGCAACATGTAAGGCAATCTGGGCACAAACCTGCCGAGCCTGGAGGCTGAAAAACATGGGAACCCCCAATGGGAGGTTGGGTTCCACCAGGAACTCGTACGTGTTGCGCCTCATCTCGCCTGCCAAAGAGATCAGACTGAAAACGCGCCTTGCGCCAAAAAAACACAATGGAAGGCCTTCGTCCAGGATGTGCAGCACAGTCTGCGCCGGGAGCTGGTGGGGCTGGTTGACTCCAGCCAAGGCCCGCTGCCTCATAGTCTGGTTAATCTGCAGCTGCGTGGTGGCCAAATTGGTCAAGTCGGCCTGGTTTAGAGAATATGTGAGCCCAGCACAACAGCAGCTGGACAATCGCTAGCTGCACGCGAGTCAGAACCTGCCTCGCGCACGTCCTGCACCGCGTGGTGCCACTCGCCAAGCGCAGTCAACATACCCTTGGTGCCCTTGACCGCGTCTTTCAGGTGCGCGTGCCAAGGGTACAGACCAAACTCAAGGCCATGGCGTCGGGGCATCAGGTAGGAGATCGTCTCCTGCCTGTTCGGCACGGTCTGCTCGTAGCAGAAGATGCTGTCCCCCACCACTTTGGCCCAGCCAAGCAACGGGCCGTGGATGAGGATCCCCTTGCAAATGGTTGCTTGCGAGATCGGCGCGAGGCAAGGCAACCCGAACCTGCCTTGGCTGCCAGCTGGAAGAACCGCAGCAGCCCGATGAGCAACAGGCGGCGGTCCTGCCCAGGCTGCTCAACAAATGGACCAGGTAAACATGGGAATGAGTAAGTGCAACCATGGACCACGGGCAGTGGCAAATCGGTAGACAGGGGACAATGCACAACGCACAAAGTACAAAGGACAGTGGACTGCAGTGACAGTGGACAGTGAGTGTGGAAGGCTCCAAGCCGAGCCTCGTCCATGGCCGTCTCCATCGGCACATTCTGCAGCTTGTCGACGGTGTTCTGCAAGGACTCCGCGCACTTGCGGGCCTCCGCCATGTCGTCTGCCGTGAAGAAGGGGCGCTCCTGTGTTCAGCGCGGGCATGGTGCCGAAAAACACAAAACATGTCGCGACCCAGGTGCTGCGACGCAAGCACTGTCCTCACTGTTGAAGCGGAGGCTGACGGGGTAGACAAGGTTGTGGGGGTCGAAGCCCAGGAGCACCCAAAGCAGGTTCTCGGAGGGGTCACTGCCAGTCGTCAGCCCTGGCAGCTGGCCGTTGCCCTCACACAAGGCGAGCTGCCTTGTCCAAGGCAAGTGGATCAGCTGGCCAAGGCTGGTCTGGTCCTTGCCACGGAAGACCTGCCGCACAGGGGGGCGCAAAAATCAAAACCAAGAAGAAACACCAATTGACATCACTGCTGCCTCGGACAATGTGTTCTGCAGCTTGCCCTTGCTCTGCAGAGTGGCGACGCGACGGTCCTGGTCTGAAGAACTCGAGCTCTTGGCGCCGGCGTCTGTGGATTCGACACAGTGGACAGAGGACTGGGAAGCCTGCGCCTGGGGGCTTGGGGGTTTAAGGGCGCTGGCACCCTGGCTTTGCCCATTTCCCGCAGTCACTTCCTTACAGTGAACAGGGGACGGGGCACAAGGCTCCTCCTCCTTGTCATTTGCATCCCTCTGACTGTCATTGGAGGATGCGGCGTTCTCAGATGTGTCAAGGCCACTGCCGTTGCCGGTGTCCTTGCTGCTGCTCGCCGTGGTCGTTTTGCCCTTGGCGCCGACTTGGCGAGTTGCGCTGCAATAGACGCTACAACAGCCAAACTCCAAACAAGCAGCACACTGCAACAGGCAAGGCGCAAACAAAAGACACGCCACAGCTTGCCGGCAAGGAGCGCCCTTGATGACCAGCCTCGCCATGGACTTGGGCGCAAGGCCTGCCGTCCGGGCCCTCTTCATCTCCTTGAGGGCTTGCCTGGCCTTCTTGACGAGCGTCTCCTGTTGGGCGAGGCCATGCCAGGGACATCGCCGCAGCTACTGTAGCTGTACAGCGCAAGTGCAAGGCAGCTGTGCCAAATTCGAAACCATGTACCAGTCACATGTTCAAAGTGTCCTCCTTCCAAGCCTCAAACAAGGGCTTGACCTCATGCTGGCATGTAGCAGCAGCATTTCCAAGCACAAGCGTAAGCACAAGCCAACATGACGAACGAAACGCTAAATGCCGCCGTGGCTCCTCGTAAGACGGGCCATCAGAGACAGAGGACAGCGAACTGGCAACAGTGACAGGCGGCGGCGCTGCCTCCTCCTCAGCAGGATCGGCTGGGGACGTGGGCGCCGCCCAGTCCGGCGCCTCAGGCTCCTCCTCCGTCTTCGGCACCTCGCGCATGCCCTCCACGCCCTCCTCCACAGGGACCTCCTCGAACTCCTCGCCGTCCTCCGGCTTCGCTTCCGGCTCCGAGGCCGCAGCCTGGACCTCCCCAAGCTTCTCCTCAATCTCGATCACCTGCAGGGAATCGCGCGAAAGGACATGCGCAATCGATGGATCGAGGGGCTGGCTGGCCACTATCTGATATTAGGGTCATTGGCGCAGGGCGCGCGCAAGCAAACCGCACAAACTTTGTTCAAACCAGCAACGCCGCCAACACCCTCGGACGCACTTAGGCGTATAAAAAAGAGGCCCGCCTGCTTGCCAACTGGCCCTCAACACACGCGTGCGTGCATGCAAGGCGGAGCGTGAACAAAGCGTGCGTGTGCCCGAGTGCAGGGCGCTACGCAAAGGCGTCGCGCAAGCGGAAGTTCAACCATAATGTTTACGGGCCTCCGTTTTATATTGGCAGATCACGCAAGTGTTGCAACAAACGCCTTGGAAGGTAATAGAGCCTTCATTCTTGCAGATGCATTGCCCATGCTGACGGTCCATTCCAGGAACCTGATGGAACTCATCGTTCACAGGTTACATGTAATGACATCATGAAAGGCGGTGAGAAACAGCTCACGCTTTGTCGCGGCGGCTGGCGCCACTACGCAGCATGGCTCATACTGGACAGTGAGCAGTGAACAGTGGACGGCAGCGCAACGCGAACGGGGGGTCAGTGTGGCAGGCGCTACCATCAACAGAGTCACACACTAAACATGTTGGAACGCACGAGAGGGCGGACGAAGTGTCAAAGGGCGACGCCTACGTTCCAAGCTTCTTGCAAAAGCGACGCAACGATCTACTGCCAAGTGGGAGGCCAGACCCTCGGTCAAGTTGCAAATTGACTGCTCCCAGGCAAGTTGGCAAGACCCTTGTGTTTTGCAACCTTTGGGAAGCGTTGGAACAGGGCCGTGTAATAGCCCCGCAGCGGCGCATAATTGCTTAAAATCAGTTTTAAGCAAGGTGATCCGAAGCAACGTTGCGAAGACCTGTTGCTCACATGCCCATTAAACCGACATTAACAAGTTCCCCCCCACCCTTCAAATAACACCAGCAAGGCTTTGAAATGCTTGGCTGGGAAAGGGTGATATCATCCAGGATTTGAAGAAGCAGGACCCGCGCCTCGAAGCCAGTGGCTGCGGCGCTGCTCTCGATGCTCCGAGTGTCACCCATGGTAGCTGCTTGTGCGATTGCGCGTAAAAAGGGGACAGTGCACTTGAACAGAGAAACTCTGCGGGGCAAGCTCAACTCCAAGTGCACACTCTGGTCAACCAAGGCACTTGATGGAAATGCCCGCGCAACTAAAGAATGCGTGGGGCAAGATCCCGGCCAAGCCTTGTGAGTGCCCTTCAGCTCGATTTGCTGCGGCCGCAGCTGCAGCTTCTGCTTGCTGCGTGCCCTGTACTGTCCACTGTTAACAGTTCGCTGTCAACTTACACGGCGCGCTGTCCAGCGTTTAGCAGCAACAGCAGCGGCGGCAGCAGCTGCAACAGCGCCAGCAGCTGCCCGAAGTTGCTTGCTTTTGACATCATGTGTGTTAGCACTGTGTCGGCCGTGGGCCAAACGCAGGGAACAGTGGACAGCTGACAGCGGACAGTGAACGCTGCACAGTGGACAGTGAACGCTGCACAGTGGGCAGTGAAACCTGCACAGTGGACAGTGAACGCTGCACAGTGGAAAGCAACACCCAGGAGCCAAGGTAGCTCAAGTGGCCCAGGCCACATGCGATTGCTCGCGGCTTCTTCGAGCTCAGCAGCCAGCCAGGCCCAGCCTTCACACACATTGAACGGAGGGCTTGGCTTTGACTGGACGAAGGGTAGTGTGGCAACCTGCAAGCCCCAAACACCATTGCCAACATTCTGGGTGAACACTTTGTCACAACGATTTATGTTTGGGCCTGCTTCGTGCTTACATGCTGTTTGCCGTGCGACGCCCTGCCTGCCCAACGCCTGTCAAGTCCTGCCAGGTTGGAGTTGAGCTCCGCGCTGGCACCTGGCAATTGCAAGGCCGGGCAACACGAGCTGCCTGCAGTCGGCGCAAATGTTGGCATTGCTTTGAACAGTGGACAGCGCTCATGTGATTGAACAGCGGGCATGGAACTTGTCATGTCATCAGCTGTTTGGATCAAGTAAACAAGGATTAAGCTATCCGATCGGCCTGCCTGCTGTCCACAGGCATCCATGGGACCGAAAACGCCAAAGAAAAAAGCCAGAGGCAGTTCACTGTCCGCTGTCCAACTGTCCCCTGTCAAGAGCAAAAAGCCGGCTGTCAAAGGCGAAAAGCCGGCTGTCAAGGCAGGCAAGATGCCCACCGCCCAGGGCCACAACAAGAAGCCTTGGAACAAGGGCAAGAAGATGTCAAAAACCGATCTTCAGCATTTGTTCGTCCCTCGGGAGGAGCTGACCCTTTTCCTGGCTGTTGCCCTGTTTTTTGCGGGCCCCAAGTACGTCATGGTGCTTTGGGTTACAATGGTTACCTCCCGTCGAATCTCAGAGGCGTTGCAGCTTCAGGGCTGCGATGTGTTCCTGGACGGTGGCTTCACGCATGATGCTCCTCACATCCTGTTCCAAAAACGCGAGGAGAACAAGGACTACAAAGGATTGGGGAAACTTGGCGCTGACAAGGTTGTTGCCCGCCTTGCCCCTGATGTTTTATCAACGCTACGGGATGTTATTGCCAAAGGCGTAGAAAGGTGCGTGCTACCCCCTTTGGAGCCCTTCCAACAGTCTCACCCAAACATCTTTGAAGACGTCCAGCCACTCACAACGAAGCCATTTCACTGGCCTGCCAACGGCAGCTACCTGTTCCCGGCTGAAACCAAGAAGGCCCAGCAACCCTGGATGGCAAGGCAATCCGTGTCCCTAGCAGTGAGCCGCATTCGGAAAGTGATGTTTGCGCTGACCGGCCGCAGACGCTGGAACCAAGAGTTTATAGGCTCTCACGTCACGGTGCACGGGGCTACGAGGCATACGTCCTCCGCACTTTTGCTTTCAAACCCAAAAGGAACGAAACGACCTTCAGAACATGTGATCATGGAGATTCAGCAACGGCATGATGTGGGAACTTTCAGGCGCCACTACTGCCATGCGCATGAAGAGGACGTGGTGGAAGCTTTGCAATTCGCAGCGGTTCCTGTCAGTTTCTCCTTGCCGGCGGCACCGCCCGCGCCTGAGAACAAAGGGGAAAAGGAAGAGGCCCTGTCCGCTGTCCCCTGTTCACGGTCTATCGCAGCATCGCCAGCACCAATGGCGACAGTTCCGGGCATGCTTTCAGCCCAGAGCAGCTCCTCATCCCCAAGCGCACCGCCAGCCCCAGGCAACGCCGAGGAGTCGAGCCAGGAACGCAGGCATTCCAGCAGAAACGCGTGGAGGAAGAGTAAGCGCCGTGCAGGGCAAAAAGCTTGGAAGGCGACTTACGCAGTCTCACCTCATGCAGAGAATCCAGGCAGCAATCCGACGAAGTGACGCCTTAAGTTTTACACCCCTATTGCTCTCGCAATCGAAGTCTGTAGCAAGCAATGGCAACAAACCCTTGGGCTTGTGTTTTTGAAATGTTGGATTGCCCCTGCATTTGGTTGGCCCAACCTGCCCCTTGCAGTTGGCTGGTCCGTGAGGGCCCCTGCAAGTTTGTGGCGGGTTGGGCCCATGCAGATTGCTGGCGATTCGAAAGAAAAAGGCGCCCGTGCAACACAAATAGCTGTAACATGTCAGTAGTGACCTGAAGCCTGTAACGCAAATGGATGGTTGGCCGGCGCCAAGCCTCTCATGTCAGCGCAAGCACGATGAAACCCTCCGACCCAGGGCTGCAAACATGGCGGGCCGGCGTCGCCAGCAGGTTCGGCTTGCCCAAGAACCACCCTTAACGGCCTGGCCTTTCGCACACCCTTGCCAAACAATGGGCTATTTTCACAGTGGACAATCGACAGTGGACAGCGCGCAGCAGAGGGTTGTGTGAAACACACGCAAGTGCAAATGTTGGAGTCCTCATCTCCCGGCACTAGTGGCCGAATGTAAATGAACACTTGCTAGCAGTAGGCAAGCTGGGGCCGGCATAAAAACAATCTGGGACAACACAAAAGGCCATCACCTAGTTGATTTGCAAGTGTGCGCGCGTGTGTGTGTGTGTGTGTGTGTGTGTGTGCGTGTGTGTCTGTGCGTGTCGCAAAAACCAGCGGCTGCAGCTAACGCGCCTTTCGAGCACCAAGGACACCAACTGATTTGAAAACATGCATTCAAGACCTGGAAAGGCGCTCAAGAAATCCGCAATTTTGGCGTTCGCGCTTGCGCTTCAGAAAGGTTAAGCCCAGGAGCAGGGCCTTTTGAACGGCGCTCTTGACCCCACGTTGCTTGAGCAGGGAAACAGGAGTTGACCGATTGACTGAAGGTGGCGTCGGTCAATTCTCACCATTTTTGGTCTACGGACGGGCGCCCCCCTCGAATTCTAGGACCTGGAAATGGCAACTGCGCCATGCTTGGGGGCACACTTTGGATTGCCGCAGGGCGCTCGTTGAGTGGGTGTGGTTTAGCTGGCTTCCTGGGGTTTGGTCACTGCGTCACTGCCATCATCAGCAACAGCATCGTCAACTCCTGCGCCTTACAGAATTCCGCGTGCACTTGTGGCTGTTCACACCGTTGTTTGAAATCGTGAGGGCGCTGTCATGGAAGGGTTTGTTTTGCAGCGCGTGAGATCCGTTGCGCCCACTGCACACTGACTATGTCACACATGGCAGCTATTTGGCTCCAGCGTTTAATTTCCACTGTCCGCTGTCCACAGTCCGTTGCTGCGTTAGCTGGCGCCCCCGCCCAAGATGCGGAGCCATTCCTCGTCTAAAGCGGGCCACAATATGTCGCACAGATATGCCAAGCGAGCGCGGGTGGTGAACACCACCCGGAAGCAGCACGCCTACATCCCAGAGGTGGTCCTGGACGAGGTTCTGCCGGACCCGGCATGTGTATGCTCGAAGAGGGCATGGGAGTCTAAGATGCAGAAAGCGCGGACCAGGCTGAGGATTATTTGCGAAGCCTGCGTAGTGGAAGCCAACCTTTAAGTGCCATGGGCACACTGAAGTAGAAAGCGCTGAAGCTGAGCGTGTGGAAGTCCAATAGTTTTAATTAAGTGCGCGCAGAACGCGCGCGCGTTTGCTGCGCAGGACTGCGAGGGACTGCTTGTAGATCTCCTGTGTTGTTCCAGAATCTGTCTTTCAAGAACGAACATGACCACTTTGCCAAGGTTGAAAATGGTAAAGTGCCATGAACGAAATATGTATTCGTTTTCGGCTTGCAGCCCGTTGTGCTCTGTGCACTGTGCGCGTGGGTGTTCGTAGCTTTTCAGCGGGCGCAGCTGTGAATCAGCGCGCTGCGTGATCAATGGCTGCTATGTGGAAAACATGCTGTGTCCTGCCCCTGTTGGATTGTCAGTGGCGAGCAGCATGCGAAAGCACTTTAGGGCACGCCTGTGCGTTGCTGCAGTTTGAGCCATCTGCAGGCAAGCGCGCTGATGTTCTTTACCTTCGACCGCCCGTAGTCCATTGTTTACTGTCCACTGTTTGCCGTTCACTGTCCGCTGTTCGCTATTCACTGCGCCCCGCCGGTTGCAGAAAGGCTTGCGCCCACACGCGGTGGTCAAAAAGTAAACGTTTTCCCCTGCTAGAGCCCTACCATCATTAATGTTATCAACTGCTGACTCACTGCGCCAGTCAACCAAATATTTGAAGTGGCGACGTTGCCTCTTGCTAGTCAGTTATCGACCGCCGCCTGGGCGCTGCAATTGGCTCCGCTGCCTCATTTTAGTATCGCCATCGATTGAAAATGCGGTAGATTTCTGTACCACTTACAGTTTTTCATAGTTCATTCCATCGTCGCAGTTCATGGCGCAAAATGGCTCCACAGCCCATATTAGCAAGCAAAGTGCTCTCAATAAGCCACCAAAAATGGAAATGTCAGAAGGTTAGTTACCAACGAACGGAAGGTTAGTTGCAATGAACAGAGGTTGAGGGGGGGGGAGGGGGTTGTGCTTTTTGCTTCGGCCGAGGGGGAGCATCTTGCAAAACATCGCTTGAAGCTTTGGGGAGTTCGTGCTTTCCGAGAGGTCAACCAGGCTGTGCCCTGTGCTCTAAAAATATACACTGAGCTACACCAAACAGCAATGCACTTTGGTGGGTGTGTTGTTTGTTGGGGTACCACTTTTTCTGCTAAAGGAAACCCGCCTTTTTCGGGATGGTTTCACCAAATCGCTGAGGCTTGTTGGGGTGGCACAAATTGGGGCTGGCTGCTTGCGATTGCATGGAGTCTGCAATGAAGGTGTGGCACATCCTGCTGTTTGATTCTGATCTTGGTGCTTTTCGCGTCAGACTCTCTACTCTTCTCTGCATTCTGTTCGGCCAGCTGGCAAGGTTAGCCAGCGCTTTGGAAGAGCGGTCGGGAAGCTCTGGTGTCTCTCAAACTCACATCCGGAGTAGCATCCTTTCTTGCGGGTCAGTGCACCAGTGGCCCAGTCCCTCCATGAAACCTGGATGAGTGATAACTTTTCCTTTTGTGTGCAGCTGACTTTGGGGCGGATGGAATTCCAGCAATCCATGGCTAATCTTCGACCTCCACATTTTTTCTGTTGCATTCGTTGGCATCGGGTCGATTCGCAACCGGGGCCCAGGCCGCACTCCTCCAAATACTTCAGAAGGACAAGCCTCAAGCAGATCCCTCGCTCGGGCCAGGTGCCGCCTTCTTCATTTCTAGAGGCCCGTGAGCAACGGTCATCGCTCACGAAACTCGCTCGAAGCGTGGGTCTCCACCGATTCAACCCTCCCAGGTTTATATAAATCACCTATCACCAACAGTTCGAGGGAAATTCAATCATTGGAGATGTTCCAACTGCCCAAGCCCCGGACTTCTCGACATCCTTGAAGACTGGAGCCCTCGCACGCACGTGTCTGTTGCAGAGACAGGTGAGTGGCTATGTAAACCGTAGCCCATGCCGGCTTGGTAGGGGGAGATTCTCCTTCGCGCCGCGAATCTTTATTCTTGGTGTCCCCCCCCATTCGGATTCGGTCAGATGGGCTTTGCACTGTCTAGTCGCGTGCCGCTGAGAGTCGAGGTCATGAGATGCTTAGTATCTGACCAAGTAGAGGCCATGGCATGGTGGGTGATTCCAACCATAGGAAATAACTCTGATTGGCCACATTAAGCTAGCAGCCCCGACAAACCTGTCATCCGGCAGAATGCAAATGACCTGGAAGCTCAACTGGTGCGATACATCTCGCAGTTCGAAATTCCAAAGACTGGCCGATACGGGCCAAGTTCAGGTCTACGGCTCGGGCAATATGGGCCAAAGCTACATAGACTCGGTGGTCTGCTTGCTTGGAGATAAAAGCAAACGTGGACATGGCTGAGAGTAAGCATCCTAGTGCGTGCTCACAAAATGTTAGCTGGAATACCCTCGACACTTGAGAGAAGAGACCGACAGTTGTTGCAGTCTCAACATCCATTGCCTTTAAGGGCGGGGTGCTGTGGACACCAAGAGTGATTAGGTGGGTTTGAGTGCGGCTGGGATGTGAGCCCTTCAATGATCATAGTCCGCTACTGACATTGGAGTGCGAGTTATCCCAAGTTCTGAATGGAGATTTTGTGACTGTGCCCAATGTCATCCTCCTTGGTGCAGTAGATTGTGCATATTGACCGTTGCTCACGTCCTCTCAAACTCGGGCCCCATTTCTGTCAGGCTCCGGCTGCTGCACGTCCATCTCTGGCAGGACCACCTACATCCGTGCCAAGTGTTCAACGCCGCTCTGGTTGCCTTCGGCAACTTGCCCCAAGGGCCACAGGCGAGTTGCCAACATGGAACCTTTCTCAAGGGACCTTCTGACGGAAGGGTACCTCTTGGAACCTTGACTAGAAATTCTCAAGTAGACGAAAGCTGAAAACCAATAAGGTCAATAGCTTGCAGGTGAGGCAAATACCCACTGCAACACGCTCTTCTTAAGTTTACCATGGCCAAAAAGTGAACTCTTACATGGGTTAGCAGTTACTGCTAAAATAACTCTTGGGGGGACAAAAAAAAGAGAGAATTCCGACCCCAGCTTGTGCACGAGCATAAAACATCGGGAAGGGTTGTATCCGCTTTGCAAGCCCTCCCTGTCTAAGTGGCTGGATGCGGTGCGGGCGGTGCACAAGTCACAATTGTTCCAAGCAGTGCGTCAGCCTGTCCATCAGAACTGGCAAGTCTTTGCCTGCAAGTTTTAGGTCTCAACGTTCGGAGTGCCATCCTAAAGTGCTTCCGAATTCGGATCAGCCTTGGAATCCTTGCCTCCTCTCAGCCTCTGAGCCACCTTTTGTGGCTCACAGCGGCTGGTACCGCGCTCGTAGCGCCCGCCCCGCCGGCACCGCCAACATCGCCAACAGCGCGAGGCCAGCAAAGGCCGCGGCGGCAGCTGTGGGAGAGGATGCGACGATGCGCCCGGCCCTGCGCGAGTCAGCTGGAAACGAAATGAGCCGCGACCAAAGCTCATGGACTTTTGGTTCCACTGGCAGAACCACCTACTACAAGGCATCGGGTGGGGCACCCGCCCCACAAGTGTTTTCACGATGTCCATCTCGCCAGCCCGTTGTGTTAAAGTGTTTTTTCCCCGCAGGGTAAACACCAATGCTAACATGTTCACGTTCACGGGAACATGCGCTGGACTGAAAGGGTCCTCCAAGGGGTAAACACCAATGCCACAATGGTAGCGTTCGCAAACACCAGTACCAAACTGGTAGCGTTCACCTTCACGGGAACACTCCGTGGACTGAAAGGGTAAACACCAATGCCCGACTTGCTGAGCACAATTAATTATGGGAGCCATGACGGCTGATGTGATGCCGCAGCTGTATTGAATCATGCTTCAAGACTTAGATGGTCCAAGGCTGTGCAAGATCAATTTAACAGCTATCACAAAAACACAAGGGGATACGCATTTCAATACAAACTCCGCGCTGTGTTGCGGGGAGGTAACCACCCGATTAAGGGTTTTGGGAGCTGCTCAAATCAGCAAGTCGGGGAAACCGAATTGGGCGTCCCTCGTTTTGGTTGTGGGATGTTGCCCAAAAAGCATTCCTGCCAAACACTCTGGAAGCAGGCGTTGCAACACATTCTACTTGATGACGTGCTGCTTGAATTGGTGTATGCGCCGGAAGGAGAACTCAAACAAAGCATCGCCTCTTGTGCTTGAGCTGGTGCCAGCGCTGCTCAGTGCTGAGATTCGCGCTTCTTGTTCTTATTGTTCTTGTTGTGTGTATTCTTGGTTCTCTTGGTGTCCTTCTTCTTCTCCTCCTCAGGCTCCTCCTCCTCCTTCTTCTCCTTCTTCTCCTTCTTCTCCGTCCTCTTGTTCGTCCCTTCTTGCTATTTTGTATGGCATTCTGGCTTGTCCTGTTCATCTTTATCCTCTAGTGCTGCTATTCTCATGCGCATTGTCATCCTTATGCTTCTTCTTGTTGCTCCTCTTGTACTTGCTCTTCTTCTTCTTCTTCTCCTCCTCCTCCTCCTCCTTCTCCTTCTTCTTTTCCTCCTGATCCTTGTTCGTTTACTTGTATTTCTCTCGTCTGCTTCTTCTTGGTAGTAGCTTTCTTATTCTTACGAATACTGTTGTCATCCTCCTGGCAACTGGCTCAAAGCTTGACTTTCAAAGCCTTCCGAAAGTGCACTCAATGCAGCAACTATCAGGCCTCCCATCGTATCTCCTACCCCTGTGCCGTGCAAACATGTCCCCTCCCTCACTCAACCCAATCTGGAAGTGAACAATGCGCAAGCTCTTCTCAAAAGAGGCCACATCCTGCAATTTCTGGATCCTAAAGTTCAAACAACGACACAACATCAAACGCTCGCCACTTGAAACACAGCCTGCGTGAGGGAAACCTGAGCGTGAGGGTTGCTATGACCTACACACTCTAAGCTTTGGCTTCGTCTATGTCTTTCCAAACATGTTGCGTATGCCAAAGCATGGGGCTTGCAGGGCCTTTGTACATTGTTAAGCATGTGCATATTGCCCAAGAAGAAAAGGGTTTCCAACTTGGTGGGTCAGCCACATCCGCAAGGTTCGGAGGACGCCTGAAAAGCCTAGTAGGCGTTTCAGCCGCAGCAATACGGAATGACACCTTCTTCGCACTCTTCTCAGTCGGCTGGTCCTGCGAACCAAGGCAAACGACCTGTTATATGGTTGCCTCTTTTTTGAGGGCACCCTTTTTGTGTTTGTTTTGAAGGGAAGCCAAAGGGAAGCTCACCCTTTTTGCCCATTTGAGACAGTGCCATATCCAAAGGCAGCCCCTGCAAAGAACTTCAGCCAGTCCCGTGCAACACCTGTAGTTGCCGCTGTATTTCCTGACCACCTTGCGCAACAGGCCCTGGAAACAAAGATCAAACCCTTTTTATGGACAGTTGCAGTATTCACGTTCGGTGCTGATGAACATACCGCTGCGGTACAATGCCGAAGATGTGAAGGACCCGCAACTTTGCAGAAGTGAACTTCAAAAAAACCATGGCTGGCGGCGACAAGTCACGGAAAGGCTGTAAAAGCACTCCCTCCCTGTCTGAAATGAGCGTGTTTTCTGGCGGGTATCGTTTAACCCCTTTCGCTCAGGAGGCTTCTGAAAACGATCCGTGGCGTGTGAAGTGCTGAGTGCTGGTTCTCTCCAAGTCCAGGAGGGTTGCGCCCTAATGGAGAGCCCTGAGGGTTCTTCCACCAACCTACTTATTGACTCTGCAAAACATCGAGGGAGGTCAAAGAAACAGGCTAGGGATCGAACAAACACAATTAATTACTGTGATCCAGGTTTCGGAGAAAAAAAACATGAAACAGCCCTCTCTTGACCAAGACTGCCGTGGGTGCCGACATCTTCGCTGCACTCCGCTCACTTCCAGCTGGGTTTGCCTGAACTTCATCGCAGATGCAACAGCAAGGTTCTCAGTGCACCACTCCTAGACAAAGGTAACCAAGGCTTTCAAACATGGTTCAAGGCGTTCAAACTGCACTTCCAGGGCTGCCCGAAGTCCACCCCATAGCCGTCTCCTGGCATGGAACGTCCTCGATCTTCAGCGAGGTTGCGTCGATGGAGAGGCTCTTGTCCTCGATGATCTCCACGATGCTCCGCCTTAAGCCGAACGGGCAAAGGATGCTCCCAAAACACGGCACAAAAGTGCGGATGGACAAAATCCATGGGCAACCCATTGTTTGTTGGTATTTACAGGGTCGTCATTCCAGGGTTTCTTAGGTGGTGCAGAATTTCGTCCATCGCTAGGGAAACTAAAGGAAAACAAACCTTAAGTTTCCCTTGACCAGCTTTTGGCTCGCTTCGCAACCGATTCTGACCAAGATTGGGACTAGAAACGATAGCCGCTGGCTGGCTGGCTGGCTGGCCAGCTGGCTGGCTGGCTGGCTGGCTGGCTGGCTGGCTGGCTGGCTGGCTGGTTGGTTGGTTGGTTGGTTGGTTGGTTGGTTGGTTGGTTGGTTGGTTGGTTGGTTGGTTGCTGCTTGTCGTGGTGGCATGTGATGTTTTGCGATCTTTCCACCAGGCAGGCACCAGGATCCTGCCACTCTATGAGCTCGCATATTTGGGGGTTCGTATCGTATCGAAACCAAGCAACCCAAAAAAACAAATGGTTCGCTACGGTTATGGTTCCAAAAACGATTCGGGTTCGTATAGAACAAAGCAACCACATGGATGTGGTGGCTGCCTTTTGGGGTTCCCAACACCATCAACCCATTGCTTCGACCAAATCCGAGCCGCAAAGAAAGGACTCCGGACAGCTCGTAGAAGTCTTTGAGCTCGGCCATGACAGGCTGACGGACAATCCGCGCGAATCCATCGGCACTTGGGATTGGTGGCTTGGCCATTCATAGGGTTTCATCCATTCCAAGTGGTGTGGTTGGCGGGATTTTGTCTGGGAGGGTGTGTTCCCATGGACCGCTGGCAACGAAGCAAACCCCACACGTTGTGTCTCACCTTTGTTGCTTGCCGCCTTTGCTCCAAGCGAAGATGATCTCACGCCTTTGGCAACTAAATGCAATCCAGGTGTTAGTGCAGTTTTGTTTGCAGAAAATGCAACTTGAGTTGAGTACCAAAAACAATCACACCTTTGTACGATGTGTCTGGTCTCACCCTGCATGATAACATGCAACAATATGCCAAGCGTTGTCAAAACTCAGCATACTCCTGCCATTTTTCCTGTCGCCAACATCCCATGAATCAAACGACTGAGCACATCAAACTAATATCCTTGAAGCTTGTCGGCTATATCTTCCCCAACGCAGCTAAGCCAGCCTGTGGCACATCTTCCACTCGCACCGAGACCACGCCCTCTGAGGGCAGCGATGGAACCAGCGCCCCAAAGGCCCCTGTCAGCACCTGCGATCACTAGCTGCCACAGCAAAAACACGTCAGCCGAAGACACGCTAACGCAAGGAGTGAAACCATGATGCAGGCGGCACCATGATCACGCACGCAGCACCATGGTGATGCAAATGCTACTTAAACAATACAGCAGGCTGCGACATGGTGATGCAGGCAGCATTAGGATGATCGCATCAAGCTTCTGTAGGCGGCACCACCATGATGCAGACCGCATCATCACGATGCAAGCAGAACACGGTCAGCACATATGCAGCGACATGAGAACGCAGGTAGCAGTCAGATGAGAAAGCACTCCTTGTTATACTCATGCGAGACGCTTAACCAAAATGCCAGCGGCAATGTGACAATTCAGGCAGTGTCACGCTGACGCCAACAGCCCACTAATGAAGGCGGAACAACGCAGGAAGCATGGGCATAGCTCAGGCCGCGTCATAATGATGCAGGCAGCAGCAGCAGCAGCAGCATCATCATCAGTATTATCATCGCGCAGGCTGGTAGCCATGATGCGAACGGCACGATGTTCACACAACAAACCGTGACGAACGCTAGCAGCACGCTTGCGCACGCACAGGCGGCATTCTGGTGAGGCAGGAAGCATCATCGATGGTGCAAGCTGCTCTGTTATTGCGAGCAGACTCTGAGTCGCGAAGCGCATTCATAAGATGTGACTTTCTAGGCGTCCGGCTAGTGGTCAAGTCGGAACATAGTGCTACTGTACTCCTTATCGAACACATAAACAATTTCAAAGAACAATGCCGGGCGCCAGGCTGCTTGCTGCTGTTTGGAGTCTACGCTTTTTACGACAGGGAGCATGCGGACAGCATCATGACAATGCAAGCAGCGCCAAGACGATGAAGCAGGCCGCGTCATGATGCAGGCAGCCTGCTAGTCAAGCCGGAAGCAAACAGAGAACGCATGACTGTACGTGCAAGACGCAGGCCGCATCATAATGATGCAGGCTGCATCATAGTGACGCTGCCGTATCATCACCGCACGGGCTGGTAACCGTGATGCAAACAGCGATGTTCACACAAAAGAACATGACGAACGCTAGCAGCATGCACTTGCGCAGGCAGCATCTTGATGACGCAGGCGGCATCGCGATGACGCAAGCAGCATCGTGATGACACAGGCGGCGTTTTGATGAGGCACGCGGCATCATCATAACGCAGGCGCGCTGTTACTATGCAGGCGGTTGGAAGCAGACTCTGCATCACGAGGCGACTTTCAAAGATGTGACTCTTCAGCCATTCGGCTAGTTCTCAAGTAGGAACACAGCGCCTGCTGTAATCATTATCGAACACATAATACGAGTCCAAAGAACGCTTTTTGCAGCAGGCAGGATGACAATAATGCAGGCAGCTTCATCACAATGATGCTGGCCGCATCATCAGGATCAAGGCGGCGCACGGTAAGCACGGGCAGCATCATGACATCATGACGCTGCCAGCCACATCTTGAAATGGGCGGCATTATGCTCAGACAGGCCGCCGCATAACGATGCGACCGCAGCCACGCTAACGTAGCGTCATGATGCAGGCAGACTCAGGCAGAACTATGATGATGCAGGTGGCATCATCATGACGCAAATAACACCTAAGTTATTTAGCAGGCTGCGTCATGGTGAGGCAAGCGGCATTAGGATGATCGGAAGCTGATGTAGGGGCCATCACGATGATGCAGGTCGTATCATCAAGATGATAAAGCAGGCCTTGCAAAAAGGATGCAGGACGCTTCACCAAGATGCAACACGAGCGATTCTGTTGCAAAGCAAGCGATCTCACAAACCCGCGCAGCAGCACTCGCGCAGGCAGCATCAATATCGCGCAGTCACTTGAAAACCACGCGCGACGCAGGCATACGCAAGCTGCGCCGCAGCAGCGCACGTCACACCACTATGACACAACGGGCAATAACATGCTGGCTGCAGCCTGGCGCCCACCGAATACAACGCGGCATGAACTTGTACGTCTGTCCTGTTTGTCCGCGCAGACAAGCCGCACCAAAGGTTGCGCGTCGCTAAAGCGCATCGCGCCTGGCCGGGCTACTGCGCAACAAAGTAGTTTCAATCAACCACGCAGCCTTGCACACGCAGCGGCACCGCCAACTACGCAGCGCGCCGCAATGAGCTATGATACGTGTCACCAAGCGGCGCTCAGCCGCAACAAGACCCGAAGCCAACAAAGTGCGCAGTACGATACTTAAGGCTCGTTGCTGAAGCACAAAGCAGTCTTTGTTCATTCTTGTGAGGCACAACTGGCCTTCCATGCATTTCCCGGCCAACTTATTTTTGGCTGTAGGAATTGTTCCTTCCAGCTGCAAATCAAACATGCACTTCTTCCACACCCGTCTGCCTCTACGTTGTGCCCAGCAAGGTGCCCAGCAATGTGCCAGATTCATAAATTCTTGCATCCCTCAAAACGATTGAGAACCCAAGCACAACAAAAAAGCAGACTCCTGCGCTGAGGCCATCGAAAGCAAAAGAATGCCTGCGCGACTTCAGACTTGAAAGGAGAAGTAAGAAATGTCCCCACGCGTCCTGCC
Organism: Effrenium voratum; assembly: GCA_963377175.1. NCBI lineage: Eukaryota > Dinophyceae > Suessiales > Symbiodiniaceae > Effrenium > Effrenium voratum. The sequence goes on along the minus strand of CAUJNA010003604.1, from coordinate 108,281 downwards.
CAGGGCTTGGTATAAAGAACAGAGTAGAAACATTAAAAAACAGGTCTGCTAACAATTCAGAACACATTCTGCCAACAATTAACCGAGCTGGAGAAGAATAGCAAATGAATTCGTTCTAGTCAGCCAACCCCAGGTCGGCAGCGCTAACGGAACTCGAAGACATTAACTGTTTCATTCACACAGCCGGCCGCCCAAAAGGCGCGCAGAGCACCTGGCAAATGAAAGTGCGGCGTAGGCGTAGGTATGGGTGCGGGCGGAGAGGCGCGCTCACCCGAGCTGGCAGACAAATGAAGTCGTTTAGTCAGCCGCCCTTCCGGAGACGCGCGGCATCTGCCGCTAAGCGAGCTGGGAGGCACATGCGTCTGCTTACGTAGCCGGCCGTCTGGAGAGGCGTGCAAAGCATCAGGCAGCGCTCCCCCGAGCTGGGAGACAATTGAGAGAGGCGTGCAATCCATCTGGCGGCACCAGCCCAGACAAATGAAGTGCAGAGCATCTGGCAGCGGGAGCCAAGCTGCGAGACAAATGAACTCGTCCGGCCGCCTAGGGCGTGCAGAGCATCTGGTGGCTCTCGAAAACAGGTGTGCACTCCTTAAATCAATAACCCCTACGGCAGAGCTGTTTTGGGAAAAAAGAGACACAGCAAGCGTGGGGAAACACTCTGAAAACAGTGAGGGCACCGATGGTTGAATGATCCTTGACGTTTTCTAGCGCCACATCTTCTCAACGCACTGCGTCACCTTCAGCAGCCACCAGTGTGGCTGTCTTGCGATGAGACCTCCTGCTGAGCCGCATCATCTGATTTGCACGTCGGATCTGTGTTTTCTTGGATGCCGCGAAAAGGAAGCCAACAAGCAGACAACGTGTGGATGTGCTTTTAGGAGGGCACCTTTTCATGGGGAAACTAAAGCGAACACCACATTCTGCTTTGGGGGGGTCCTCTATCAAAAGACCCCGACCTTCCGGTAGGATGGCTCTCGTGTCTCCCACGCAACATTCGCTTTGGAGGCGCGGCAGTTGCCCCAAAAACAGGCCTTTCTCGGAGGCCGGAAATTCCGTGGGTGCAGAGTGAGCTCGACATGCCCGCAGCCCTCAATATGTGACATGGGGATCAACAGCATGTTTCTTGGAACTTTTGGATTTCGTGATTCGCTCCTCGTATTTTTGTCACACCGCCAAAGCCCCAGTCTGACACAAAGACCAAACCTTCGCCCGCCTCGGTGGGCTGCTGCAGACACAGCTCCGTGCCTTCGAAGATGCTGTTCTTCCACGGCTCCGTCGGCGCGCCGCCTCGAAAACGAGCTCGAGCACCGGTCCGGTTGGACTTGTTTCCCACCTTGGGAGACTTACACACATGGGCAAAGTGGGTTACAACCCACTAAGCACTTACAAGTTCTAATTGCCCTTTCGAGTACGGTATGGCCTGTAAAAAACATCCAGTCTGCTGCTCTACCTCGGCTGAGAAAACTAAATGCAGCACAATCACCATGAAGATGACCTTGGCGTCACTGCCATTGCTTGTTTGCAGACCGTGATGTTCCGAGCCCCGTGATGTCGACAGGTGGCAATTGGGTTCAGGTTCAGGTCAATCGGTCCATTGCAAATCGACGCGAGACTTTGCCAGCCCCGCAGAGACGCCTTCAATTTTGCAGCCCTCGCTCAAGCGGGTGTCCGCCCCTTCGAGCGTCTTCAGGTCGACTCCTGCCACCCGTGGCGTTTTTGTATCCGGAAAGTGCACTGCTAAGACGCGTGAGAAGAGTCACAACCTACGGAACTGTGTTGTTCTGACGGCAGGTCCGTGTGAGAGTGAACATCATGTCACTCGAAGGCGACTTCCTTACCCGTCTGTTAACGCGTGGGATCAACAGAGGCGGATGCGACATTCGTGCGCGCAGCCCTGGCTAGGCTAGCGCGGTAGATCCATAAATCTTCGGCAGGCACTGCGCGCTTTCTTTTTTCCACCTCTCAGGTGAGGGTCTCTAGGTTTTATAAACACCTACATATCTATCTATCTTATTTCTTATCTACCTATCTATCTATCTATCTATGTATCTATGTATGTATCTATCTATCTATCTATCTATCTATCTATCTATCAGCTTATCTCTCTCTCTCTCGCTCTATCTATCCATCTATCTTTACATCGATTTATCTATATCTCTATCTCTCTAACTATCTGTCTATTTGTCTCTGTCTTTCTCTATCTGTCTATCGTTCCAACCCATCTAATCCATCTAACCCATCCATCCATCCATCCATCCACCCAGCCACCCAGCCATCCATCCATCTATCTATCTCTGTAGTTTTCGACCTATCTATCCATCCAACTATCAACTTTCCATCCATCTGCCTATCCATCTATTAATCTGTCTATCCAACTATCTATCCGTCTGTCTGCTTCTATCTCTCTATCTGTATCTAACCTTGCGAAAGTGCTGCGCCTGCCACGAAATCTGTACTGGACTTTGTGAAAGTGCTGCGCCTACCACGAAATCTATACCTGACCTTGCGAAAGCGGTGCGCCTGCCAAGGAATCTGTACCTGACCTTGCGAAAGTGCTGCGCCTGCCACAGAATCTGTACCTGACCTTGCGAACGTACTGCGCCTGCCACGAAATCTGCGCCTGACCTTGAGAAAAGAGCTTGCGTGCCAGTGATTTGCTCGCATTTTTCAAAGGTGGGCACTCGAAGTAAAGTAATTCTGAAGGCATCCTTTTTTGGAGTTTGGTTTAAAGGGAAGCCAAAAGAAAAAACATTTTTTGTTGAGCCGCGCTAGATTGACACATACACATATCGCAACTCGTAAGGTCATGCCCGCGCTTTGCATCATAGATCCTTGACATCGCTTCCCTGTTTACCCTGAATCACCGAGTGCTTTGGCCATGGCCGGCAATAGCTCACACAGGTGTGCCTCGAAATATGGTGGGTCTCCCTTGGCTTCTCTTCAAACCAGTCCTGGGCTTTTTCAAGCACAACGTGGAGCCAAAGCAAGGAGAGACACTGTAACCTCACAGTTGTCATGAGCAGAGCTTGAGAAGACGTTTGCCTATTGTGACTCGTGGCAACGACAACTTGCAGCCCAAGGAAACATGAACCAAAAAAGAGGCCTTCCCGCTGGTCCTTGGGCGACTGCCAGCACCGCCAGCAGCCACATGTTGCGCGAGCCGCAGAAAGGCCGCATTGGCGCAAGGACCGGCACAGGATGAAACGGCAAAACAAAGGTAAGTTGCTTTGGAGTTTTGGCCGGTACGTTGATGGCTGGCTATTCGACTCGGCATATGGATT